>OX243811.1:53593493-53628493 GCA_945859605.1 Lumbricus rubellus | reverse complement strand
GCCTGCATGTACGCCTGCATGTACGCCTCAGTGTGGCTGTGTAGTCGTGCCTTTGTCTGTGTGTGTCTACCTGTGTAATGTCAGCGCGGAGGATGTATTCATTTATAATGTACAGTGACGTATGTAAAATTAATGTACATGTGTTTCGATAGATAGGGACAATACAGCATAATTATATATATAATATAAATATATCTAATTATCTATATTAATTTATTTTACGAGCATGCGCCATCTATATGGGTGTCCATGGATACATGCATGTGTGTGTGTTTGGGTGTGTGAGTATTTGGGTGTGTGTGTTTGTTAGTTATCCATATCGTGTTGCCCAAGTTATATGCATAATTCAGATTTACGCATTTGTTGCAAGTAATTGATATGCAGCTTCAATTTCTCTGATAGCAGGGCACACTTTAGCGTATTTGGACAACTGCAAAGTCTGCATCGACTATGTCTCTAGGAGTCCTGGAAACCTCGTCTTCAATCAAATTGAACTGTCACCATACTTACTTACTTTATGTAATCGAACAAGGAAACAGGACACTACAAAATAAATACTAATTCGACATTCATTCTATCGACTTATATAGCGCATCTTCTAGAAAACTACTCAGAGGCGCTTCCAGACCAGCGACTATGAAATAGAAAAAGACGAGAGATGTATGAAACAAGGTTTGATTGATCAGATTTAAAACGGATACAAGTACTCACATACAAGTATGTTGAATTTATATTTGAATAGTCTTTTCCCCATTGCAACTGGGTAATATTAAGGGTAATTCATGAATATCTACGTTCAACAGGTAAATTTTACCAAGAAATTAAAAACACAACAAATAATGTATTACTTTTAGTGGGTTAGTGGGCACCCACTGTTTTTGACGATCAAAACACGTAACGCAACAAAAAGTAAGAAAAAACGATTTTATTAATCGCATCAGCACGAACAGCCAGCAGTACCACAGCGCTAATAATTATAGTAGCTGGTCTATCCTACGTGGGCTTCGGGAATCGAACTCCGCTCAGCTGATCTCCATGCCCGTGTGTTGTTCAATGCGCCACCGGGACCCCGCGGGGCCCCATGCACCTTGGGTATATAAACAAAATTAAATACGCATGCACAGATCCATGAAGCAGCCCATATTTTAAATGTGCAAGTACTGAGACAAAATAATGTCTCGATGGTTTTGGGATTTGTTTCTTGGGCGACTAGTCCCACGTGATACTCTTCATTTAATTAATGTTAGCTTTAAATAATTATTAAATCATTAACATATTATTACTCGAATGTTGAGCGGACGAAACATTATCTGAAAAAATCGAATCGATACGCATTATAAAAAATATGCAGAAGTAGTTTATAATAATCACATTATAGGGTAGAGTGTGAACCCTCAATAATTGTTCAAGCACCCAAAAAACCTTCCATAAACGATCAAGTCTATGTCATGACATCATGCTATATTATTATGCGTAGGTCTGTAGGCCTATACGGTATAAATAGATCGTATACACATATACATGTATTGTATAATACAATGCATGTAAATATAGCATGCATAAATCATGTGTAAAAGACAGCACCGACGAAGTAAAAGGGTTGACCATGCATGCGTCACAGCATCATAGCTGCTGAAATATTAGGCACACATCATGCACTCCATGCATACTGTATGCAGACACACAGCTCGACTCAATGTGTATAATGTCTAGTTCAATGCAGATATGCTATTATTTATTCAGGCACTTTTATTGCACTTGCCATGCTAGCTCTTCTGCAGTCTCGGAGACGGTCCAGAGCAGCTAGAGGAGACTCGCCTTCGTTGTGTATAGGTCTAAGTATGCATGGATGCATATTATGGACAACGAATGGCGTCATTCTGGGAATCGAACCCACGCACGAGGGCGGCGGCGGCTGCGAGGCTGCACCTCTCTGCGTCCTCCTGCATGCATGCTCTGGCATTCTAGACGTCGCGTGGGCGTGTATAGCGGGGGAAGGAGTAGGCCACCAGTCCTCCTTGTCCTCCCCTGTCTCTCCCTGTCACTCTCTATCCATCCCTGTCTCTCCCTGTCCCTCTCTCTATCGCTCTCTGTCCTACGTCAGACTGCGGAATTTCCACTGACGATCATATTTAACGCAATCGCTCTCGACGACCATTGATTCCCTCACCATAGAGCTTGACGCCAACCCTATCGCATTGCATCGGGTAAGATTTATAGGATCCGGACAGAATAATAATTATAGGATTCTGAGCTTCTTTGTTTTTTCTTATATGAATCGCTTAAAATACGTATTATATTAATTATACGGCAGACTTCTAGATAGATCTGACTGCGAATCAGAATCAGAATCAGAAGCCGGCTGTGATTCCGGTTCAAGAAACAGAAATCGCACCATGCAGACAGACAGACAGACAGACAGACAGACAGACAGACAGACAGACAGACAGACAGACAGACAGACAGACAGACAGACAGACAGACAGACAGACAGACAGACAGACAGACAGACAGACAGACAGACAGATAACGTCGTGTAGACACTGAATGATATGCAATACAACAACATTGCATACATTTGTATAATGTATATGCGCCTATACCAATTCCACGTATATGGATTGACCATTGGCGACCGTTTTAGGGTTTTAGGAGGAAATAGAATTTCCGCTCATCTTTCTTTAATAGAATTTTGGCGGAAATTGGATCCTATCGCTTCCTCCTCTGTCTTCAATCTATTCTTTCATCTATTCTTTCCATCTATTCTTTCCATGCACTCAGAGAGAAAAAATTCTCATAAAATAATCTCTGTTCTTATAATAGTTTTTAACCTTCTAACAGTTTAATCGAATCAGCTTATTTTAAGTCATTTATTCAGAAAGAGAATCGTTATAAATTTATGGAATTCTAAAGGAGCTCACTCAAAGCCTTACCGAAAAAATACCTAGTTTGTAGCCTAGTCCTTATAACTAAGAAAAAGTAATTAGCAGCTCTTAACGTTTAATTTAACCCTAAGACCCCATGGAAATCTATAAGTCTTAGCATATGCACTCAAAATGCATCGGTAATTCTTTTACAGACTTTTTATTCTTTCGTTGATTAACAAAATATTCCTTTGCCATTTTTTGAGCCTTTTGTTCAGCCAGTGGCATCACGAGAGACTTCTTTTTCTATTCATTCCACATCTTCATCCATTATTGACACGTTGTCCCGATATACATAGCGTCTATTGCTATCATATCTGATGCGTTTTTTTCTTTTGCTAACAACGCAGCTGCCTCTGTCGTCTCGAAACGAGAGAGGCATAATAATATAATGCCAAGAGAACTCAATACATTTGCATGAGTCCCGTAATGGCGCTTCATAAATGTCACAAGGCCATCTGGTGACAGAGATGTTAATGAATTGCAAGTCACTTACGAGAGGTCACGCAAAAAGCTAACATCCTTGAGTGCAGCTGTAGAATTGGCTCTTGTTTACATGCACTGCAAGTGTGTTGGTTATCCTAAATATGCATTTATTATATGCCGCATACAGAAGAAATCAAATGGTGTGAATCAAATTGGGAAAAAGTGTGCCACAGGTGATGATTATGTAGGCTAATGATGATGGTAATTGTGATGCCGATGATGATATTAGTATTATAGCCCAATCTTTTTTGATATTAGGCCTATCAATATCATTATCACTATTATTAGTTTTATTATTGTCGTTATTTTTTTATTTTATTTTATTATTATTATTATTATTATTATTATTATTATTATTGTTATTATTTGTTTTTTTTACCCGAGGTACCTAGGATCCCTCGGGATTTACAGAAATTATGCTTGGAGCTGTTTTTGTGTGTTTATTATTATTATTATTATTATTATTTTTATTATTATTATTATTATTATTGCCATTATTATTTTTTATCATTATAATTTCGTTATCATCATCAACACAAGCAAGCAATTAATAAAGGAAGTAGAAGCTATCCTATTATTATGGCTATATGGTGCGACATCATTTGATGTCGTATGCATGATTAGATGATTAGACTAAGGCGCCATAGAAGCCGATAATTAATTGACCAATTAATAACAATAATACACCGTCTGTTAAAATCAATGCGACGTTTTACTCCTCTATTCTATAACCAACAGATTTTTGCATAAAACTTGAGGCGCAGGCGCTGCACAATAAACGCTAGTTCTGAAAATAATTTTTTGGGGGGGAGGGGAAATCCCGTTTATTCCAAGTTTTTTCTTTTTCTCACTCTTCCTCTTCTTTCAATTTCTTTTTCCCCCTCTTCTCCTTCTCCGTCAACCTTTTGTCTCCAATGGCAATTAGTGCGTAAAACGTCACGAATGTTCGACAAATAGATATATCTGTGAAATGTTTAACCAATGCAGCTATAGATGCTGCTCACGAGTGCATAATTATCTGATGAGAACAACAGATCAAGACACATTAGTACCTGCTGTTAGGAGTCATTTCCTTTGAGAATCTGTTCTGTGGACCGTGTGGTGCCGTCGAAGACAAAGGGCGCAGGTGCAAAGAAGATAATGCAACGTGACGCTCATCAGCCTACTTTGCTTGCAACCTTGAAAAAAACATGAAGCCGTAACTGAAAATAGATTTCGCTGCGCCACTGCTGCTAAGAATGGTCGGCACATGAACGCGATCGCGTTCACGAATAAAATATCAGAAACACGAATAGATTTTTAACAAACAACTATTTTGAAAACTATAAGACTTCTATTTTTTTAAAAACAGTATTCTGCCACGTATACATGTAGACTATTATCTGAAATTCAAACATCTGTTGCGAGTAGAGTCCGTCTGCTGATGAGCGTTCATTGTGAAATAAGCAGATAATCTGTCAGAAGTAGGAGCAAAGGAACAGTTCTGCCATGCACAGTGCCCTGGTTACATGTATGTCTGAGTGAATATCTCCACAGCTCACCATAAAATTAGTCCATTTAGCAATCAGTTCTATGGTATGTAATGTAACAGTAAAGCTCTGAAAAACTCTGCAACACCAACAAAAGACACGTCCAGAAATCCAGCTTAAGCACTGTCTCTGTATATATTTAAGCAAATCATGTCCGCCATTGCCAAGGGCGGATCCAGGGGGGCTTATCCGGCCATGGCCCCCATTTAGAATTCCCATGTATCGTGGCTCACCCATTTGGATTGAACATGCTGTGGAACAATGTATATATTGTACAATTTGGCCCCCCCCTATTAAGAAATAGTAATGCATTGCGGCCCCCCCCATTTGGAAAGGGCATGTTTTTCTAGAAGTCAGTCCCGGAAATTTGTCCGGATGACTAAAAAAAAGAAAAAAGGTCATCAATTTTTTTGGCGGACAAAATGGTATTATTTTCCCAAAAAATGGCTGGCTGGATGACTAAAAAAACAAAAAAAACAAGAATTTTCCAGACCCGAGGCCAAATTTTTTTCCCGGACCCAAGACCAAGAATTTTTGCCCCTCCCCCTCGTTCAAAGTTTCTGTATCCGCCCTTGGCCATTGCCTGGCTGTTGTGCTTCGACGCCAGGTCAAAATCCGGGTGGACCTTAAATCTATTATATCTCTGCCATTAATCCCGGACAAGTATATTCCTCTGTGAAATAATTAATTATTGGTCTGTTTACCCTAGGCCTATAAATAATTATGGCAACATGCAGTAGGCCTACTTGATAGCTGGACTTTCTTTGCCTTTTGTCTTGATGCTCTTGACGGTTATTCTCCTCAATCGTGGCTTTGCGCTGTAAAATTTGTTTCGCTTCTGAGGTAATTCAATTGAAAATGGGCTATAAAATTATCATAACGAACGGGCGATTGCGCATCAGCATAATATGCAAATTATGCATTAAGCATTAGCATTAATCTGCAGTCATTATTGTATATAGCGCATTAATTAACTGGCTTCTGATGTTGCTACTAGGTGAATGCGGACGTGGATGCGGAAGCTGTCGTGGTCAGTCGAGCGGTCACTTCGTCCCTTCATCGTTGCAGAGTGACCGAGGAGATGAGGCAGAGGGTGATGACCGTGAACGGCCGGACAAGAGCGAGGTTGCTGCTGCTGCAGAAGTCCTGCATCACAGAAAGATGTGCTATGCCGTTGAGTACGATGAGACGCTCTGTCTGAATGGCGGGTCGTGTTTCGCCATTGAACTACACAATGGAATGCGCAGAGCAGGATGTAGGTAAGTAATATGCATATTCATGATGGCAGTCATGCAGTGACGGATTGAAGACAGCATATAGACTCTAAAAAGACAGCATAGACTCTAAAAAGACAGCATAGACTCTAAAAAGACAGCATAGACTCTAAAAAGACAGCATAGACTCTAAAAAGACAGCATAGACTAAAAAGACAGCATAGACTCTAAAAAGACGGCATAGACTCTAAAAAGACAGCATAGACTCTAAAAAGACAGCATAGACTCTAAAAAAACCCAGCAGACGTGAGCTACAGAAACTGACTTTGAAACTAAATTGTCCGCAATTATTATTTACAGCAAATATTACACTATGTCAGGTACTTACTTTTGATTATATTATCTTAAGAGGTACCATGAACTATTGTGAACACAATTTGAGATGAAATAGCAATATCATGCATGTAGATCTACTGCACCATTGATGCACCTTTCAACGCGTTGTCCAATGTCCATCATTCAGTATAGGGCCGACTTCTTGTTTATCGAATCGTCTGAAAAGACAGCAGCATTAGCGTCAATACATTAAAGACTTCCAACAGAAGTTCTTTGCAGAAACTAACGTTGATACTAAATAATAATCATTGCCTGCCTACAATCAGTCACAATCAGCGCTAACCTTCCCTTCATCCGGCGCGTTAATTATCCGCGCTGTCAATTAACCTGTCGGAAACCGACGACGTTAAAAACCTGCCTTTAATTCAATTTGGAAAGAAATCAACTGGAATCATTCGGTGTAGAAACCGTGATCTGTAAAGTCTAAAAGTATAGACATCGAACCCGCTACCAGCTGTTTATCTGCAAGACGCAAGCACTCCTTGCATCAATACTGACTCATCTCGAATTTGCTGCTGTTCTAGCATGATCATGCAGCGTCCCACGTTAAGTAGCCATAGGCCTATAATATAATAGATAGACCCTAGTCCGAAACAAATGCCAAGTGAACCTTGTAATAGCCTATGTAACGTCTTTAAGAGCTTCTCAAAATGATTTAAAGGTAAATGTTGGTTTAAGTTATTTGTTATCAATAGTTAACTGCAATGGATGGCTATATTATGGAGTACTTTCCAGAGCCCGCACAGCGAAGAAACTTCTGAGTAACTTCATCATCATAATGGCATATATAAGACTATTAGAGACAATGCAATTCTCATGGCTCAGAATAAGCTGTAGAAATGCCAAGCGCTGTGTGTGAGAGATTGACTCTAATTATATTCACGAGTCATTGCCTAAATATTATTGTGTCTGTTTAACGCTGTAGCTGTCCACCGAACTGGACGGGTGAACGATGCGAAATGAGATATATCGATCCAAGACTATGTAAGTACAATTCATAATATTATTATAATATACGAACATTGTTATAAGCTGTTGTCAACGTGCTACATATGTCGCTATATATATATATATGCATATGCATGCATAATTGCATATATACACTGTTATACAGCTGTATGTTGAATTCACTATATTATGCATAGCAAGGTTGGTATTTGGTAGGCCTACTCCTGACGAGAAATAACACAGCACAAATGCATTGACATGACAAGCAAATCAATCTACTGCATGGTGGGCCTATTATAAGTGGCAAGCGGACCTCATGCAGCCTATTAATTATAGGCGTAAGCTTATACATGGTTATTATCGTCTAAAGGTTTCTGCAATTATATAGGGCCTACACAATAAGCTTTACATACTTTACATATTATAATTTACGTGACAGATCTAAATAATTATTGATATTGCATTGTTTGAGCTGCAGTTTCGTAACAGATGAGGTTAAAATGCCTTCAGTGCCAAATTTATATGAATCATGGATGCAGTTACAACTGTTACATGTATGTGTTCCATGGGTTGGTTTTGTGTTGAAGAGCGCAGGATGCATCAATATATATATATATATAATTATATATATAATTAAGTACAGGTCCTATAATTATGTGCACAGTAGGCCTAATAGATCAACAGTGAATTGGAACGCTCTAAGCAATTTCCTAATCGACCGCGATGTTTTTCGGCGTCACTTGGGGCGTGTTCTGCCCGCCTACGCCCTCCTGTTGCAGTGCTTCTTTTTTCCGTCAAGACTTGTCATGTCAATGATGGAGAACCTTTCTGCTCCTCGCAGCTATAGCGTCTGGATTGCAAGGACCAACGCAAAAAAATCACTTAACATCACCATCTCAAGAAGCTTTGTATAGCTCCTCCTCGTGCCACTCAAAGCCATTTAATTTACATCACTTTAGCATATCTAATGACCTCGTGTCTTCCATGGATGCAAAAATGGAACCTCATGACGATCGAGATTTAGGCTACATATAAACGACATACAACAAAAGTTGTATCGGCGCTGACTTCGCATATGTCTGCATGGGAGCTATGCACAGAAAGCTTTATTTCATGAGCGAACGGAAACTTTGACGATAGACTATAATTATACGTAGAGGCCTACTATATGTCTGTAATTGCAAGCCATCTAATAAGAAAGAAAACGCTCAACGAAGATCCGTTTTAGTGCATAAAACATATACGATGTGAGCGAACAAGAATGATTACATCTTAACCAGTCAAAATTGGTTCAGTTTCAGACTATTCAACAGATTAAATCAGAGTTAGTTAAGACTATTCTGAAAATCGAATCATTTTAGTGTTGCGTGTTTTTAGTTCCATCGTGTTATTGAAAGATAATGAGCCACATTATCTTTCAATGTGTAAATTTCCAAATAGGCATAGATATTATGTGCGCGGACGTATAAATACATATAGGCTATGTATACATATTCAAAGTGCTCATATACCATCAGTGTATTATAGAAATGGTCCACTTAATAGTTAGGCGGCCTATGTATTGGGCATTAGAGTCTATATGTGCGTGCACAAAGGCTTCAGCGTTGATTGAGCGTGAGCTGAATACGGAACCAAATGATGGACATCGGTCATCGAAGAAAGGATGGCTATTATATCAGGTGATGGACAGCCGGAAAAAGACGAAGATGTGGCTTAGCATGGATGGCAACCATGGATGGATTCATGGAAGAGAGCGAATGCAATTTCTTGTCCAGCCTTCTTGCTGCATATATATAGTCGTTGCATATATATAGTCGTTGTAATAACCTCTTTGCAACTATATTTAAAACTAATATCCAGCGAGTTTTTAGCTATCCGCAACTAACCATTTTTCTTAAAATTAAATTTTTAATATATTTCAAATTTTAGGTAGCACCTCAAACGCTTTAAAACGTCTTTGTAAGTGTCGATTATAATAGATCCTTAATAGTCCAACGACGCCACAACTACACCACCGCGCCCCACAACTACACCACCGCGCCCCACAACTACACCACCGCGCCCCACAACTACACCACCGCGCCACACGTAGTTCACAGAAGAAATAAACCATAGAAGTATATGTAGCCTACAAAGTCATACAACCTGATCATAAAAAAACTTCGTTTGGTAAAGGCATCGACGTTACATAGGTATAGGTTAGGTCACGTGGCCCTGATCGGGTATTACATGGCGTGACCTTATCCAGAGGAAGGAGGTCGTGAATGACGTGACGAGGGTTTTAGTGGATTGAGAGGAAAAGAGCCAGAGTCAGCTCTAGAACAGAGTTATTCGAATCTACAGGTATATAATAAAGGAACATCTGTGTATAATATATATATTATATAATATATATATATATATATATATATTTATATATAATTATATACAGGGATGAAGATTGAACGGATCTATTTACTCACACGACCGTTGATAGTTGGTGTAAGAAAACAAGCGCAGCTGTAGATGAATGACGTCATGCTTACCTTGATTCACTGGTCGACAGGGAACCATTGGATATCATCACGTAGAAATTGCAGACGATGCAATCAAACCTTCTGCGCATGCGTCCGATCTTTACAGTGTAGCATTGAGATTGTTGAAACGATAAGCTTTCGAAATGTCACGACGTCTCAACGACCAACAAAACACTATTGCAGTAATCTAAAGCGACTCGTGACGAGCGCGTGGACTAATAACACATAATATCGTGGCGCTATATAAATAACCCTACAGACCTTCACCGTTGCCATTTTCGAGTGATGTCCTAAGCCTGCATGGTTAAATTTAGAGGTCATTGCCAAATGCCAATCATGATATGTCTTTGGACATGGAGTCCTTATAGACACAAACTGTCTATAGGGCCTACATATCAACTAACACGCATGCTCTTAACACACGTGTAGCCTACATCAGCACTACATGCACATAATAAGATAAGATAAGAAATATTCTTTAATAGACGAATGCTATACGCATTTTGGTGTGCAGACATAATTTTATGATATAATATAGTAAACGTATATCATCAATAGAGCCAATCAATAGTCAACTGTGACTCTGTGAGGTGGTGGTGGTGGTGGTGGTAACGATGACCTTCAATTTATATGCGCCCAATTCCAAATGTTCGCTTGCCTGAATTAGCCACACTAATGTCCAAAGCCATCTGACCTTTCATTTGACCTTTCATTTGACCTTTCATTTGACCTTTCATTTGACCTTTATGTAGGTAAATTACTGACCGTTGTTTCCTTCACCTACAAAAGCTGCACTATAGATTATGACAGATCTGACTAATTAATAATTAATTAATAATTAATTATTAGTCCATAAATGCCACCGACAGTGATGCCAATCCACGTATAGTCGTATACATTCAAAAACATATTCCACCCAAATCCACCCACTTCCACCATTCTATCCCATGATTACTCACAAGTCTCGCATCACCCCATTCTCGCCATTTCTCCATTTCTTCATTTCACCCCAAACCTTTTTTCATTCACACTTTTTTCCTCCGATCCGCCCAATTCCCTTCGTTCCCTCCATTTCACATCATGATTACAAATTAGCCCAGCCACTCAATTCCCTCAAGCTCCCTAACAGCCGCAAATTCTCCGAGGGATGCTGCTGCTGCTGCTGCTGCTGCCTTGAGTTCCAAAAACCCAGATAAACCACTTCCACGGGATGTGACATCATTGACGGGAAATGAGATAATCACATTTGATGTAGTATGGACAGCGTCGTGCATGGTGCGGTTTTCCAATCACCGAATGCTGGCCTACATGTTTGCCCAACCGTTCTCGGAAACTCGGCTTTCCTCATCGCAAAAAACCGAGATTTTGAGCTCAGTGACGTGAACATCAAAATATGCAAATATGTCTCATATGCGATTCCAGGTTGAGGCCCCGATAATTCAACCATTTTAGCAACAGAATTACCAAGCTAGTCAAAAATCTGTTCATCATGGGCCATGATTTGCTACGTTTATTGAATTCTCAGCGTGTATTTTAAGAATTTCCTGGTGGCAGGGTGAGACTGCCGAGAGTTTGAAGGGTTCAGCCTCCTTATTAGTCCTTAATTAGTCCTTCTTAGGGTCCCATTGTAAAGTCTTCCTTTAACTCTGAACTTCACGTAGATCATAACATAAAGTATAGGCTATTATTATAAACTGATCTCACCTAGCTTTTTTCTACCATTCTCGTTCTGATTTGAGGCGTGTCTGATGCAATCATTGCAACTTATTCTTGCTGCATCCAATGCGTTTGGTTTACGGCGCGGCGAAATATCTGCGTGGGTGTTGAGTTGTTTGGTCGTCGCCATCGGTGGACTACATTCTCTGGCGGACGAACACACCACCGCCATCGCCACCACTGCTGAAGCAGCAGCAGCAGCCAATGAGAGAGGCTGCGTGGGCGTCTGCGTCGATAGAGGCAGCAGCGGCGGATTAATCTGTCCCAAGCGGCTGACCACAGCAGCAGCAGCAGCAGCAGCAGCCGACGATGATATTGGCTTCGCTGAAGAAAGCCACTCAAAGCGAATCGCCGTCGTTTTATCCATCGTAGTCAATCATTGACCACAAGCACGGACTAAGGAAAGGACGGACGGACTAAGGAAAGGACGGACTAAGGAAAGGACGGACTTAGGAAAGGACGGACGGACTAAGGAAAGGACGGACGGACTAAGGAAAGGACGGACTAAGGAAAGGACGGACTTAGGAAAGGACGGACGGACTAAGGAAAGGACGGACTAAGGAAAGGACGGACTTAGGAAAGGACGGATAGATGGACGGACGGACAGTAGAATGAAGGAAAGGCGAGAGTCTGAAGAGAAGAAAGGATACCAAGTGACTGGAAGATATGCACGTGTATAGGCCTACGCATGGACGTAGGGAAGGACGTTAGGACGCAAGTTAGGACGCATAGACAGACGCATGAACTGAAGGAAGGACGGACGTACGGGCTAATTGAATAAAGGAAAGGACGAGTGGAAAAGAGGAGGACTAACGGACACATTGGACCGTGTATGCGGACGAACGGACGAATGGAAGGACTGACGAACGGACAAAACAGGGCGTCGGGTAATCACCGAAGTTTGAATCCAGTTTCAATAGCAATTGTCAGATTAAGGATGTTGATTACAACATTCTGATCAAATTCGAATAGGATCGGATTTCCAATGCTTGGAAATGAGAAAACTACGTTAAGGAGAATATGGCAATTGAGGATGTCGTGAACATGCATGGGCGGAACCACCCTGTGGAAACCGTGGGACGCGTCCCTTTCAACTATCCACCAAGCTGGGACGGTCCCATCCACCTTTTCCACTCAGGCTTTTTGCCAGCAACTCTTAATGATTTTTCAAGGATTAGAATGTTGGCTGAAAAAACTTGCAATCGAAAGTACTACGTGCAAGATTCCCAAATGTACCGTTTACTAAATCACTCTAAATTGCGTATACATAATTAAAATTAAAAGTGACGATGGCGCTTAAAACCCGTCGCATTTCGTCCCCTGTATAGGCCTATTGCGCAAGAAGCCGAAATAGGCGAAAGGGGTAAAATATGGGATATTGTTTCATGGTATAGACTTTTATTATTAAAAAATATGTCTAGCCTACTTTGAAAATCCGTAATTAACAGTGAATTCAATTATTTAGTGGAAAAAGTTACTTTTGGCGCATTTGGTGTAAGAATTTGATTTGAATCCAGTACTCAATAACCGTGTTTTTCAAAGTTAAAATTCGTCTTATACGACCGAATTTCCATAAGCTGACCGGACTATTATCTTGTGCTCGTGTACACCGCGTAATAAATTATACCCTAAATATGCTATCAGATGGTCCTGCTATAGTTTCACCCATTTAAATGTGACGAAGTTTGTCTATAAAGTTAAGCGACATTCAAATGGGCACTTGACAACAGCTCAAACCACGCCTCCGACCCAGTTTTCTTAGAAACTGGTTTACGAAATTAACCTTTGATCTTGCTCGTGCGCACCTATATAGCGAGACACATAAATTTGATGATGGTGATGACGACGACGACGACGACGACGACGACGATGATGATGATGATGATGATAATGCCTTCCGAGGCACCTTAATTCGCTAAGCCGGTTTTGTATGAGTTCTAGTTATCCCAGAATTAATTTTTACGTCTCCGGATAATTTTGTGAAATCCCAAAGGATCTGAATCCCAAAGTATCTGAGGTAGGCCTACCTCGGGGGAAAATCATTATCAGGACTATCATCATCATCGTCATGATAATAATAATAATATTTATTATTATTTATTATTATTATTATTATTATTATTTTATTATTATTATTATTATTACTGTTATTATTATTAGTAGTAGTAGTATTATAATTACGACGATTCGATTGGAAACCTCTTTCTCCACCTCTCTCCATTTATCTTGCATTTATTGCTTGACTTCAGCAACAATCATAACGATAAATAATAATAATAATAATATCATAATTATTATGATAAATTCCAGGGGCCGACGACGAAGACTACATACACACCGCTGGCGTTCGTTTCGAAGTCTTCATCCTTGTGTTCTTCTGCGTTCTAATTGTTACCTCCGGATATCTTTACCTTAGGTAAGTACATGCAGCTCTTACTTATTATTACATTGCCGATGGAGCCCTTGAGATCACGTTCTATAAACTCTACTCTTAAAGACTGTCCTCTTTAGCAAGGGTTGGGCCGGGAGCGCTTCTGAGTAGCTGGACTTGACATGGCGCTATATAAGTCTCTTAAATGAATGAATGAATGAATGAATGAATGTATAATTGTATATGCCATTTAGATTGATTGGCTATTCTGAGCAGTGTCAAGCGCTCTGTATGTGTAACGCGTCTCTATCTGGTTTGTCTGTGAAGCACAATTTAATGTCAACTCGAGTTGCAATATCAAATGCAAAATTGCTGATCCGCAATTGTCGCTGATACTCAATTCTCTCAAATTCCGTCTCTCATGATAATAATTATACTCCTAAACTAATTTTCTATTCCTGAGAGCGCATTTTTACCTCCGGTGAAACTGAACTAAAGGAGTGCTGAACTCCATGAACGGAATTACTGATTCCTAATTCACTCAATCTTCTACCTAGCTACCAAAGAAAATTTGACATTAATAATTAATTATTGTTGAGTGTCGCGCATGCGTGCGTATTGCATCTTAACTCCCCTTCAAATAGATTCGACCACTCCATTCATCTGCTTCTTAGCAGCCCTTCTTCTTCCACCTCTTCTTTCCTCAATGACAACATCTCACGAGCCTCCATGCACTCGGCATCTCTAGGCAACCCCCGCTTACGCCACGGCACAGCGACTGTCAATAAGCTGATTCCCTGCGCTTAGCTAAATAGCTATCCAGTATCGCATTAGATATCTAGAGTTTGCAATAGAGATTACGATTGCACAAACTTCACCAACTTTATTCAACTATAGTTTTTATAACGACGCAGTAGCCTATAATTGTCATACAATGGACTCCGTTATGAAATAACGCTACATGATCGAACAATTCGGCCTTCAAGGTCGCTGCCTCTGGTGTGCCTGAGCGCCTCTAGTAATTAATCTTCCTGCATTTATTCAGAAAGACAAAAGCCTTTCTGTCTAAGAAAACATCTTACACTGTCCTTGCTGAGTGGTTTGACTGACAGCATACATACAGGCTAAACAATGTGTCTGAAAGTAACTTGCTACTGACTTAAATAACGATTACAAAACCCATGCATGTTAGTTTGCAGACGCACATAAATAACACGTGAGAGGGTAAAAAGCAGAATGGCTTTTAGACTCAATTACTCAACGTTAAATCAGATGACCTATTTACTGCTCGTGACCCAGTTAAATAAATGAACTTAGACAACAATAGAGGCCAATGTCTATCCGCCTCTGAACAGATATACTGAAACAATGATGTCGTACATGTAGTGCATATGCAGTATATACATGTATGGCATAGGCCTATATAATATATAGTTTATAATATATATATATATATATATTTGTGTATATTTGTGCAGATATCAAAAACGTCAACTAAATGAGAAAGTCAAGTCTCAAGAACTGATTGGAATCAAATGCAATTCAAACGACAAAGAATCCATGGAAAATGAATCCTGCAGCCGAAAAACCAAACACGTGAATATACAATCCAATGACCAAAACATCTATCAGCGATATAATACAAAAGTTCCCATGCGGAAATAACTGCCGTGTTATTAGGCATACTTTAGGATGCCAAATACATTCATTTGGCACTGCACGGGTTATCATTATCGAGAATAATTAATATGTGTATAAAGTTATAAAGCAAATCATGCAAAACTCCCCCCCCCCATGTCGAAAGGAAATCTTCAGCGTAAAATCCTTTTCTGCTAAAAGACTTTTTGTACAGAGTTCGGTCAACGTTTTAGATCCTACCATGTTGTATATTGGAATTTATATAGCGCCTCTTTTCGTACCAGCTATTCAGAGGCGCTCTCAACGTGATAGCCCCGAGGGAAAATATGTAAGTCTTCATGCAGAGATGGGATGAGGGTGGTACCTCGAAAATGATGAGATTTCTCCTACATGAGTAGGTCTAAATATCTTGAGATTGATGACTTTCTAAAATGATAAATATATATATAGGCCTATAATGTATAATACTGTTTTGAATAACTTGCATAATTGTATAATTATTATCTTTATTTGATTAGCATATTCTGTTTGCGTGCCTGATACCCCATATATATATATATATTATATATATATATATATATAATATATATATATAATTGAATAAGCAATCTACTGAGACTCGGTTCGCTCTCCATGATATAAAATAGATATTAGACCAATATATTATAGCGCCAGATTTAGAACTTGCTGCAGTCATCGCATCAATGCCATCATTATTTTCTCCGGAAGTCGATTTGATTCGATCAATGTAATGTGCGTGAATCAAGGTGTACAGTAACTGTTTAGCGCTGATATTTCTGGCTTCACTTAAATAAGGGAATCAATCATTTTTAACGTGTGCGACATGTTTTACAGGTATTCTATACAGTCCGAATAGATTACCTTTGTATGTTTGAACTCATAAATTACAAGCACAGCTTGTGTCAGTTTGCAAGATATATATATTAATTCAGCGGTCCATCCGTCTGTTGTGCCAGGTCTCCTCCTACTCGTCCCTGGTTCCTCAATCCATTTCCTGCAGCGATGATATCCACAATGTCCAGAGAACTGCAGATGACAGCGATTCAAACGTCATGGCGCAACCGACAGATGTCGATAGCTGCAGTGACTCGTCGTCGTCGTTGGTCGTCTGCAGGTAGCGACACCTTGCGACGAGGAAGGACAACCGATGACGACGACGATGGATATGTGAATACGAAACAACTTGAACACCGACTGAGAAGTTCTGTATCATGATATATTTATGCGTATATATATAGACATGGATCGATGTCTTATCTATTATACCATCACCTCTCTCTCTCTCTATGTGAATTCCAGCTATATTGATATATTGATATATATTATATTCTTGTGTTTTCATTGCGTGTGATGATGTCATATAATCGTGTAATCAGCATACAAGCAAGAAAAGACAGCGCAGTATAAATGCCCACCGCCCCCGCCCTCAAGCGGGGTGCGTTTGCTCCCTCAACGTTGCATGGTCTGTCTGTCCGTTAGAAAGCAAGCTTGGCATAATTTCTGCTAAGTTGGAGTTCACTGAATGTTGCAGCTTCCGATATTTTATAAATGGAAATGCTTTGCAATGAACTTCAAGAGGCGCTATATAATTATGGGTCATTTCATCATATCGTTACATGCATGGCGCATATCCGGGTGAATGCAGGGTACATACATAACTCTCACCGCTCCTTGAACTTCGTTGTTCTGCATGGTCGTATAAAAAAGAGCTCATTGTATATCTTTGTCGTCACAAAGAAAGGCGGTCTTGTATTATAGACAAAAGAGCCAGCAGTCTATCCGTCACTAGCCAATTATTATGTTATTGTAAATAAGTCAGTATCATCATTGACGTGCTGAACTGGATCTTCTGATATTCTCGTTCATTCAGAGCGACTCTTAAGGATATTTTATTTCAGGACGGAATTTCAGAGCAGTTGTCTTTTACAGATCCGTCGGATCAGACGTAAACAACTAAATCGAACTTTAATCTTTGACCATAAAATTTTATGCATCATCGTATGGCAGGATAACAGCGTTTCAAGAGTCGCTCTTATCATAAGAGTTAAGATACACTCAGATGTATAGACATGCATATAATTATACACGTGCATTATTCGTTCACCATAAGAAGTTTTTATATAGCACATCTATAGGACCATCTGCTCATGAGAGCTTCCGAATCAGACCAAGCTATAGTGTGTGTGTATATATATATATGTAGATATATGAAACTATTGGGACTTCAAAATGGCATTGCTATGAAAAAGCGTAAGCTTTATTTATATGTGAAATAGTAACTATAGCAGAAGAAGGTATCATCGGTAGGACTCAAAGTAAAAGCATATATACAGGGTGGCTAAAAAAAGTACCACCGGATAAAATGCGATATCTTCGCAACCGATTGAACTTTTTCTGTACTTTTTTTGACCCACCCTGCACATATACCTTGCGGGGAAATTAATTGTATATTATTGTGGTTCTGCTCTGGTGTTTTGCCTCTGTATAAATTCTAATAGGCGGAATTCAGTCTGCAGGACACATAGATCACGTGGAGGAAGGTCATGAATGTATAATATAGTGCAGAGTGCGATTCTATTTTTTTTCTTCTTTTGTTATTCCTTGCGTTCATTCTGTGTTCATGATAGTTCATGATTGTTCATGATGCCCGTAACGCATTGAACCAGCGATCGAAAACTGCAAATAGCTATAGACAATAATTATTGACAAATGTAATTAAAGCAGTTATTGTTTTATAGTTATGAGTTAAAATCATTCTTAGTTCTTTAGGTTATTATTTATCTCCAATCTGCCCTTGATCGTCTTCGTTAATTGGGAATTAATTGGGAGTTAATTAGAATTGTCCAAAAGTTTCAGTTCTCTTTGTTACTCGGAATTTGCAAGTATAATAGGCCTATCTAATTTTATCTAGATCAATCAATAATATATAGCCCGTTCAAGTTCTGCAGAGATGGTCCCGCCCCAAATCAGGCGAGAAAAGTGGTATTCGCCGGAAGACAAGTACATGTATATTATGGTCTGTCCATATAGACAGAATCTGAAATGTTGAAGACTCTGTTGCTGAGAATATAACGAACGTAAACGGTTGAACTATATAAAAAATCTTCTGCAAATTCCGGGTAGGTCTACTGTCTTGTGTTCGTTACTCAGTGAACGCCGCATTGCCAATGAATGCAGTCAAAGCCTCGGATGCCACTGCATGCATCGAACCGGACTATGTCCACTCCCGGAAGAAAGATATATCTGAGATTTCTAATGATTAGAAGTCGGACATATAGAAACCTCTGGCATCTCGCTTTCCAAATGTAATTAAATCACGAAAGTAGACCACATATATCCATCGCGTGTTCTCGGTCTATTATTTTTTATTATATAGCAGGACAAACAACTAGGACAATTTTCAGCCCATCGAGCATATTGGCGTACATGTACATCCCTACCAAATCGTCACTAATTAATTATCTGTTATAGTCTATCGGTAGGCCTATACGTCGGCAACATGCCCATGAAAATAATTATGGCCATATTGTAGGAGGTTGCCCGCGGGTTGGATAAAAAAAGTACATAAATTCAAAATAACCATGCACAAAATATAATTGGCACGTATAAGCTTATATAATTATGTGAGAAAATTTCTGTTTCTTGATTAGCATGTACTGGGGCACAACAGTGTCCATATTTTCTGAAAGGCTTAACTTTCAATTTTATAAATTTCCTGGTAGCCTAAGTTAGTGATGGTGTGCAATGCTTGCAGCCAGGTTTTGTAAAGCGTGCATACAGGCTATAAAGGAGTATATGTTGAAGGGCGATGGCTGTGTAAAGAATTCAAATCCTAGCAGACAAAGGTAAAGTGACTTTTGACAAGGACAGAAGGAACAGTACGCATACCAGAGGCTTAGTCTATAATTATATGTTTACCTTTTACAATGACGTATCCATATCGGTTTTCTGATTACGATCACTTTAAGAGAATATGTAAGCTTGCTCAATTCCTAGAGAGTGTGTATAATTATCAGTGCTGTGTATATTTAACCCTACCCTTAACCCGTAGACATAAACCTAACCTTTATCCTAACTATAACCATATGATAGCCTATAATCCTAATTCTAACCGTATATTGTCAGGACATATATGCAAATAGTATAACCTGACCAAGTGACCATACACGATCTCGAAATTTTCTATGAATATGATATTATACAATATACGGCTACCCGTATACAATATGCATCCCTGTACTGCACACATGCTGCAGGGAGTCGACCGACGACGCCCCACCCAACACCAATAGATTCCTCCTTCGTTGAAAGGTCGCCGCCAGCTGCGCAATGCATCTTTCATATATAGTCTGAAATATGAGGAATTTTAGTAAACTGGCCACCGTCATTGTGGCGACACACTCAAGAACGGATTGAATTCGTGCAAAGGTTTCCTATCGATGAACTGAGGGATCATCTTTGCCTTAAGAAATATCCCTCCCCCACCGCAGGGCGGCGCTTTTGTCGTCACGTTTTATGTCGTCACAGATGCATCTGATCTGTCGTCAGGACCGACGGTTGCAGCAGGTGTGCAGAATGTAGTAGAGGTGAAAGCCGCTGCTGCTGCTTGGTGTCTGCTTAACAACAAAAGGTATAGTCTGCTCTGTTGACTATACCTGATCCGATACCTTTCATATCCTCCTCCTGCTTTCGAAAAGGTCATCCTGCACATTGATAGCGCAAACAGCTGCCATCCATGCATGTTTGAGTATTAGGCTATTCATTCATTCATTCATTCATTCATTCAGTCATTCATTCTTTGGATGCATTTACATAGCGCCTCTTCAGTGGGCTACTCAGAGCCCCTACCAATCTCATGAGCGCGGCCAAATAAAACTGTCTTAAGATGAGAGAGGAAAGACTGAGAAGGATTTTTAGAAAGAGAGCGGAGAGTCAGAGAAAGACCATTCCAGGTTTCGATGATGTGCCAGATGAGACTTTTGAAGACCCACTCAAAATAACAATCACATGCGATTGGCATGATCATTCAGATTTTAGACTTCAGAGAGACCTCGCTCTAATTCCAATAAGTACCAATGCATGGGTCGCTGACGATGCGTGTCTGCATTAATACATGCATACATTCTTACAGCTTTTACAATACATACAAACCATGAATTCAACTTCTAGGAATCATTTTCATCAATACGATTTCGATTTAAGCAGAAAATTTCGTCGATCGCTCCGAAATGTCAACTCCGAATTGCCAAGCTCGGAATTATCAGCTCCGAAACCGGCTTCAACCTGCCCGCTCCGAAACCGGCTCCGAATTGTGCGCTTGTCAGATAATTATAGCCTGAAGGCGTCGCTGAAAGTGCAAGAGAACATTCTGCGGTATAGCCTAATTATAGCCAAAACGATGCAAAATTCGTTCATTCATTTCAAGAATTTATGTAACGCCCCTTAAAAAAGGCTGAAGATGTCCATTTTCAGAGGCGCTTCCAGTTCAATCATAATACAAAAGAGTTTTAAGGAGCCTCTAAAACACTGATGTAACACTAAGTAGCCTAACAGGCGTGTCCCCAGTAGTAGACTATTTCAGACAGATAGATCTGCAACTGAGAAGGCAGGATGAGGTTCCAACACGCGGTACCAACAGCTCCCTGGTTATAAACTTAGCACAACGAATGTCACTTGCGAATAGACTGTTACATCAAATGAATCTGTTATCTCTATTCCGACAATGGCTTAGAATATTAGAACTGAATAGAGGACTGAATTAAGTGTTGGACCCACGGGGCGTTGATGCAGGGACTCTGGAATACTGGCTTCAATCCGTCAATTGTCTCACGACCAACCATTGTTAGTTACCAATTTTTTTTCCTGATCGAGCATCCGTTTCAAGGTTCGCTGGTACCAGCTGAAAAAATTCCGCCATCACGCCGCCGCCGCCACCGACAATAACATTTTTTTCAACGGGACTTCAACGCAGTCATAAAAAACAGGCCTGGGGGACGTCATCCATTGTCCTCTGCGCTACTGACGCAGGGAGAGAGAGGGTGGCTGGAGGGGATGGAGTTTACGAATGTCCAGGATCCTCCCCTCAAAGGGGATTCTATAAATGGAGAAGAAAGTCAGTGTCACATCAGTCAAGCAGGTACCGGTCGACAGAAGTCTCCGTTGCTGCTAAGTCTCGCCCTGAGGTCAGTATTCACTTCTTCTTTTATCCAGTTCATTCTACCTAGGTTGGTAAATTTTATTTTATTTTTTATAACTTCCTTGGGAAATATTTTATTCCACTTTTTGAAAATTTTTTGTAAGATTTACTCCATTTTCTTCAAACTATTTGTGGTAATTTGTCTAATTTTTATTATATCCTGTTGGAAAATGTCAGGCCTATTCCATTTTCGCGAACTATTCTGGTAAATTTTATGTAATTGTACTAATTCGATTTCTATAAATTTTATTACATCTTTTGTATTCGAAATTTTAGGCAAAGTTTCATGTTATTTCATGTTATTCTAACTATTTTGGCAAATTTTATTCTACTTTATTTAACCTATTTTGGGAATTATGGTCCATTTTTTCAGCCTCTTTAAGTAATTTTCCATTTTATTCGACCTATTTGACCAATTTATTCAACCCATTTTCATAAATTTTATTCTCTTCTATTCAATATTATTTGAACCATTTTGGAACATTTTGTTCCACTTTATTCGACCTGCTTAGGCAAAATTTAATACCATTTCATCATTTCATGTGAATCATTTTGGGAATTTTAGTCCATTTCATGCAACCTACATTGATTATTTTCCAACATTTTATTCATCCTTTTTTCTTTTATTGGCCTATTTTGGTTAATTTTATTCTACTCGATTATTCATACTTTTTAACACATTTGTCCAATTTTATTTGAAGGTAGCATGTTCTGGAACATGGATAAATTTTCTCTCCACGTGTTTATTTTATTAAGATTTATTTATTATCTGATGTTTCGACTTACGTTACGTTTAAGCTTATCTATGTAGACCTGCTTCTACTTAGTTAGGCTACTTATTGGACTTCCTAAGCTAAAAGAATAAAAGTTGTCCAACTATGCGTGAATAAAATAACATTATTATTGGTAGGTGTCTTCATAAAAAGCTCTAGATATTTGAAGAAAAAGTTTTAAAACAATATGGCCTACCTTTTAAATTTGTTTCGTCGTTGTATTTTGCAAATTCTCCTCTAATTGGAAGGTTATAGTGAGCCTATTAAATGGGCCAGCGAAAGTAATGGATTTGCCATACTCGCACTTCAAGCGTCGGGCCCTGTCTGATACAGGGCCCGACGCTTGAAGTGCGAGTATGGCAAATCCATTACTTTCGATCATCGGTCTTAAGTCAGTAACTGTTAGAAATCTGTGTCATACCATAATTACCATTGGCTGGTTAAGTCTTTCGGCAGAACCAAAGATAACCAGCAACATGATATCGCTACTCCCTTTACTGATGCCCTCTAGAGAGCGTAAGGCTGAATTGTTCGTTAGTGGAGGCAGTAGCTGGGCTTCGAACCCGAATCCTACTGCTCGTCGCACAAGCATGTTGCCATTAGGGATTTTGGTTATTAAAGTGATGACTAAGACACATTAGATGGTGATGTATAATCTAATAATTTTTATAGCGCCCTTATAAAAAAACCGCTCAGAACAGCTGTCAGTTGTCGCATCAAGTAAAACTGCAATGAAAAATAATGATTCATTTGGACGATGATGATGATGATGATGATGATGATGATGATGATGATGATGATGATGATGATGATGATGATGATGTTGATGATGATGATGATGACGATGATGATGATGATGATGATGATGATGATGATGATGATGATGATGATGATGATGATGATGATGACGACGACGATGGTGATGATGATGATGATGATCCTGTCTTGTAGGTTGCCATCCATCAACGTAAACATGAAAGTCTTCGTGGCTGTTGTTCTGCTCGCCTTCGCTGCCTGCGTCAGCGCTGAATGCAGCGTGACGGAGACGCTGAAGGTGAAGTCGCAATGGGATCGTGCCTTCGGTCAGGCACATGACCGTCTCCGCTTTGGACTGGATCTTTGGAGAGAGTGAGTATTCATGATGAGTCTTTCATACTCACTCCTCTATGCAATGTATTGTCTGTCTGCTTTCAGACAGAACTTGTTACAATTTCATGACCTTTAGAGGCTTTGCTTACTGCTAGGGTCCTTTGCACACTCGAATATATTCCAAATAAGCTGATGACGCAAAATGAAGCCAAAAATTATATCCATCGTTGGCTATGCCGGATATGTTGGCGGCTCTGCTGGCTCACGTTAAAGCCAGCGAGCATAATACTGCAGTAAATGAATTGTAATTGGTCGATCTATAACCCATAGCTCCAGCAATAAAATCTGGATTGCACTTGACTCAATGCGAACGAGAGCCTGCTCATCGGACACATATGTGCGAAAATGTGCAGTCATGAAGAGTGAGTTGAGCAAATGAGAGCCGCACGCACAATGTTACGCATATTATGCATGTACATGTAGATTGTAGAGTTGTAGGCCAGCATAGCAAAGCAGAAAGTGGATGAGTGTGAGTGTCCCAAAGCATCTCTTTGCGCAAGACATATTATTTTATGATGAAACGATGCGATGGTAGACTCACCCGGGATCAATACTATTGTACTATAAATGCATTGTAGTAATGTAGTATGGCCTCACATGATGTGTGATACAATTAAGTTTAGAGCTTGTATGGTAATGTTTCTATAATTATCATAGACCTTAGATGTCCGGCATAGTAATTATCGTCCCATGCATCAGAAACTCACAAGGAATATTATGGGCTTCCTATGTTTTTGAATAATTATAATTGTGAGTCGTTTATGACATTGAGAATTTAGCATGAATAAATGAAAAGATAAATAAATGAATTAAACTGAAAAACCAGGAAATTAAAAATATGCAAGCAATTGGATTGATTTTGTTTATTCCGACGACAGCATCATCGATGATCACCCAGAAATCAAAGAACCGTTTGGCAGAGTTCGAGGGGACAACATCTATTCGGCCGAATTCGGGGCCCACTCCCAGCGCGTGCTGAGTGGTCTGGACATAACCATCTCCATGCTCGACACTCCCGATATGTTGGCTGCTCAGCTGGCTCATCTTAAGGCCCAGCACGTTGAGAGAAACCTCAAGCCTGAATTCTTCGATGTGAGTATCATGATTCAGTTGAAATTGTTGTACCTCATTGTACTTAAAATACTTTTTAAAATCTAAATGCTCATAATAAAAATAAATTTATTTTATACATTCGTAAATTTATGACTGTTATAGTCAAAGCAGAAAAAGTACTACGCTTCTGAATTCTGCAAATATAAAGACGAACTAAGGACGACCTTGGAGACTAATTTGCTCGCTCCATAATGCAATTGGAGAATAGAGAGAGAGACTAATTGAATCGTTAAAAATTAACGGAGAAAATGTTGAAGATCCGGAAAAATGGCCAATAGTTTCAATAGGTACTTCACCAACATAGCCCATTCTTTAGCAAAGAAAATACCAGATCCACTTCTCCCTTACAATAGTTACTTACAGGACCCTCGGCAAAACTCTATGGGTCTCCTAATGATCTCCCCAGAGGAAATTATGGATATTGGCCGACTGGCCGTGATATAAGCTTACGTTTAACGCATAGCCTATAGCAAAGGTATTGACGACATAGACTCGTGTATCGCAGCTCGTAATCTCTCCTTGGTTGCCAGACCTTTGGCGGAAATAATAAATTCCGATTGGGATTTCATGTTAGTAATAAATTTTATGAAATGGCACATTAACAGATTCGAATGAACGAAGCTTCTAAAACGACCGCAATTATACATAGACAAACCGCAGCCTTTCTGGATCAGGAATTGTTTGTTTGAAGGCTTGAAGTGGAAGCAAATTCCACCAAATACAATGAAGCGCTCGCACTGAAATCATTACTATAGCGCCCATGACTCGTGCTTAGGCCTATTCGGAAAATAATTAGTACAAACTCCTTGTTTTCGTTCAAGAGAATGCTCCATTGGTCGCTTTCAAAGTTTGTCATAAAAATATAACAATGTTCATTGTTCATAAAGTAGACTTCATTGATAATTTTTTAAACCTCCAAATTCCTTGCATTTCTTATTGTGCGGAATAATTTTGAAACGGCTACAAAGGAAAGTGAAGACACAAAAAAGTAGAAAACCGAAGACGAGCAATCTTGATAAGGCTAAGAAAGATGATAGCTAGCTACGGGTAGGCCGCGAAACTGGCATGGAAAGACTCAGATAAAAGAAAGATTGACTGCCTGCGTTTTTAGAAGTTTATGCGACTGTTTGCTTTGTAGATTTTCCTGAGGCACTTGCTTCATGTTCTTGGAGACAGACTCGGAACCAACTTGGACTTCGCCGCTTGGCATGATTGCGTCGACCAGATCACCAATGGCATCAAATAAAGAACACGACGAAGATGATGATAACAGGCAGCCAAAGTCTACCACGAAGATCGTTCAAGCAAGACTGTATTTAGTCTTCCCAGTTGCAATAAATATCTCCACCGATTTCTAATTGAAACAAAAACTAACATAATTACTGAAGAGTTATTGAATAAAAATCCGTCCAGAGAGCATTAGAACTACCAGGAAAACGAACACAGTTTTCAACCTCAGGGCCTCCGTTTTGTGTTGAGATCGTACCGAACATCAATTTGGTTTTCCCTACTTTGTCCCGTAAGTGCAGAAATCAATAACATCAAAAGCGACAACTAGCCTAAACATCAGAGAGAAGATCTAATTGTGATCGGTGTAATATCAACAAACACCGCACTTTCCTGGCAGTTTTAATGCGATCTGGAGCTAGATAAATGAACCTTACGTTTGTTCGTGATATTAAAAGTGATTTACCCAAAGAATTGATTTTGTGTGTCCTTTTCTTGTAAATATGAGACGTATAGATATCTACAACGCATTGTGCACAGTGTGCAGTATTAAACATAGACAGTACATTAAACATATATAGTCTTAAACATAGACAGTATTAAACATAGACATTTGTAAACATAGACAGTACAAACTACTGACACCAACTACCCAACGGAAGAAGTCATCATTGCCTACGCTATCCCCCGATTTAATGCCTTCCACGCACCAGGGTTGACTAAGCTTACTTTAAGTCAGCGCCATTTTTAAAGACCTAAGATATTCCCGCATTAATAAATTGTAATCTGAATAATTTATTATATAAAATCGGTATACTTAGGCTAGGTTTAGAAAGAGATCCACTTTGTTTTAAGAGCAACTGCATTGATCACTTAATAAGCTAAAGAGCATCGTTTTTAAGATCTTAGCCGTCCTTCCTATGCTTAATTGGCTTGCAAGCAGTGATCTTGACTTTAATCTAATTTGAATGATAGTTCGGTAGCTTCGCCACACGTCCATTCCTGACCACAGAGACCTTCATTTTGCTGCAAAGCTAGCTGCCTCATGAAGCTCTTTAGATACCAATCACAGTCAAGTCTGAATAACAAGATGAGTTGGTCACAGTCTTCATGCGGATAACTCTTGCATCAGAGTTTATCACAGCGTGGTAGTGTGAACTAGCGAGATAGTTAGGCCTACTCACAGGCGCCTAGTTGACAAATAATCGACGGGGGGTGACACTATTTCCAGGCCAAGATAAAACTGGGTCAGGTAGTGAAAGTCAGAAGTTGAACGTTGTTTGAAGAGCATTGTGTGGGCTGGTCTCCCTTTAATTCTAAGACAAATGCGCTTCTGAGTTTATATCTTGAAGGGGCGCTATATAAATTCTTGAAATTCGTGAAATGAAAATGCGATGCGGTCTAATTATGGCCGATGCAAAATGTCATTTGCGACTAGACTGTTACATGAGATACATGTAAATCAGTGACATCTGTTAACTGTCCAACTATAGCTTAGACTATTAGGACTGAATGAAGAAGGACTGAGGTCCAAGGGTCACTGATCCACGGGCTGCTTCTCCGTGATGCTGGCCTTAGTCTGTCAATTGTCTCACGATCATCCATTGTTACCCGCTTTGCTCGACAAGACCATTTCGATGGAGGAACGGTCGAAAATCAGTTTCAAAGTCCGCCCCATCCGCACAAAATCCGCCAGCGCGACGCGGCCACCAATAGTGGATTTTTTCTGCGGGACTTCTACGCAGATAAAAAAAGAGGGTCGGGTCATCATCATCTATTGTTCTGCGTTACTGACGAAGAGAGATAATGGGCGGTGTGGAGGGGTGGTTTTTGGGAGTGTCCACCCCTCAATGGGAATTCTATAAATGGAGAAGAAAGTCAGTATCACATCAGTCCAGCAGGTACCGGTCGACAGAAGTCTCCGTTGCTGCTAAGTCTCGCCCTGAGGTCAGTATTTGTTTCTTCTTACCCAAATAAGTATTCCAGAGGCTTCGGTAAGTTTCGCTCCATTTTATTCTAAACTAACTGAATTATTTCGTAGGCCTAAATTTTATTTTATTCAAACTATTTCTGTAAGTTGTCTTTCACACTACAAGTTCCATTTATGTAAATGCTATTGAATTCTATTCTTGCTATTTTGTGAAATTTGATTTTACGTTATAGGTTATGAATTATTTTATTTGACCTGCTTTGGAAATTTTTCGATTTTATCCAATCTCCTAAGGTATTTATTTCCATTTAATTTGACCTATTTGATCATTATTTATTCAACCCAGTTTGACTAATTTTGTTCGATTTGTATGGGCAACTTTTATTCAGTTTTATTCGAACGATTTGGGCCATATTGTCAACATTATTCAATATACTTTAGTAAAATCCATATCATTTTATGTGATTCTTTTTTTGAAATTTTAGTCCATTTCCTCGAGTCTACTTTGTTTATGTTGCCTCAACTTATTCCACTTTTTACCCATTTTTATCACCCAATTTATTGAATTTTATTCCATCCAATTAATCACGGGCAAAGTGTCAGACATTGGCTGTAGATGGTAAAGTCTTTCCCGCAGAACCCAAGGTAACCGGTACCTTGATATTGCTACTCGCTTCGCTGCTGCCCTTTATATATAATTATATTGAGAGAGTGAAATGGAAGTTAACCGCTTGTGAGGGCTGGGGGTTACGAACCAGCTTCCTACTGTACTTCGCACAGCACTATGCCATTAGCGATTTTTAATTATTAAAAGGGAGACTATGACACATCAGATATCGTATCTAATGATTTATAAAGCGCCGTTTTGAAATGCTCAGTGCAGCTGTCAGTTGATGCATCCAGTAAAACTGCAATGAAATTGGATATGATGATGATGATCGTGATGATGATGATGATGATGATGATGATGATGATGACGACGACGATGATGACGATGATGATGATGGTGTTGGTTGTGATAACTTTTGATGATGATGATGATGATGATGATGATGATAATGGTGGTGGTGATGGCGATGACGATAGTGATGATGGCGATGATGATGACGATGATGATCGTATCGTGTCTTGTAGGTTGCCATCCATCAACGTAAACATGAAAGTCTTCGTGGCTGTTGTTCTGCTCGCCTTCGCTGCCTGCGTCAGCGCTGACTGCAACAAATTGGAGGGGCTGAAGGTGAAGCTTCAATGGGCGCACGCCTTCGGTCATGCACATGAGCGTCTGCAATTTGGACTGGATCTTTGGAAAGGGTCAGGATGAGTCTCTTTGCAATCGGATAAAGTAGAGTTAAGATGAAAATTAATATCCATCCTTCGTTATGCGTGCAGGTTGACTGCTGTTTTCGAGCATAATTATTGCAATGAAATGATGTCATTGTAGTGCAAGAAGAACGAAGTATGGGGAGTGGCACATAGAGCATTATGGGACCTTGCTCCTCAAGACTAAGGCTGGCGAAACGAGCAAATCGGGTTTGAAAGTCGAATGGTTGATTGAATTCGAACGATGGTCTGATCATCAGACAAATTATTGTCAAAAGTCTACAGTCACGTTAAACGTCAGTTCAGCAGAAGAGAGCCGCACGCAACAATGTTACGCAGATAATTATAGGCGCTATACGTATGATGTAAGCTTAGAGCTCATTGTAAGTACAGCAGAAAATGGATGGGAGTCCCAAAGCGTCTTTTTGAACATAACTTGTATAGATGACGGATTGACGGTCCCATGCAGTGATAGATTCACGCGGGATTAGTTAATTCATAATTATGATGAACATAATCATAATAATTATGGCCACATAATTATGATGTGCGATGCTGTGAAGCCTATGCGGTAATAGCCTACTTCTATCGGAACTTTATAATTATGTCCTGCATATCATTCATGTATCGGTCATGCAATAGCCTCCATGAAACTCATTTGGAATATGGTAAGATTCTTATATTTTATATAATTTTAGGTTCTATTGTGAAGTTGGACATTTTGCATAAAAATGAAAAATAGAGGAATTAAAATGAAAGAATAAATAAATGCATGGATAAACTGAAAATATTAATAAATTAATAAAACTAAAAGCATAAATAAATAAACAAAACTGAAAATCTGTATAAATGAACAAGCTTACAACTAAAACTAGATAATATGCATTCAATTGAATTTATCTTGTTTATACCTACGACAGCATCCTTCGTGAGCACCCAGAAATCAAAGAACCATTTGGCAGAGTTCACGGTGACAACATCTATTCGCCCGAATTCGGAGCCCACTCCCAGCGCGTGCTGAGTGGTCTGGACATAACCATCTCCATGCTCGACACTCCCGATATGTTGGCTGCTCAGCTGGCTCATCTTAAGGCCCAGCACGTTGAGAGAAACCTCAAGCCTGAATTCTTCGATGTGAGTATCATGATTTGGTTGAAATTATCCGATGGGAATTCCAAATTAATGAGCCGCCTTCTTCTTCTTTAGGTTAGCTGCCTCTCGGCAGGTCCAGATGCCCAACGACGCCACTCTTCTCGATGTTGTGCTTTTTCTTTGAGTTTTCCATATCCATCTTCCATCATCCAGTCCAAGAACTTTTCCCTAGGTCTTCCTCTACCCTCTTCCCCTCCATTTTGCCCTCCACTGTGTCTCTTTGCAAGGAGTTGCCTCTCATGAGCCTTAGCGGAATTGAATAAATGAAGCTTCTAAATCGACCTCAAATACATGTAGACTATATTATAGCTGTATCTTTAATAGATCAGAAAGACATGCTTACTCTGGAAGGCTGGAATTATAAAAATCACATAGACTATAATGTTTTTGTACCGTGCGCATTTTCGAAAATATAGGCTAATTAACCTAGTTATTTTCTTTCAAGAGAATGTTCATTTGACTGCTTTTAAAGTTTGCAATCAAAAATTATGTACATAGCAATGTTTATGAAGTAGAACGGGCCTGCGTTTAGAGTTCTGTAAACAAATCCGTAAATCGTGTGCATTTCCATTTGAACGGAATCATTTTGAAACGGTTCCGACGTAACGACGGGAATCAAAAACATAAGAAAGTAGAGAACATCCACAGACTAAGGATTCTGACAAACTAAAGATAGTCGAAGACTCTGGAAAGTCAGGAATGATTGCGTGGGCTTTTAACGATCATGCGATTGTTCACTTTGTAGATTTTCCTGAATCATTTGCTTGAAGTTCTTGGAGACAGAATCGGAACCAACTTGGACTTCGTCGCTTGGAAAGACTGCATCAACCACATCATCGATGACATCAAATAAAGAACTCGACGGACATGATGATGATGACAAGCAGCGAAACTCTACTGTCACCAAGATCGTTCAACCAAGACTTTATTTAGTCTTCTCATTTGCAATAAAATATCTCCGCCGATTTCTAAAATAAAGATCTAGAATAAAAATCCGTCCAGAGAGCATTAGAACTACCAGGAAACCGAACACAGTTTTCAACCTCAGGGCCTCCGTTTTGTGTTGAGATCGTACCGAACATCAATTTGGTTTTCCCTACTTTGTCCCGTAAGTGCAGAAATCAACATCAAAAGCGACAACGAAACATCAGAGAGAAAGTCTAATTGTGATCGGTGTAATATCAACAAACACCGCACTTTCCTGGCAGTTTTAATGTAATCTGGAGCTAGATAAATGAACCTTACGTTTGTTCGTGATATTAAAAGTGATTTACCCAAAGAATTGGTTGTGTATGTTCTTTTCTCGCATTTCTGAAATTGATAGATCTTTACGACGAATTAGACAGTTTTAATTAAACATAGATAGTATTAAACATAGTCTTAAACATAGACAGTATTAAATAATGACAGTAGTAAACATAGACAGTAGCCTACAAACTACTGACACCAATTAACCAACGGAAGAAGTCATCCCCAATTTAATGCCTTCCACACACCAGGGTTGACTATTTTAAGTCAGTGCCATTTAGCCTATATATCAATCTTTTATTCACCAAAAAATGGTGGCACAGTAACAAGACAAAGGAAGTAAAAAAAGAAATGCAGCATTCTCATGAGAGGAGGTCTATTATACACCTGTCTGTGTAATACTAATAAAAGAAAACATGGTCTAAATTTTATGTTAGATCTTCTATGTCGACCATTTTCAATCGTTCATTCCCATACAGCGGTGACACAAAATAAGAATATATACGGAAAATAACAAAAGCTCAAACACTTATAATGGTGTGTAAGAAAAACACGATACAAATCTGACAACATTATTGTGTGAGCTTCTGAGTAACCAACAGTCTGTAATATTATTTTCATGCATGAGGTGCAGTACAGATGCAACACTTCTATGGGAGACTTTAAAAAATTTACAAACTCCAGAGCTATAGGGTAAGTGTAGCATATACTCTGAGGAGTTCAGCTCACTTTTAGTAGGGTTGACAGCTTTCGTTGCATAAAACAGAAACGGTTTTAAATATTTTAACTTGTCAACAAAACTGATCTCTAATCCATTGGTCTTAATGCTCTTGCATGTGTTACAGAAACTTGATCCAATATAACTTGATATTTGGCTACATTAAGCTTCATATCAGCACCTTCTAACTCGACAAAGCAATTATCAACCATGGTGTAGAAGTCACACATCGATGCTGAAATTAAAATGAGACCATTCTTATCTATAAAAATCTAAGACATTTATAATATAGACCTACTATTTCAATGCTGATGAGAGTGGCCTGAAACTTCAATAAGTACCGTTACACTTATAATAATAAGAGCAATTTTATTTTGAGTTTCCAAATTGCAGTGACAGCAGACTAAGATGTCATCTTAACAACATTAGGCCAACTCTATTATTTCAGTGCTGATAAAAAGAGTGGTTTGAGATTTCAATAAATAGCTATATGTACAGTAATAATCTCTTAATGCATCAAGCTCAGCAAGTTCGTTATGCTGCTGCTGGACAATTATAATTAATGAATGCGGACGAGAGTATGATTATTTACTTTGCTGTACTGGAATCAGCTTATCCTTGTAGTTCAAGACGGTACTGAATTGTTGACCAGGACACAATTAGCAGAAATGAGGACACCGAGAAATGCAGAGGAACAGTTAACAGTAAACATTGCATGCCGTCATTATAGAAATGGTCGAGGACATAATAATTATAGACCTAACAGGTCTTTGGCGCTGACGTTAGTATTATAGTTACATAGAGGGACATTGCATAATAATTATCATAAAATATTATACAATTATACATAGCCTATGCAACAAAAGAATTAGAACGAGAGCAAGAATCTTAATATTTCCAAAATTTCAAACAATCTTCTTCTTTAAGAGCCTTGTCCCTCAAATTCTCAACGCATCATCCGCCTTCTATTCTTGTTCATTTATGCGATCTTTGAATTTCCGCTCAAAGTTGAACCTGCTTCAATTTCTCACCAGTTTAATTTTTTTGAAGCGATGGGCGGTAAGAGTAGTTTAATAATACGATAAATAAACATAGCCTATACACGGAACACTTTACAGATCAGTGGTATGATGTATCATTTTCTTTGGCGTGGTTGAAATAGGCCTACATGGAGTAGGATGAAGAATGTGTGCTGTATGCCTACCTTTCGGGTCGTTAATGGTCTTTCAAACAAAGTGTATGGAGAAAAGTTAGGTCGAAATGGAGAGCATTTATAAACTTCTAGGAAATATTGCTAAAATTCTAGACTTCTCCCGTTTTCAGTCTGCATGAATTATTGGAACTGCATGCCGGTCCAGTGCATGGTTTGCTCTTCTCTGCCTCAAACCTGTCCTTCAGTGAAAAACGAACAATTTATGCAGGAATGCATCTATTCTGCAGCCGTAAGATATTCTATTTCCTGCCCTGATTTGTTTGATTGTTGTCTTGATCTTCACTCTCCAGCATTATATTCTTCTCTTCTTTATTCTCTTCCGTCAGTCGAGTGACGACGATGAGGCTCCTACATGACTTCTCCAAATTTCTCTGTTTCTGATGAGATCCTTTGCTCTTGACATGTCAATATTCATCTCTTTCAGGTCTTCCTTGACGTTATTATATATCGACAGCTAACTCGGTTTTACAGTCATTACGAAAACCAACTTGACGATTCTTCTTCGTTGCGGCGTTCTAGGCCATCATTAAAACTTCAGATTACGAACATTTATATGGGCCTATGTCACCAGACTGAAAAATCATTGCAATGGCCGCCCAAAAGAAAGTGAATTTTATATATAAACTTCTAGACTGGGCTGTGATTGTATTCAGCACTAGGCAACTCAGTCGATCTCATTATCTTGTTCTTTGCTGTCTTCATCCAGAGTTCTCTAGACTCTATGCTCAACCAGATCTTCTTCTGTCTACAGATTGTTCCGTGGACTATGAAAGAAGGCGCTCGTTTTTTACGATGGTTCTAAGTATCTTAAACTCTCTCCGGAAAGAGTCTAGACAGTAGACTCTCTCCGGAAAGAGTTCTGTTAAATCTGTTTTAGAATTCAGACCTGGACTAAAATCGTTCTTTTTCCAGGACTCATTTCATCCTTAGCTGCTTTGCTTCCTCCCCGATCTACCCTCCGACTTTCAACCGCGGTCATCCTGAAAGTCGGCTTCATGCTCTTGTTTAGCGGTGACTGTCGAATGATGATGTCTTGAGTAGACCCTCAGAAGTGGATCTGGGGGACAAATCCGGCCATAGCCCCCATTTAGAAATTTCCCCATTTTTCATCAGTCATTCTGGCGGGAAAAATGGAAGTCCCCCCATCATATTCATAGGTTTCCCTCCTTGAAGTTCGCTCAGGTCTTCAACAATACAGCGGG
>OX243811.1:53478493-53588493 GCA_945859605.1 Lumbricus rubellus | reverse complement strand
ACACACATTTTATGCTACGCTACATTTCACTTTCGCATATAATTAGGCTATTTGTCGTGTTAGGCTACCTTACCTTTCGGAGTGAATGTTGAGAATAAAGTTAATTTCGATAATTATGTTTGTCGTGGGTGTGTTGTTCGAACAGACGTTCCATTTGCAAAGGGAGACACTTTCGTTGGAGATCAGGAGTACGATCATTGCGGAAGGCTGAACCCAGATCACATAACCCTACACATCGACTCCGTCACTACACCTTCGTTCTTTGCCTCCCATCCAAAGGTAACTGCAGCAACCACTGTATCAGAGTATCTTTAAAATGGTTATTCGAATAACGTTTAAAGCATAGCCACGTCTAGTCTTGCGTCTCTGAATACTTAAGACAAGGTAAAGAAATCAAACAGTGTCTTATGTCTATCGAACCAATAATCTTGCAATGAATAATAATTATAGATCTCACAAGTAGGTCTATCCGTCAAATGCACCTTCTGAAATCTGTTTCTTTTATAATTATATGACCAACCGATATATTGCGTTTACTAAGTTGCTAAAGCAAAGAATCTTATTCAGTTGTGAATAGCCTATGTAATAAGGAGGCCTAACTATTTTCGAGCATGCAATGTGTCCTTGCATTTAATCTGCTCAAAATTAATTAGCCAAGTGTGTCCACCGACAAAATATCAATAGTTTACAAACTGTGCGTATACTGTTTATTGATATCATGCATTTGACTGGCAGGGTATTATTTTGGAAACAGTTGGAGCTTAATATATTTACTCTTTGACTTCATGTCATTTACATTGTTTTCCTTTAAATATAGGCCTGCCCATTGACAGTCACATTTAAACAAACTAATTAACTATAGGTAAAACAAACCAACGACAAGTCCTGCAAAATCACTGGCCCCGTGTCCAGGTCCTTGGGATTCGTCCATTGCCTGCTCAAGGGCCTATAAAAGGAGATGAGCGCCTCACCAACGGGCCTTCGACCCTGATATGTCTTTAATTAGGCTACTACGCTACTTTTACTTGAAAAAACCTTAGCATATTTAGCACAGCTGCATCCCTGACGAAGTCGATTTAATATTAACGTTGACGGTTGTTTAGGTGACCGGGACATTGAATATCCACGTCGATCGCGATGATGATTGGGAAGTATCGATCCCAACCTACGGCTTCTACAGCTTTGCCACTAATCGCATCCTCTTCCGCACACCCGACAAAGACAACCTCTACCTGGTCGCTCAGTTCGACGGACATAACTTCGACAGATTCGTCGGTGAAACCGTCAGCGTTGGAACGGGAACACCATGCGCTCGATTCATCTACAAACGACAACATTAACTGGTATAATTCACCTATTATAATTATAATTGTCTAGAGACAAATTGAAACAATAAAGCGCAGGTACAATCTTCGATTTTATATTTTTTAAATATAATATGTTTTTATTCAGTTACTAATTTGAATTTTAAAACTGATTCCATGTTTAATTATCTGCAATATTAGCCTATAGGCCTAATTAAAAAAGGTATAAATAATAAATTTTGTATGTACAAATATACCTTGCCCAGGCCCTTAAAAGTCGCCTGGTTCAGAGCATATGCTCCCTTCCCCCCCTCACGACGGTCCTTACTGCCCACATACCCTGCCATTCATTATTTTATCTACTTTGTCTTGTCTTATTTTGCCTTCACTCTACCTCTCCTTGCAATAATTTATCCTATCATAGACCTACCTCTAAGGCCTAGACGAAGATATTTAAAAAATTGATATTATGTTTTTCATTGGATGTTACTGTAATATAGGCCTACGATCAAACTGGTTTGCATAAAATCAGTTTCTTATTGTTTTATTCCATATTTCATGTATACGACAACGCAAAATATTGATTGATCAGCGCATTTATAGGCTACGACTTATTCTGTGATGTATTCGACAGGTTCATCCAGGTACCCGCCGGGGTGAATTGAAAACATGGTGGTCATGAAAAACTCGGCTGTAGCTTTATCCTGAAATCAGCTTGAACTACAACATGGATCTCGACACTGATAAAAATAACCCAGATTAGAATGTCATGGAAAGACTAATTCTGTTTCCTTTTCAGCGTTGAAGGCCTTTCAAGGGAACGCTGGGAGCCGCGTTCCTTTGCAACTGCCTTCTACACTCTTCTGCTTAGCAATTGATTCGGATGTTAAATTGATTTTTGAATAGCCTAAACTTAATTTTTAATTGATCATTCACTCTGCTCATAGTTACTCTTTGCAATATTCTGTACACTGTCGACAATGCGTAGGCCCATAAGGAATTTTAATTGACGTTGAATTTAATTGATAATGATTGTTTCCTCTGATTGCGCATGGCACGTGTTTATATCTTGCCAACTGAGCGAAGACATTGTTTCTTAAACGTGAACCATTTAAAATCGAAAGGTCATTGCCGATAGAACACAACGTGCAATTAATCAAATACGACAGCAGCGATTATTTACTTTTGCATAATTATTTTTGAACTCTCAGTGGACAGAGACGACGGAAAACGAATCGGTTGGCAGACTTCGTGTGTTCACACTCAGCTTCCAGTGGGAAAGATACAATCCGAGCTACAATCTAGAGGAAACATCATTGATTTAAGTCGTAAATGTCTAATACACGATTACTGAAAAGATGACTGTTCCTTGAAATTTAATAAGATCTGTTTTCAATAAAGTTAGCAGCGTTCCATCGCATGCATTTTGTTGCTGAAAGTCATTAAATTAAGTTCGTAGAAGTTGGAAGTGATAGAGTCTTCAGACTTCATTAGAAATCTGTTTCAAACGCTTGCTCAGCGTTTTCATCTTTACTGCCTGTGCGTTTTTCTTAACGTTGAACGCATTTATAAATTTCTGAATAAGCTTACCTCTGCTAGTCATCTTTTAAGCTTTGATTTTCATGTCATACGACATGGGGCTAAAGGAAAGACAGAAGAAGACTAACTTGAGGCATTTTAAATGTTGTTATGGGGAATGTTGAGAGGAGACTCGCTCTTGAAGACAGTACTCGATGGAAGAATGGAGAGAAAGAAACCACCATGAAGACCGAGAAAGCTGATGTTAGACTGGTTGGTGCACAGAGAATAGGGGCGAGGGTATAAAGAAATGAAGAGACACGGAATAGATAAGAATGGCGTTGTTGGAATCTCTTGGACCTGCCTAAGGACAGAACACTAAAGAAGAAGATACAAGCTTGTTACCAATGGTGATAGATCTTGTCATGTTCATCATAATATCAATGAGTTAGCAGAATTGCAACTGTCGTAGAACAGTGAAAGAAAAAGGAAAAAGAATAGAAAAGAAGAATAGGAAGAAGAATTATAATTCGGTAATTATTATTTCCTACCTCTTCCTGGTTAGCTTATGCTGTGTTCTATTACTCTTGTTTGCTGCACACTGAACAACAAACTGAGTCAATTTAGTAGCCTATAATCTGTCGAGAAACAAAAGAAGTTTTTAAGTGAGCAACATAACATTTTAAGAAAACACAAAATTTAGTGTAGGTCCTGATGATATTAAGATAAGATAAGATAAGGATATTATTTAATTCACCAATTGCTAACCGCATTTTGGTTTACAGACATGGTACAGTAAAAAGAAATATAATTAATATACATAACGGAGTAATGGATAAAGGTTGCAATATATAAGATAAGGATAAACGAGAGTATAATATACATGTAGGCCACAGGAGAGAGAAGAAGTTATCAGACGGAAAATCTGCCAGAAAACCAAGTTGCCAGGAAAAGGAGCATTGACCTGACCTGTTGCACCGGGTCTGATGGACGTGGCGGAGTTTGTGTGGGTGTAAATAATTGGAGCTGCTCTGGTAGATCGCTGTGCTATTTTATCATAATCTTCCTTCTTACAACGTTACGATGCTTTTTACTATCAACCGACACTGCCAGATCAATGATAATTAACTTAATTAGTGTCGCCCTCCTCCTTTATCCAGGCTTAGGACTAGCACTTGCAGAGTGCAACCAGTGGCGGAGTTGACAACGTTAGGAGAATTTCTTTGATGGTTCTGCACATATTAGCGAATTCTCATTGATGTCTTGACGCCTGACTTGAAGACCAACATATCTGATTAACGCTTGAATGCTTTGTTAATTCGTACCCGGTTTGAGTTCATGAAGCGTTAGGTGAAGTCATTAGGAAGTCAAACACTCAGGCGACAGTTGCAGCTATTCGGTGGTGAAAATGAGATTTATTATGGAGATAAACACTTCAAACGACGTCACAATTGCCTTCGGTCAGTAGAAACTGATGCATTTAACCGAATTCCACCTTCAAACGGCCACTTCATATTAGTTTAGGGAGACGTAATCTGGTCATGGCTGTGCCAGTAAAATTGCTGAAAACTTTGAATGTTTATATGCATAGATCTACATAACACGTATTGCAATCATCTAATAAAACTAATCGTAAAACTAATCTCGCTGCGGGCATAAAATAATCCGTCCACTGTCTCGGATTTTTTAGAGGAGATTTGAATCCTTACTCTTCGCGTTAATAATTAGCGAGCGTTCACACAATGAGCGACGTCGTGTCGTGCATGCTTCTTCGCTCGGATGCGGCTGACGGTCAACTCGAGCTGCATGGTCAGTGGTCAGTGGTCCCTGTTGGTCACTGTTGGTCACTGTTGGTCACTGCTGGTCACTGTTGGTCACTGTTGGTCAGCTGCAGTGATGACATAAGAAGAAGGTCGGTGCGTCGAATCAAAGCGTATACAGTAAGGATCGACCTCTGCTAAATGATGGCAGGGACTTTAAATAGTTTGAGTCTCGCTTACAACTGTTATTTAAAATAACGGTATTTTGAGGTGAGAAATTCTGAAGTTTATGGTAGTGAACGATTATGTGAGAGGTCTTAGCAGCGTATCGAATTAATAATTACTCAGCATCACCGAATTAATCTCAATCTTGCGCATTTACAATCTATTCCTCTGAATAGTAACTTCATAAAATCAGAGCAGTTGCGAATACAGTAAAGTCTATTAGTAGGCCTAACTGAACTGTTGGCAGATCCTGTAGAAAATTCTATCATTAACCCAATTTCAAGTTATTTCTGATATATAGGCTACTTAATTTTATTTTATATTTATTCGATTTAGTATTGTAACCCATCTTACCTTTGGCTGTAGGTCTACTAGTAAGGGCGACCGAACTGTGGACATGTCAGCTAGCAAATAGGTCAATCGGTTGACTGTCATTCTTTCTACGAACTAAGTTCGTAAAGTTTTTCAAAAAGTTTCATTCGAATAGAAAAAAACCGATGTCGACGGAAAATCATGACTTCCTTTCAAACAGTCACCACAATTCTTTCTACGACGCCATTTCCAACACAGGAATGCAGGACATTGGTCGCAACTGCAGTCATCCTGGCATCTACGTTACAGCTTCTGGTGGCACTCAGAGCGATGCCGTTTGTGGTACTGTTAATGGTACTGAGAGTAGGAATGATGGCGCGATGGGTAACGGTAATATTACCGGTGGAGAATGTGGAGGAAAATTGGATGAGTCGGGATTGTTTTGCTATTTAAGAGCTGTCAATGAAGCAACTGACACTGACTGCAGGTCAGAAACTAGATGTAATGACAACGGTAGCGTTGGAAGGCGGCCTATTGGCACGACTGGTACTGACAGGGTATGTGGTACGGCGATAACGGGTACTGGTACGCATCCGCTTCACTCAATTGAAGCCATTCTCACCCACGATCAGTTGCAGAAGATGCAACCTTCTTTCGTAAGACATGTCCATGGCGATGGTCAAGGGATGCCTGCAATGCGTTACTATAATAATTATTGCTCTGTTGGAATTGAACCCGTGTCGAATGTGGCACAATATGCTGCCATCGCTCAGTTCGGAGGATTTGGAGACGTCGTCGTTCATAGCTCGGTGCAAGGTAAGAACATGAATATTCATCATTGGAGGTGACACATATGTGTCACGTGTCACATTGGAGGTGACACATATGTAATTTCTATAGGCGTTCCATTGTTTACATTGAGCAACATAATTATACCACCGGGAGCATTGCCAGTACCTGCATCTCATGTGACAGCTAGAATACGCCAATGAAGAAATCTACTAGGCCTACTACTGCTACTACTACTACTACTACTACTACTACTACTACTACTACTACTACTACTACTACTACTACTACTACTACTACTACTACTACTACTACTGCTACTACTACTACTACTACTACTACTACTACTACTACTACTACAACTACTACTACTACTACTACTACTACGACGACTACTACTACTACTACTACAACTACTACTACTACTACTACTATGTATGTATGTATGACATTGTATGTGCACTTGTTATAGCGCCCCTTCAAGCTCTCTCTCTACTCAGAGGCACTCCCGATGCAGAGCGGACACTGCATCGGAGTTTCACGCCGAAGCGCTGAGCAATTGTAAGTGAGGGACTTGCCCAAGGTCCTTACGCGGGGAGGTGGATTCGAACCTCGGACCTTCCGGCTCCAAGGCAACGACGCCACCACTAGACCACCGCGCCCCACTACGACTACTATTGCTATTGCTACTGCTATATTTGTAAGTCATTTATTATATATCATGTTCATTTGTGACACATACAGAATAATAATTCACTGGCCAACACATAATTTGTTGCCTCAATTGTTAGACCTGTTTCTGGGTATATTTGACCTGCTGATTCCAGAAAAGGCACCAGTTTTCTCCCATCAGGTCTAGTTTTCGAGATATTGAACATTATGCCATATACCAGTCCTTGTCTCTGCTCGCCCATAAAACATAAGGCTATAGCTATAACTATGTAGTGCTCAATTTATTATGTGATACACTAAATAAACATAATAATACAAATACTTAAAAGAAAATGGTAGTACCTGAAACTGTACTTATATGATACCAAACAGAACAAGTTTGTTATAAAAATTTCAAGTCATTCGACACCGAAGAAGCTCCTTTTGTACGATTTCCGAGTGTGGCATCTGCCGGAACAATCGCGCATAATATTCCAGCAATAGTCTGCCATCATGTGTGCATCCCATCTTCCTTGATATCGATTTCCCATTGTTTTGATGTCTTGGTGAAATCTTTCACCTTGCTCTTCGCTGAAGTCACCAAGATTCTCTGGAAAGCGATCTAAGTGACTGTGGAGATAATGGACTTTAATGCTCATGTTGCAGCCAAGCTTGTTGAAATGAAGAAGCATATCCTCTACTAGTTGTGCATAATTGTCTGTCTTCTTGTTGCCAAGAAAATTTTTAGTTACAAGAACAAAGGAAGACCAGGCACAAGATTCGATTTCATTCATTGATGCTATGAAAAGTGGGTCATTCAAAAGTTGCCTGATCTGTGGACCATCGAAGATTCCAGCCTTCAATTTTTCCATTGTAATTCCTGGTAACTTGTGTACTATGTATTCGAAGCATGAACCTTCTTTATTCAAAGCCTTGACAATTTTTTTCATCAGGCCTAGCTTTATATGTAGTGGTGGCAGTATGATTCTATCTCGTGCCACCAAAGATTCCTTGATTACATTTTGAGCTCCAACCACCATGTCTTTCCTCGGAGGCCAATCTTTTCTTGTCCAATGTTCATGCTTGGCTCTACTGTCCCAAAGACACAAAAACAGGGATACTTTGTGTAGCCACTTTGTTGACCAAGGAGGAAATTTACCATCTTCAAGTCTACACAAATTACCCATTGGTGTTCTTTGTATTTTATCTTTTCCAGTACTAAAGAGATGGCATTGTGCTCTGCTTTCATCCTGGTGGAGTGACCGATTGGAATAGAACCAAATTTGTTGCCGTTATTGAAAAGCACACATTTCAGACTACGTTTTGAACTGTCGATAAAAAACGCCACTCATCTCGGCTGTAATCCGACAGACCAATTTTCTTCAATAAGTTGCTGATGTCATTACAGAATACTAGGTTGTTTTCTTCGGTGAAGAATGGCAGCAAATCCTTTTCTCTGCTCCTATAAATTGTAATTTTCGTTCCAGGCTGAAGTGCATTCTTTTCCTTTAGTCTGGACGTAAGCATTCAGAGGACTCTTTCGAAAGATTTAAGTCCCTGATCAGATCACTCAACTCTTTTTGATCAAAACGTTCACTGTGTGAAGTTGATTGGAAATCACTGTCACTGCCCCCACTTTCTTCACTTTCGTCACCTTGTCCGATATTGGACATGGAAGTCTCATCGTCTGAGAGCTGAGGTAGTTCGCGAAAAGGTGGAACTGGTAGGGCCTACAATATCCGAATGCGGAACAGGTCTCCTGGCTGAAGGTATATCAGGGTAAGACAACTTGTGACGATTATTTCGATTGATGCCTATGATATTAACCATACAAAAGTAGCAGTCGTCGAAGTGGTTTATCTGTTCCCTCCAAACCATCGGCACACCAAATTTCAGGCAGCTTCTCTTTCCAATTGTCCAGTGGCGCAATTGTTCAATGCAAGTTTTGCATACTGTATGAGGAGCCCATTGCTTATCTTGATCTCCAAGTTTGACACCAAAATAAGATATGCTGATTTTGCCTTATAAGGATGTAGGCAATATATGAATAGGCAAGAATTATAATTAATTAGCCATAAATAAAGCTTATTATGACATTTTAGTTTTGCCAAAGACATCGTTTAAAGAGTGGACTGGGTTTTCTTTACAAAATAGACGATATCTCAGAAACTAGACCTGATGCACTCAATCCAATGACATTTTCTGAATCAGCGCCCAAAATTACCCCAAGAACAGGTCTAAAACCGAAGGCAACAAAAAAATTATTTTTTCTGTTGGCCAGTGTAATATTATTATGCGTGTTATGTTTCCATGTCTGTAAGGCAAATGCATAAAACTGTACAATAATTTTGCGTAGAATTGAAGGGAAGCGAAAGTAGAAGTGATGCCGTCAAACAGAAACGCTTCACCATAAGTCGCTCGACCGAAAGAAGAGTCAACGAAGGAAGACGAGGAGGAGGAGCAGGAGGAGGAGGAGCAGCAGGAGCAGGAGGAGGAGGAGCAGGAGGAGGAGGAGGAGGAGGAGGAGGGCATCAGGGAAGAGATGGACTGAGTCGTCGAGTTGAATGCGATTCTTCAGAGAGAGACAACACGGATGACTTTGACCCCGGATCGAAGGTCAAGCACCGACGAAACCGAACGACCTTCACAACATTCCAGTTGCACGAACTGGAAAGAGCTTTTGAGAAGTCGCATTATCCAGATGTGTACAGTCGAGAGGCTCTGGCTGGAAAGATATGCTTACCGGAAGTAAGAGTCCAGGTCAGTCATCAACTGAATTGCCAGTTGATCTAGTTCTATTACTTTCAAATAGACTAGAGGTCATTTGCGGCTGTTTAAGGGTTAACTTGACCCCTCACCTCTTCCTATCTCTTCACACGTCCTTCACTCAAACTCAAGTACTACCTTATTCTACTTGTAGTCCCTAAGCCATTTCCATTTTCCTTTTCCTTAGAATCGCCCTCGCAGTTCTGATTCTGACACCACCCACCGCAACCTTTTAACTGTCTACCTACCTGACCCTTTAATCTGTGTCTGCCTATCGATTTTGATTTGACTGAGCACATGCGAATAAGCGGGTTACGATTACGATTACTTATTGTATTCTGCTGTATTATGATGTTTACATTACATCAGTCTGCAGTGACCTGCACTTGTAAGCTACTTCCAGTTGACATATTAGGCATATCTACTTGAGTTTTGCTGGAGCTTTTTTCTGTAACGCTGCGATAATATTGTTTATCACTAATACATTTACACAGACGAAAAAAATAGATTCAGGAATTCTAAAAAGCAATCAACCTACCTCGACAGAAGCCATAACGCAGCCTTATTAAAATTAAGCCAAAATTTATGTTAACTCTCCTTTCAAAGATAGTTAAATTTAATTGGCGTCATAATTACATGTACAGGGTGGCCCAAAAAAAGTGATAACACCTCGAATAATGTACTATAATTAGTTCAAATCTGTTTAGACTATATCCATAATAGCTTAAAAAGTTCACTAATTTACTTACTTAACTGTTTAGTCATTTGACATCATTATTACGACAACTTCCGGTCGACATTTTTTATTTTTTATTTGCCAGTCGTCAACTTAGGCTATGCGTGTTTTGAAGATATTTTAACCAGAATGACAAAAATTACAACAAAAACCGTATTCTGATTAAAAATTTGCGAATTGAGAAACATTGGAGTGCAAGGCATATGAAAAATGTGTTTCCACACAAAGCCTATAGAGTCAGTTGGGTTATTAAATAAATTGATAATGACGGTACAACAGAACGTAAACGCGGAAGTGGTCGGCCAAAGTCTGCTAGAACACGACAGAACATTGAGCGGGTGAGTGAGCTGATCTGCAGTCAAGAAGATGATCCTCATAGTCACAAAGTCCGTGGGAAATTTAAAGAGAAAAGGGTCTATCGGTGTAACGTATTGTAAAGCAAGATTTACAACTGAAAACGAACAAGCGTGTGATCGGGCAGACGCTCAACGAAAATTGCAAATTGAAACGTTTGCAACGTAGGCCTATAGTTAGCACTAGCAGCTACTTGAACAGCTTCCTAATGACAGAAGTGTACGAACCATCTGGTTTACCCACAACAAGATATTCACCTTTGCCACGCCAGTTATTTCTCAAAATGGTCGTATTTATTCAATTGAATCAAAGAAAAGACAATTAAGTTCCAGAAAGGAGACATACGAAAACGTGAACTTTTCAGCTGCGGTATCATGGTATCAGTTGGTGTTTCTCGCTTACAAAAAGTTGTTCAGAAGCAAGAGGGACACATTGAACATGTTTTATAAGTAGAGTAATTACTACTTGGCATACGACAGTAAATTACAAAACGTTATAATTGATTCAATTATATTAAATGACCCTTTGCTAGGCTGTGTTATCACTTTTTTTGGGCCACCCTGTATATAGAAACGGATATTAAACTGTCACCATAGCCTGGTTTATGGAAGAACAACCAAAAATAGAATTTATATACAATTTTGTCCAGTAGTTGATGCACATGCTTTTCAAGGAATAGTCTAAAGAATTTCGTTTTACGATCCTTCCCCGCCCTTTCTCTTCTTAAATTTCAATTCCAATTCTTATAGACATTTCTTTATTCTCTCGCTCCTCTGACAGATCTTCCATGCTTAATTCTCTTCCATTCTATTGAGCCCTTCACACAGTATAATCCCAGCGTTTCTTTCTTTCCTACCTACCTACCTACCTACATGTACCTACCTACCTACCTACCTACCTACCTACCTACCTACCTACCTACCTACCTACCTACCTACCTACCTACCTACCTACCTACCTACCTACCTACCTACCTACCTACCTACCTACCTACCTACCTACCTTACTCATTCCTTCGTTCGTCACTCTCTTCTACTTTCATCGCGCATTGTAGTTCATCCACTCTTCATCCGTCACTCCATTCGTTCCTCGCTCATTCATCTTGCTCTTTCTTTTCATCGCCCATCCCTTCCTTCTCCCTCTATTATCTTTCGCCCCATTCTTTCCTCATCGTATACTTCCATTTGCTTAACTTTTTCGTCCCATTTTGTTCTCTCCATTCCTCTTCGTCCCTCTTCCTTTGCCTCATTTCCCCTCCTAACACTTTGTTCCCATTTTCTTCGCTTCATCTCTACCTCCTCCCCCATATCCTTTTCTCTCTTCTTCTCACTCTTTCTCTGCTCCCTTCTTTCCTCCTCCTCCTCCTCCTCCTCCTCCTCCGTATTTCCTTCGCCCACTCTTCTTCCTCCTACCTCTTTTTTGCTCCCTCCCTTCCTCCTTTCTTATTCCTTTCCTCCCTTTCTCCCTCCCACCTCTCTTTCGCTTCCTCTCTTCCTCCTTCCTATTTCCTTTGCTCCCTTCCGTCCTCCTCATTCTTTCTCTTGCTCCCTTACTCCCTCTCCGTCCATTAGTCGCATATTAGCAGCGAATTAGAAACGCAAGGTTGGATTGCATCGTCGACGTCGTATGGTACATGACTACATGTACAATGTACAATGTACAATGTACAATGTATGTATACGTGTGTGTGGCTGCATGCGGTGTTCAGCGTTAAATGACCATTGTCCAGCATGACCGGGCGGCTGTCGAGAGCCTGACCTGTCATCTCTGATGATCTTTGAGATCGAGACAATGAACTGAAGGCACCGACCTTGCCTGAACACTGCTGCTTGTAATGAGATGAAGACGACGACGACGACGACAACGACGACGACGACAACGACGACGACGACGACGACAACGACGACGACGACGACGACAACGACGACTGTGGCGATGAGTGTGTAGTCGTCATTTGCTTCATCGTAATAAGCCGTGGCGTGCATTATGCCCCCGACCCTGCTCCCCGGTTTGCCATCAATGGCCGCTGATTGCATCATGTCGTCACTCATCGAACAATTGACCCTATAATGATTCGCTTCGCCATCTTACTTACTTAACGTCACCGACTCAGATGACGAACAATCTGTAGGAGTACAGGTGAAACGAAAACATGGATGCCACGATGTTTTAAAACGCAGTATATTTTGGAGTGTAAAGGTTTGGTGTTTGAATCCTACAGCGATAAAATCATGTATCGCATGGGTATTTTTAAGGATGAGATTAGTTTCCGCCTCAACTTTAACCCCTCCCTTCCTGATTATCAGACACTCTACAGATAAAAAACATCAATTACTGCCGCAGTGTAGCATAAGCGCTTCAATTTTAAAGCAGTCGAAACATAATTATTACTTAGCGCCTCTTTGAAATATCTTATTTTAGATGATCGATTTAACAGACGACGAAACGAATGTCTCGTAATTGCTCAAGTACGTTTAAACTTTAAAGTTAAGGCAGATAGTCAAATAGATGACAATTCGTTTCACAATGACACGAGTGATACTGCTTGTGGTACTTATAGTTACAAGATGACAGTTGTAATCGATAAGTATGGACGTGTAAGCACTAATTGTCTTCATGTTTGTGACATTTATTTAAAGAGTTTGTCTAGTATAGGCCTATAGCTTAACGATGAATGATAGCGTTGATAGCAGCTTATTTCCCTTGTTGGTCGTCTCTTTTGTCTGATTGCAATTCTCTTTTCACTTACCGTAATCTTTCTGTGTTTGTTTTGGTGTGATGATACGTCCATTGTCTGATTGGCATTGTCTTAAGGACACAGTTGTGATGTTTCCTCTGACCGGTAATTATTTGTTCTCTTTTCTCTCTGGTTGTGATGTTTTTGGGGTTTTTTTTCGTTGTAAATCATTTCTCCTATTCTTAAACTTCTTTTAGACCATCTCCAATTCCGCATATAATGTTTCAATTTCTGTCCGCTGTTTCTTTTATCTGATCGATACGCTTATTCTGCTGGATGTGATTGCTTTTTCACCCGGTTGCTATGCTTAATTTCACTTGGTTGTGGAGAAAAGCATCGGCTATTTCAGACGATTTCAACTTATTGCGGTGCTTGTCTCCTGGTTGAAATGATTCTCTTGCAAGTCTGTGGTGGCTCTCTTTATGGTTAAGGTCGCTACTGTTACTCTTTTCGCTGTGATCTTCATTGCCATGACTTTGGTGTTATAATATACTTTTGCCTCCTCATGATGTCTCATTTCCCACTTTTGATGCCTCCTTTGACTGGGTTACGTGTTATTTATTTACCATGGTTTGCTGTCGCTGCTTCTGTCTGTCTAGGTATGGTTTCAGAATCGTCGAGCCAAATGGCGTCGTCAAGAGAAAGTCGAGTCAACGTCTATCACCTCATCGTCTGCTTATCAAGGCCATCACTCCCCGTTGTTCAACAGCCACACTCCAGCGGCCGGGATGGCGGGCCTCAGCGCCAACCTCCCAGCTGATCCCTGGATGACTGCATCGGCACCAATTCCCCTCAGGACGTCGCAGTTCTCAGGAGATGGAACCAATTCGACCACTTCTCTCTCATTCGCTTCCCTCACACTTCAGTCGTTCAAAGATAAACAAGCTGCACTGCTCTATCAGAATAGTGATTAGAATAAATCGTTGAAAGTTTCCGTCTTACCGAAGCGTTCGATTCTAAGCACTTAACTATAGGGAGCGTTAAATTTCCTTTAAACATTTTGGACGTCTTTTCCCTAGCAATTGACTGAGTTATCTTTTAAGTTTTTGCCCCACTTTATTTTTGTTTAATTCCTCTATACTAACTGAATCTGAACCCGATGTGCAGTGTTTTCAGTGGCTGTAATTTGTAAGTAGGCCTACAATCCTACATCCGTGTAAACTTAATTATTTTCATGAGATATTATATAGTGACAGAAAACTGTTTGGATGTGTAATTTTCATGTAGGCCTATAATGTAAAAATGTAAACCTTAATATATTTTTTATTCAACTAGACTAAGTGTGGCCTATGCTATAATGCAACACTTCCCCGGAACTCAACGAACCACTGGGTGAGCACAAGGGTTCCGCGAAGATTTTATATGAAGACATTTTTATTGCGGAATTCAACAAGAATGCACATTTCAAACAACTTCTTTAAATAATGGAGAAAAGTAATAAATCGTTGTCAGTCGTCTTCTGTATATAATCAGAACTTTCAGTGTCTATTGGCAATCAGGTTATTTTAAAAGATAATAGCTACAGGGGTCAGAGCTATAGCCTAAGCTCAAGTCTGTTTTCGATATCCCGTGCAAACAAATCTAAACATGATAGAACGCAGAAGTTTAAAAAGTAGCCTACAGACAAGTGGGATTATCGCGCAGCGGTTGTAGCAAGTGATTATATTAATCTGCTGGCGTAAAAAAATTAACCAAGAAGTTGAGTAGGCTAGCTATCAAGCAAGCTGGAGTTCTGTGCCTTTTTTTATTGAATCTGGTACCGTGGAATGTTTCCAAACGAGTTTTCCCATTGAAATGGATTGTGTATTTTTGTTCTCGACGAAAACACTCATAAAGAAATTGCAGCTCAAAACACGACTCGGAGGAATTTTGTTGCATAGGCCAACGTACTCTCCTTCAGTCTAGTTAATAAATCAATAATTGGATTTTAAAAAACATTAAAATAGGCGAAGAATCAGCTATTTTTTAATGAAGACTACGAATTTCCAATTCTCATACCGTAAATGAAGCAGAATTTTAATTTATACTGAAATATGCAACAAATCAAGTCTTCGGTTGGCAATAATCATTGTTATTCTGACTTATTCAGCTTCTACTCATTGCGCTGGCGCTTACACAGCAGCAAAAGAGACCTAGCAGTTGTCGTAGATTTTTGGTTGATTCAAGCATATAGGCCTAACAGTGATAGTGAGTTTTTTTATTAGGCCTACTGTCTAATTTCTGAAAGTAAATGAGCAGGTGCAGGAAACTGAAATGATGGGGTAACGGAAGAAGAAGCAACTATAGAAGGAACGTGTGGTGAAAATAATAAACGAAAACTCAGATGACCGAATCAAAGCTCAAATGAAATGAACTCAATATGGTCGAACAAATTAGAAAAAATCAGCAAAAGATCTAATTGACTTTTTCATCAATGCACAAAATTTGTGCAATTTTAGTTATTTAATAACTAAAATTAATTTATTAATAAGGTTAGCAGCTACAAAAAGCAAGTAAAAAAACTCAAAACTATATGCACCGTGAGAAAAAAACTAAGCCAATTTGTTTTTCATATATCTCTAATGCCTGATAACATATCACGCTAAAAGTTTCCAAATATTTAGAGAATTGGACCAAGAATATAATTCCAAAATTTCATGAGATAAAGTTGAACGGATAAAAATATATGAACATTTAAATTTCATATGCCGAAATTTCAGTTCACAAGCAATCTTTCCGTCAGATTCAATAAAAAGTAGCCTAAGCCAAACTGTTTTTTATATTTCTTTAATGCCTGATAATTAATAAAGTTTTTTTAGCTCACGGTGTATAAGCACAGAAATTTGTAGATTTTGACATGACCTATTGCTCTTTTAGATCTTTCCAGTCAGAATGCTCTCTGTCTGTCTGTCTGTCTGTCTGTCTGTTTGTCTGTCTGTCTGTCTGTCTGTCTCTCTCTCTCTCTTTCTCTCGTCCTCGTTCTTCTTCTGCGATTGTTGGGTCACGTTGATTATAAAACAACGTCCGCAAATGTTACTATAGACAGTGCTGAAAACATTACTCATGGAATTCCATGCGCAATCAATACCACCTGTTCTTGCTCGATCTCTCATCTTTCGAGCTTTTGTATAAGTTAAAGCTTCCTTCTCTTGAGTTCGTCAAAACGTTTTGTCAGCATCGCTTGACTGCAAAATGCAATCAACAGTAAATAGGTAATTTCTGAAATTGTGAAATATTCTAAAGAAACAGAAGCATGATTGCATTGCACGCAGAGTATCATGGAAGCATCTTCGTTATTTCACGTGATCTGTGCAGTGTGCATGCATGGGAGTTCATCTGCCGTCTGTCGAATACAAGCAAAACTCTAGACTTCACGGTCGTATCTGTCAGAGAGAAAATTAGTCGGACGGCGTCTTTTGCATCAACTCCAAGAAAGTCGCGAAACTCAATTGATAATAAATTGTAACCGCAACGGACTTAATAATAGATCTAATTATGAACTAGAAGAAACTCAGCCGAGTCCGCAGGTTAGGCCTAATTGTTCGCGGTATTAACCGCATGTTTTACAACTGACATGCAGATCAAATATTTTGAAAAACGTATAGCCTAAGATGTTTTGGGTAGGTTTGCTGGTATAATTTAAAACTTCGAAGTCAATTATAATTATTTGCGCCTCAAGTCGTTTTCTTGGTCGCTGTTCTGTTTAATTGGAGGCTACTGGAATAATTAATCAGCTTCTTAGGAACAGAAATTAAAGAGGATGGAAGAGTAGCAGCGTATAAGCTAGGCCTACTTACTTCACAAAGACGAAAGTAAAGACGAAGAGAAATAAAATGACGAGCAGAAAACAGGATAAGATCGCGATTTTAGAAGAAAATATTGTGAAATTAGATCACTCTACGGCGTTGTCAAGGTTTTTTGTGCGACGAATCGTAGGAAGAGCATGCGATGAGGCGATGAGGTTTTCTCGGCAGCGCGTACTCACCTCAAAATTTACCGGTAGGCTCCAGCCCTGTTCAGTGCCCGCCTACCTGTTCTCGGTGAACTCCAGCCTTTCTCTTAAATCATGGTTGCATCGGTGTCTTCGAATTGCTGTCTGTGTCATCTCAGCCTCGTCGTTTCAATCGACTGAATGATGCGATCTAAAGAACATGGAGCCATGGAATTTTCACCAACTTCTGGAATAATCAATTATTCAAGTTTAATTCACATGTAGTGACAAATATTTGTGCTCATTGACAATCCTGTGCAGTTATATTCAGTTAATTTAACAGAATTTGACCAGTAGGTCAATTTTATCTTCCGAATATTCACATGAAATAATATTCCATCGACTTCCTTAACGCGTAGCCTAATAGTCTTCTAAATGCGCCACATAAATGTTTTTTACATTGCATGCGATTCCTTCTTTCTTAGTATAATAGGCCTGCTTGCGCCAACCTCATGTAGGCTATAGCTACAGAGGAGTGAAGAGAGGCACAGAATAGAGACGAGTGGCGTCGTTGGATAGCCTACGAATGCCTGAGGGCAGAGAACGAAAAAGAAGAACACTCATTAGACATTATGGTTTTAATAACGGAGTATGCAACGCATTTATGTCAGCGTTGATTAATTAGCAAATGTCCGCCATTTGCAATTAATTTCACAGAGTTAGCGTCTTATTTATAGTTCATAGGGTGTGTTGCACCTGACATTTTGAAATACTAAAAGTTTACGTTTCTTCAATTGCTTAAGGACTATAACCTTAGTTTAACAGCCCGCTTTGTTCTAGTTCACAAACTATATTTCAATGCCTTCCTTTCCTTTCCTAACTTCGCCTAAAAGTGTTCTAAATGGGTTACACAAATATTTTGTTACATTGCACACGATTCTTTCTTCCTCAGTGTAGGCTACATGCGCCAACCTCAAGCAATAATTCTGTAATTTCTAAAAAAACTCACCTACATCCTGATCATCTCCACTGCATCCATTTTCTCTTCTCCTCCCCGTTCACTTGTCTTTCCATCTGCCTCTTTTGCTCCATCACCTGACAACTCCTGCTCGCTTGAGGGGGCAGAAGGAAGCGATGAATCCCTTTCCTTTGGAATGCCGTCGCCACCGCCTCCGCTGCCTCAGCCGCCGTCGCATCTCCAGTGGCGACACCATCTGAGAAAATCAATTAGGCGAAATTTCAGACGCGATTCTCTGCGAACCGTCGACGCTTACAAAGAAAACAAACAACGCGAATCTGGAAGGAATTGAAAGAAGTGAGTGGATGGAAGAAGGGAAGAGGAAGAGGAGGAGGAGAAGGAGGATGAAAGGGAGATGGAGAAATAGACTGCACTCAGACACCTCCAACCAATGAAGACACGCGAAGGTCTAAGTGCCACAAGAGACCAAATTATATTTTCAACCCACCTCCACCTTCGCGGCTCAATACCTGCTGCTTCTTCTCCGCGTCTGTCTGTGCCATTGTTCACATGTCTTCTCTTCGCAAATGTAGGCCTATATAGATCTATGCATGCGAGCATGTACCGATTTTTTTTATTTGTTTACATGTATTCATTTATGTGTGTATGTATGTATGTATGTATGTATGTATGTATGTTTGTTTGTATTATATATGTTTATTTGTATTTGTGTATGTCTGTTTGTAGGCTATGTCTGTATGTATGCATGTTTGTAGGCTAGTACATGTAGGTAAGCATGCTTTATATGCTTGTCTGCCATACTGCTCATTGGCAGGCTTTAAAAGCAGCACGACTCTTGTGTTTTGTGGACCACAGGAACTCTTCTTGGTTTTCAAGCAATACTTCGAAAAGCGCTTAACCATATTAACAGGCGATGGTTCTGTATAGCTTCGTTTCTACCTGCATGTGTACGCCCACGTGAATTCTTGTTAGTGTGTGTGTGTGTGTGTGTGTGTGTGTGTGTGTGTGTGTGTGTGTGTGTGTGTGTGTATCTGTGAATCTGTGTTTCCGCATTTCTTCTCTGCTTTGTCTGTCGATTCTATTCGTAACCAAAGAGTTTTAAGCATTTTTCCGATTGGAAATAATTGCGCTGTCGCTCCACTAAACACTCAGCCTCTCCAAGTCTGGCGGATTGACTAAGCAGGATCTGGAAGGGCAGATGGACAGAGGAAGACAGCCAGACAAGTGGGTAACGAAAGAGAGAGAGAGAGATGGGGTGGATTTTCTATTCCCTGAGGGGTTGAACCCCCGCTGAGACGACTCATGTGTTGAACGTTTTCCTAACGAAGCCAATTATCGCTCACCGACGATTCGAAGCTTCCATGTTTCTTCGGCAGATGGCCGCCTGCATCGCTGAACCTAACAAGCGGGTAACCGGGTAATTGCTCCAGTAAGTAAGGAAAGCGCACAGTTATGCTAGAAAAACACTCGTTTATAGGGTTCGTAGAATTCATATAGTTCATGCATAGAAGGCGCTATATAAATATTCAGGGTAATACATAGGAATATTATAGTCGTCTGGTGTGCTTATTCCGAAGACACTGCATGGCAGGCAAAACATTATAGTTATGCGCAGCTAAGCACGATCGAGTGATATGTTAGTCCATGGAATGCCATGCCACTTGTCTTGGCGCCAACTCAACCCTGCATTCTTTAAGGCGAAATATGAATGCCAAGATTGGAGGCTTGGAAAATGACGTGCTGGTAGAATGCTGCTATTTTGAATGCATGGCAGCATTTGTGCAGTGGATTGAATTCATGGAAAGCCAAAGTCACATTGCAGCAAATACAAATTAGCGAGATATAGATCTAATGAGAGCATTATTGACAGATAGGCGATTGGTGTCAGATATAACCTATGTAGGATTTGTAGGTGTTCTCGAATGCAGGGACGACCTATAGTATGAACCAATTTAAAATGATGAATAACTTCGGAAGTCTTAAGAAAAATGCTGTTGCACGCTTGGCTCATTTAAAATCAATGCGATGGAATTCGGTTTGTCCAAACCCATTCGCTTGCATCAATGGCAGCAGCATTGATGTTCAGTGCAATTTGCTTTCACATATACCTTCGAACCTGCAGCACTGTCACTGGAGGTCGTATACTACTACGACATAATTGAAACGCAAAGTCGACCAGGCATTGGTGCAGAATTGAGGATGCGAACTTGAAATGCGTCAAGCATGCTGATGACCACATTTTTTAATCCATGTGCGATGGTTAGGAAATGGTAGAATTCACTCTGTTGAGCTAGGGAGCATCTATATGAAGTTGCGTGCAGCCATTTATCGCAAATAATAAAGTTCGGATCACCGATAAAGCGTAAGAATATTAATGTCAACGGAATAGAGATCAGTTTTGTGGATAGGTTAAATATAGATCTAAGTGACTGGGTGATCAGTGTTATTATGGTAGCAATGTTCGGAGAATAATAGATTGATATATGGCCTATGTTTGCGATTATGTCAATGAGTCCGCAATATAGCCTATGCAATAGTAATGCACGTAGGCCTATACATGTATGCAGCCTATTTGTGCACCTATATGTTCATATTTTGACATCATTCTATAATGCATTTTAGGGCGCTATAGCATAGTGTCTAACTCTAAGCCTAATGTAGCGCCTTTTAGTAACCTACGTTGTATATGTATACCTCACAAAAGCGCAGTCTACATCAACATAACTGATGTCATAGTCACTCATAACAAAGGGCCAATCAAAATTCATTCAAGATGAGATGGACTAGTCTGCAAAAATGTGATACTGTGTATCAGCCCAGACATGTGTGAAACTTGTGTTGGACACTGTATAGCCGCCCACTGCATTATTAGTGCCACTGCAAAATAGAGAGCGCCACTCCTGACTTGTGATCATATAATCTGCAACAGAATCATTCGAATGACTTTCTGCAAAGATCGAATTTAATTGGCTCCGTCAGTTTCTTCATTTCCCGTCGGGGAATGATGTTCAAGGGAAAAGCAATTTCGTTGTCGATTCCGCGCAGTCTTAGAATTCTTTTCGTTCGTTTCAGCTCATGAGACTCATCGGCTGTCATGAAGATTATATAAGTTGGACGGAAAATCTTAATCCGAAAAAGCCTAAGCCACTGATCAAGTCCATCTTGAGTTTCGTCGGTTGTTGAATGACAACAAATCAACACATATATATATATATATGAATTATATATATATGAATTATATATATATGAATTATATTTATATATTATATGAATATTGCTTATCATTCGACTTCTGCCAATCTTATGACAGACGTTGAGTAATGCTGCAGCCGTCGTGGCTTTTGGAATCTTGGAATCAATCATTCGGATTCTTAGGCGTCCCAATCAACAGTAAGCTTACATGTTCCTGTAGGACAGCCATTCATTTTCCCCATAAAATTTTGGTTATGCTGAAATAAAATATGCACTCCACTAAGTTGGGCACAGATTCGAGAAAAAGTCTAGCAGCTCTAGCTGTCTAAAAAATACAAAAATATAAATTGCGTGCCATACTCTCGTAAGAGTCGTAACTAACAGTTATAGCATAGGTCTAAAAATAATTCTTGGCGCAGAAACCCCATTTTGGTGCTAGCCTAATTTAGTAGCTTACATGCTAAGTTGTCTACAAGAGTAAAAAGCCTAATACCTTTTTAACGTAGTATATACTGTGTGGATCATTATAATTATAGCATAATTCATAACCATAATCTGTAAAAATTAACTGAAGTGTTTATGTACGAAGTCATTTTAACTGTCTCTTATACATGTGTCTATTGTTGGGCTACGCGTCACATTCTGCTGAAAAGTGATGCTGCCGCAGGTTAATTTAATTTCCTAGCAATTTAATCCATCAGGTGCAGGACTAAGAGACGTCAAAGGTTTCATTATAAGTGACTGCCCCCACTTTATGCAAGTGACCCTTATGCCATCAAAAGCTCAATGGGGGCCTATACAATTACGCAATTTCTTGCGCCGTCTGCATGCAACGCGTGTACGTGAAGTGGCGAAGTAGGACGGAGGTTAATGGAAGGAGGTCTAAGGGGCGAGGAAGAGGAAGAGAAGAAGAATCCGATTGGCTTTTGCTGCTCCTCGTCTTGCATACAGACGCTAGCGACATCTGTTCGAAGGACTGCTTTCAATCGAATCGTTCATTCCATCCTCAAGTAACCGGTTCGACAGCAGCAGTTGAAAATAGAGACACACAGAGAGAGAGAGAGAGAGAGAGAGAGAGAGAGAGAGAGAGAGAGAGAGAGAGAGAGAGAGAGAGAGAGAGAGAGAGAGAGAGAGAGAGAGAGAGAGAGAGAGAGAGAGAGGGAGAGAGGGATAGAGCGTCAGACTGAGCGAGTGCATGACCAGACTGCGGCCTCGGCGGCGCGCTAGTCTACTACTGCTGCAGTAGTCGATCTGTCTATGAACGTTTCTTCATCGATGGGTACAGTAACTACAGTCCTCTTCTTCAACCGGAAATAAATTGGACGTCGCACAGAAGGCGTTTAATTCCACCATAATTATCGCCAGGAAGTCAAACGTGTTCTGGTCGTCGTCATGCATTCATCATTTCTGCTTCGTCTGTTCGTCAGTCACGCTCTACTGAGCAGTTTACAGTTGATGACGGTTAGTGGAAACCCTGCTGCTCGTCTATCAAGCGCTTCTTCATCGACATCGACGGAGAGAGGTCATAGGGTGAGCAGTGACGACGATGAAGACCACGAGGAGATTCATCACGTGGCTGGTACCCAGTTCCGCCCGATGAACCCCACGAATGGCGGAGGCGGTGGCGGCGGCGGCGGGGGGTTCGTGTCCGACTGGAACCGCGACTGGTTCCAGACGGGAGGGGGTGGATTCGGTGGACGGATCAGTCAGGGTAAGTGCATCGACATCCCGTCGAACATGACGCTCTGCCTCGGAATCGGGTACAGTCAGATGCGACTTCCGAACCTTCTCGAACACGATTCGGTGAAGGAAGCAACGCAGCAGTCAGGGTCGTGGGTCCCTCTGCTGAACGTCCGCTGCCACCCGGACACCCAGGTCTTTCTCTGCTCCCTCTTCGCCCCCGTCTGCCTCGACCGACCGATCTGGCCGTGCAAGAGCCTTTGCGAGGCGGTCAAGGTCGGCTGCGAGGGTCGCATGATCAAGTACGGATTCCCTTGGCCTGAGATGTTGCGATGTGAGAAGTTCCCTCCGGACAACGATCTGTGCATCGGAATGCGTCAGGATAATCAGTCAGGTGATTAGACTATCAGTCTGTTTTCAGTAATAATTGCGCTAATAATAACTGGTCCGTTTGGTAATAATTCTTACAGCACATCAATAAGGCTTGATCTGTAGTTGGCCAAATCTGAGGGCAGGGCTAACTAAACCACATCTGTACAGTGTACAGCATAACTAATCTTTGGCCATTATAAATCTATAGATCTATAATATACGAGTCTTAGGCTAAGTCTTTCTGGGTGAACCAAGGAATGATTTTGAGAGACTAGAAGTACCCTGACAATGCCACCTAATACTTATGTTTCGCCTTTTTGCTTCTATGCTAAAGATAGCGTTACAATCCAGAATTGCTTCTAATATCAAGCCATATTGATATCCCTTGATGGCCCGAATACTATAAACAAATTCAGATTTGTAAACTAGTGCTTGAACCAAAGTCAGTTGGACAGAATCACTCATGTCTGTAAAATGCTTTCGATTCACTTTACATTAATTCGTCTTCATTATCAATAAAAAAATAGCATTTGTTTATCTAGCGGAAATTTCTCTTCTTACAAGCAACAATTGACCTGAACAAGTTCAACAGCCATGGGCGGAGTTTGATTTCCGTTCTTGGGGTGGGGGCTAAAGAACGAATGTAGCCTAAGCCTTCTTGGGGAGCTAAGCTCGGAAAAAGATACAATTTTCATGGTAAAAAAGCTGAATATGGGCTTCTTGGGGGGCTTAGCCCCCCCTAGCCTCTGATAAACTCCGCCCATGTCAACAGCCTCCGCAAAACGGAACAACACGTTCCTAGTGCAATGGAAGGCCACCCGACCGCCCTTCCATCCATCCATCCTTCTATCCATCTTTCAAAGATGCGCAGAATCTTAGTTCTTCTTTCTCCTCTTTTCCTCGTCCTCGCCGCCCTCCTCCTCTTCTTCATCCATCTTTCTTCACTTTCTTCGTCTGCTCCTTCTTCTTTTGCGTCTATTCAGCATGTGGCTAACATGCGCCTTTGATTTATGGAATCATCGTGCGAGTTTTGTTTTCTTTCGTCTTCCACTCCTCCCTCTCTCCCTTCCTTTCCCTCTTCATATCTCTCGTTTCCTTCTTCTTCGTCGTCTTCTTCTTCTTTCCTCCTCTCAACTGGAATTCGTTTTCTCTAGCGTCATTTCACGCTGGGGCTCCAGACGCTCTCGGTAGAGGGCCCACAACGAGATGCACATGACCCTAACAGAAATTAGCCTGAAATATGAACTGCTCGTTCTGTATTTCCCTCACCCACCAAACTCTCCTACACCAAATTTCTATCTTTCTTTACATTTATCTAAGTATTTTGTCTGCACCTTCTGTGAGCCTCAAGTAAATACTCAGTCATTATTCTTTCTTTTTCTCTGGTTTTTCTTCTATATCGCGGTTTTTGTTCATTTTTCCTACAATCTCTAGAGCTAATGCTATTCCTATCCCATATTAATTTTGATTATTTTCTTCTGCACATAAGCTTAGGCTATGCGTTCCCAAAGCCTATAAATTATAGGAACCATGCTGTTATAGTCTACTTCTTTTACAATTCCTCTGCCATTGTGTTTCTCCTTCTGTCTTCCTATAAGCTTATGTTCCTCTTGCCTTCCTCTACCTTCGTATTCCTATCCATTTCTTCTGAGCCTATTCGCGTCCCCCCATTCTTCCTGTCTTCCATGCTCCTCCTGTCTTCTCTGCTCCTCCTGTCTTCTCTGCTCCTCCTGTCTTCTCTGCTCCTCCTGTCTTCTCTGCTCCTCCGTCTTTCTTCTCTTTTCTTCCCATCGCTCTTCCAGTCGTTGATTGACAATGACATTCGCATAATGCAGAGAGCATAGAGGTATCGTTGGCGCTTGTTTTGAACGGCGGCAGTCGAAGGAGGCGGAGAGCTGGAATATGAGTGCTCCTCAGTCGATATGCAGGATGCAATCTGCTCTTCTCAGTCGATTCCGTCTTTCCATTAGCCCATCTATCCATTAGCAAAGCAGAAGCGAATGATTTTTTGTCGACGCTCAAGCTTGGCTTCCAGGTAAATTATATCTTCGTGTGAAAGACGCCTCCAACGACGCTGGCGCTCCTGTGGTCGACGGGAGAAACACGACGGAGGCTATTTAGTCGAGCATCCTCCTGAAAGTATACCCTCGTTATGTGAGAGTTGCTAGTTAGCGCACATCAACAACACATGCCACATGTGACATGCACTCGTAATTATAGCTTTGAACTAATCGGATGATTGAATTCGAGTACTCGGTGCACCGACTCGACTGCATGATGTACTGTAAACGACTACTTCGGTTTCTGTAGAATTAAACATGTCGTCGCATTAAAATGTCCATAGCACAAAGCCAATTATAGCCTGGGCCCTACACGTAAAACGTTCCAGGAACCATTTTTGTTTTGTTTCTGTTGAGATGTGTCCCGCAGTTTTTCCGAACAGGAGGAAGCAAGGGTCACACATTTCATTGGCCTTGCTGGCTCCTCAAATTGTTTCCATTGATAAAAGGCAAACACCGTGTAGGCCTATCCCTAATTCTAGTTTTCGGATACTGGACAGGCTTATATGAACAACCAGATTGCAGACTCCATTTTCCATGATGAAATATGTATGTTAGCTTAAGTGATTAAGATGGGGATTGATGTTTGTAATGAGTTAATAGATCGTTTTGTACCTGCATTTATCCTACCTGTCCAAAATGGTCTGTTCCAAAGATACCTTGAATGTAGCTATATTTTACCTACCCACCCGTCAGCATTCCGTAGACTTCATTATACGGAACACTTATTAGACACTGCAGAGTCTTGCTGATCAAAGGCAAGCATGCAGGTAGACTACTTAAGCCTATCGCTGCTGGCGCTTTTTTATGTTAGCGCCGCTCTTGACATCGTAGGCCTATATCACGCTAGGTTATATATTTTCTAACAGTTCTTGGAGACTAAGCTTACTCTTCGCTTAGGCCTACTCGGACTCCCTCCCACTCGCATTGATGTCACCAGCAGTTATGCGAATTTCAGCAGGTCGCGTCTGGGTCATGGGAGTTATTCAGCAGGTCGAAGAAATAATAATGTTTTAAGTATTTTGATGAGTCAGGCATATGACCTTAACACTGTATAACACATACTTAGATAGGCCTACGCAGAGCGAAATAATTATTGAACGCTTGTAGCCGAATTTTTTTAAGCGAATTCAGCATTAAGGCACTAAGTTTGGAAGTGCCGATCAGCGACTCTGAACATCATGAACATGTAGGCCTATGATAGTAGGACGTGTAGCATATGACGTTACAGAAACAGTCAGCCATACATCTAAGACTTTCTAAGTCCTGTTTGTATCACAACTGCTTTATGTCAAGTTTGAGCGTTTGACACAATGCTGGTAGTAAATCAATAAAACTCTGCAGTGGGATCTTTTTGAGCAAATTTTTCTAGCCTACAACAGCATCTCGTTCCTGCATAGCCTACATATTAGAGATGCATGCATAGTTGCATACATACCTACATATTACAGGCCTACAATTATCCCTTCATGTCTAAAACGTGTGTTTGTTGCCGAATGAAAGAGGCGGGTTACCGTTCTCTTCCTGCGTCATCGTTTCAACATCAAACCGTTGAGATGTGTGTTTCGACGGAGAAAAGTGGACGAGAATGCCGACGGGTTGTAGAAAAGTCCCTCCCATTAATCTCTGTCTGTCTGTCTGTCTGTCTGTCTGTCTGTCTGTCTGTCTGTCTGTATGTCTGTCTGTGTCTGTCTGTCTCTGACTGTCTCTGTATCTGTCTGTGTCTCTGTCTTTCTGTCTCTGTCTCTGTTTCTCTCTGACTCTGTCTCTCTGTCTGTCTCTGTCTGTCTCTGTCTGTCTGTCTGTCTGTCTGTCTGTCTGTCTGTCTGTCTGTCTGTCTGTCTGTCTGTCTGTCTGTCTATGTCTCTTTCTCTTTCCGCAATGTGTAATTGAAGCCGCATGTTCTCGTCGCTTCGTCTCAGTGCAGAGCAATGATCTGCTACATTATATCTGCTAACAACAAAATCCTAACTAGATCACCAGACATATTATAGCCTACATATCGTCGCTTGAAAACTATCTCGTCTTATTTCCACTTTTTTAGAGTTGATTGTAGCAGACATTTGTTTATCTTTCCTCAGTTTCAATAATTAGGAGATACGGCAAATTGTTTTAAAGATATTCAATGAAAACTACCTTTCGTATAGCCTACATGTTCGTATGTCCTATTTCCAGAATTTTTTTACCATATCTCCAAGACTCCAAGGATTTTGCCATATGCATCTCCAGTACGGGTACCGCAGTCACAGTTTAGCAGTGCCTTGTTGTATGTCCAGTGAAAGCTCGTCGTTGATTGGACGATGAGGTGATACAACAGTCAACAATCAATAAGCGCCTTACACTGCTCACATCGCTTTCATTATGGTGTTGTAGGCCTATGTCCTGGAAATAAAAACATAAGTTCTTTCTAAAATATTTGTCTGGCGACGATATAATTTTATGTTCTAGAGATTAGCCTAATAATTACCTGTTGATAATGAATAATTATGGTTAGGCTCCGAGGCCTAAAACCATAGGCCTACATAGGCCTAGGCTATAAGCTTAATGTCTGTACTCTGTAGGCTACGCATGTGATTTTTTACGGGGAAAGCTACGCCCATGAGTGCATATGTTTGCAACTAGAAAATTTATGTCTAGAAGCGTTCCTGGCCGCTACAGATTCATTTCCAAAGCATAAGTAAAAAAGTGGAGTTGTATATGGGTTACGAAGCTCCTGGAAAACGAGAAATATGGAACTGGCCGAACGCAGTGCGAATGTGATGGCAATAGCCTATAATTGTCAGCGACCAGGGTTTATGGGCATATATATTTTCATTTTTTACCTGGGCCATCGAACCTTCGCAACTTCATATTCTCTGGCGGGACTCCAAATATCATCCAGACCTGACGAGAAATTCTGGGTCCCTATGCAGAGCAGTCATGGCCGCCCCCTAGACAATAGATATAGCCTAATCTTAGGGTTAAATGAAAAACAATTTTTGGGGGAATCAAATTGAATTGATAAAAGTTCAGGCAGCCTACGACCTACAATTTCATGGTTAGGGCCTATAGGCTATGTAGTCCGATATCATAAATAAAATTATTTATTGTTCCCAGCAATGTAGACCAACTAGATATGATCGCATAATATAATAACAAGTTTGGGCATTATTCATTCAGGTATGCAGCAGGCAGGGCCGTATTTACTTTGGTGGAGGCCCATGTGCACCGCTAGTGGTGGAGGCCCAATGGACATAAGATAATTTTAAAAAATGCAATTTTAATGGCGCCGTACCACAGCAATGCCATTACAAGGGTGCTACAACTACAACTAACAGCAGGATAGGCCTAACAAAATATAAAGTTTAGGCTGTTTTACATGTAGCCCATGCAATAAAACTGGTTGCATAAATAACTGTTGCTTGAAGCTGATAAGTAGGTTTATGCGGTGTATATTAGGTCTATGTGTAGATAATGGAAGACTTCAAATAGGCTAAGTCAATTCTTCGCCCTTGGTCTCACATACAATGTAGACCCACTACGGATAGGCCTATATCAGGGGTGTCAAAGAGCTGGCCCGCGGGCCATTTCTGGCCCACCGACGATTTTTTTCTGGCCCGCGGAGCCTTCCCTAAAGATTACAAAATTAGGGGATAAAATGTTTTATTTGTATATTTTACAGCCAGCGCCAAATATCTTGCAATCTTCATGGTTTATTGTATGTAAACCTATAGTAGGCCTATCTTGTTAGACTATGACTCCGTTGTATAAATTGATTGATAGAAACAAAAGACACATTGCTACAGGAGCTTTGAAACCCTGGCCCGCCACTTGTTAGAAGATTGTCACATTGGCCCGCCACTTGTTAGAAGATGTTCACAGTGGCCCGCCCCTAAAAAAGGTTTCACACCCCTGGCCTATATAGTTCGTGAACTTTGATTATCTGGTGAGCGAATTTGTCAAAAAGAAAAAAAGAAAAGTTTCACTAATTTGACATGGCTTCATAACCAAGAGAAACTAACTTCTGACCTTTCAGGATTTCACGTTTCTTTCAATTGTTTCTTGCCTTAAAACATTTGTGTGAAATTGTATCTGTGGACAGTGCACTGCACAGTGCTATAGAGTCCATTGATCGCTTGTCTCTTAATGTGTAGGCCAGCGGTTCCCAACCCGTGGCCCGCGGGCCAAAAGTGGCCCGCCAGGCCTCAAAAAATGGCCCGCCAGGCCTCAAAAGTGGCCCTCGTGTCTCAAAGAATTAACAAAAATGTATGATAAAAATGACGATTTTAACAGGATAGAACACATAATTATTATCTAGCCTATTAAAAATTATTTAATTTTGAAATTTATAAATAGCATCAAGCATTTTTTTAAAATCAATAATGACAATTTTATATACTTTTAGTTAACTAAATTTTGGCCTTCTGGCCCCCTAATGTCCTTCAACTAAGAAAAAGTGGCCCTCGTGTCCTCAAACTTAGAAAAAGTGGCCCTTGGGTCAAAAAAGGTTGGGAACCACTGGTGTAGGCCTATACTACTTCAATACTTGTCTTTGTCGATGCATGGCTGTGTTATGTCGCCATAAAAATTGTCGTCATTACATTACTAAAAAAGTCTGTAAAAAATTCTTGCTTTTGTGGTGGAGGCCCCTATGTGGTGGAGGCCCGTGTGCACTGGCACCTTGTGACCACCCCTAAATCCGGGCCTGGCAGCAGGCCTAACAAAATTAAGAAGTTAAGGTTGGTGAACCAATAAATTTTTTTCAAAGAAGTAGCAGTCACAGGAGATAATGTCGCAATGAGTAATTGGGAGCAACAGTTATACCAAAAGTACAAAGTCACGCTAAAAGGGGCCTATTATTTTTCTTTGGAGAAAAAAATGAAGATGACAGAAGTTTTAAGTGAGTAAAATAGGTTATAAGGAAACATCAACTTTATTTCGATAATGAGTAGGCCTAATAGAAAACACAGAAATTAATAACAAACTTAGGCTTAACTAACTTAGGCTAATTTGCGACCATGATAGGCCTACGTGCTCAAGTGTGTGTGCTCGTAACACACGCTTGAATCATGAGAAGATATATCGGTCTAGGCCTAGGCCTATAGTAAAGCTACGGATATTTATAGGTGGTTTGTTCCATAACAATGGGCCCTGAAACTTAATGGAAAGCTTACGAGTGTTACCCAAAACACCTCCTAGATACGGCCTTGCTGAGAAGTGTAGACTTCGACCTATTATGCAAATGAACGGACCTGAATTATTAGAAACCTAAGCCTACGTACTAGTACGTAGGCCTAGTCTCACTGTTGCTTTAGGGAAGTTTAGTCAACTAGGCCTAACCAGTGAATGTCGGTGTTTTACAGGAAGTATTCTCTCCTTACCCCTCTAATTAGGATTTCTTTGTTTCATCATAGACTTAATATTTGTGTAGTCTCGTCGTCTGCTTTAGGCATAGACTACTCGGCCTTGATCAAGTCAATTTTGGTTTTACATGCGATTGACATGCGCTGACGACATTTTGGCCTAGAATAAATATTTGACATCTATGTCGATACCATAATAGCCTATGCACTATGCAGCTTGCTGAGATCCCAAGTGGCGCTTGTAGGCCTTGCACTCATCCGCGTCGCAAGGCTTCAATAAGACCTTCGTAAGTGGCACATATCATTAGACAAAAAGCATTGAGTTTCAGATTCTAATGAGCATGCGTAAGCCTAAGCCTAATTGCCTATCAGGCCAAGTCTCGATTTATCTTTAACGTGGAGCTTTAGGTGCCAATGCTATGCGTTCTATAGGTCGTATATACTTTCGCTCTGCCACGAACGCTCCTCTGCAGGTTGACGTGGTTACTCGAAGAAGCAAGTATAGGCTGTATAGCCTACCTAGCAGCAATCCCCCGTTATGAACTTCTCTGTCTTAGCACATCGGCTAGGCCTAAACAAGGGAGGATTAATGGATATAGGGGTTCATTTATAATTCAAATAGAAGTTCTAGGCTACTGGTGCGGACATTTAGGCCTTCTTTTTTCTTTTCGTTATAAAAAAAACCTATAGGCCTATTAACGAACGTGTCGAGACTTGCATCTCATTTATTCTTCTCTCACCGTTGACTCATTTGTGTGTGTTGTGAGTCGGTCAGATGAAAGAACTTCTGTGTGCGTGTGTGTGACAGTGTGTGTGTGTGTGTATGTGTGTGTGTGTGTGTGTGACAGTGTGTGTTTTGCAATATCTTTTCAGACGAGACTCTGTGTCCGGCATGCCATCAACCAGAGACATTCGAGAACATCATCGACAACTTCTGCAGTGCAGACTTTGGTAACAAAACTTCCACACTGCTATCTAAGTAGGCCAGGGTGAGAATTGCCGGGGGTTTGGGAGGTTCAACCCCCAGTCTTTCTTAGAGCCCCATGTTAAATTATGTTTTTTACCTCCCCCCCCCCCAATTTCAAGTGGATAATGATCCAACCCTCCAGTTATTTTTCAACAATTCTCACACTGAAGTAGGCCTACATTAAAATCATCTCATGCAGCGCCACACTTCATCCATTGCAGGCAATAATCTCACTTATAGGCAGCCTAAATAATAAGGCCTAGACGAGTAAAAAGACGACCACTATAGTCTGAGTATAGGTCTACTGCACGTCTGTCATTATTTTCAGGTGTCTATGTTCAACTTTCGAGATCGGTTTAAGAGAATTTGTTGGTCTTTTTTTACATGTGCGCCGTGCGGTGCATCCCCGGAGAGAAAATCCTTTCAGATAGGCCTATGCAATCACTATTTAAGCCTTACAATCTCACACACTGGATAAACATTGGCTAAAGTCTGTACACAGTCGTTGTGCGTGAAAGTTCCATCTAGTTGGCACTCCGTTTGTGACTGATGAGTGACGACCGAGAGGTATTCCTCTAAACATGGCAGTGGTTGTGACAAGCAGAGCCGAGACCACAATGTCATGTACAGTTGGTATTAGGACATAACGTCTTACATAACTTAGAAGTAATGTTCGGGCTAAAGATGTTAAAACAATAATTGCTTATCGGATAGGCCCGCTTATATATAATAATAGGCCTGCACATGTAGGAATTGTAGGCTACATCACTAAACATGAAACACTACAGTAGGCCTATATAGATAGGTCCACATGCTCTGTTGTAGTACAGTACAAATATGCACAAACACAATGTCATGTAGAGACACCAACAGGTCCTACACATACATGCTCAATAGACCATTAATTATATATTAGGCTACCTAGATAAACATAGTTCCACATGGTATGCATAACTCCGCCACTGGTTGCACTCTGCCAGCGCCAGTCCCAAGCCTGGATAAAGGAGGAGGGCGTCGCTAATGGTCTTTGTTAACACACAGTGACGTTAAACAGCAAATACACACACACACACACCCACACACACACACACACACGGTATGCATAATTATTATAAACCTGTTTCTGCTTCTTCCGTTTATAGCACTGAGAATCAAACTGGAAGATGCGATAGTCTCCGACGCCGACATGAAGCTGATCGCAGGGAAGAAGAAGAAGGCGTTCAAACGAGGATCACTTCGGTCAAAGGAACTTCGTGACATGATCTTCTACATCGAGAATGGCGCTCAGTGCAAATGTCCGTTAACAGAGGAGCTTCTGTCCGACCCGAAGAGATCTGGACATTACCTGGTCATGGGAAACATGAAAAACAATCGTCTCTTCCTCACGTTCATCGAAAGAATGGATCGGGATTCGCCGGATATGACAAAGGCTCTCGATCAGATTCGAAAGGGAAAAATCTGTGTGGCTGGATTACAAATGATCACTTCAGACGAGATAAAGAAATCGAACGGAAAGGCAAATGGGAGATCGGGAGAAAGAAGAGAAGGAAATAAAAGCGATGAAGTCAACGGAAATGCAAAGAATACAAACGGAATAAGATCAGATGGAAGGAAGGTTGACGGATTGAAAGAATACGAAAAGAAGGCAGATGGTAGGAAAGGAGATGATAAGAAGAGAGGTGGGGGAAAGGGAGACACGAGGAAAGGAGTGGGAAAGAGCGACGCCAAGAAAACAGAGAACGAGAAACGGAGTGCGGACTCAAAGTCAGACAAAACAGGAAGCAGAAAGCGGCAAAAAGAAGGCAATTCACGCTTGAAGAAATCGTCAAATTGATGCTCCGTGACAAAAGAAATAATCAATCAACAATCAATTAGGGATTGATAACCTGGACTGGACCTAAGCTCAGACTATTATACATAGTAAAGTGAAGTGCACAGGCCCTAAACTATAATGTAGTTAGGTGGGCAGTAACTATCAATTCTAAGAATGCCAGTGTGCTAATGATCACAAACTGACAAAATTTGCTAGCAGTATCGCAAATGAGTAACCAACTTTAATACAGTGCTTACTCATCTGCAGTCGACTACACAAGCAGTGTGTTACATGTATGATGTAAGTCTGGAAAAACTCAAAGGCAACAAAAAGCCCAATACGCACAACTGCAGCTCTTAAGGTTCTTGAGGTTGAAGAGCCAAACGAGCAAACACAACGTGATTGCAAAGTCTATTTAAAAGAAGAGTGGTCTCTATTTACTAAATATGAAAATGCGCATTTCACAAGCATGCCCATTGCCCAGGTTGGAGACTCTTTGCGCTTCTTAAACCTACCGTCCTTGTGAGCTGAATGGATATGCCTATAAACTTTTCAATCATCATCCGCAGATTACTAGACTGTGGACACTGGTATATGGTAATGCACACCAGGTACGAGTTAACTCGTGCTACAGCCAGTCATTTAACATGGCATGTAGGCGGTCAACGCGTCAATGGTTCCCATTTGAAAACGAAAACTGAACAAGTTATAATATTTCATAAACTAAAGCTGTTCGAAATAGAGAATAATATATTTAAATTTAATCATCCCTAAACTCAGCTAGTTTTCTTTCATTTTCCAGTATTAACGCTTTACAAACTCATTTTAAAATTTTAAGCCCGTTTTCAGCGGATATTCTCGGGGCAAACGGGCAAAAGATTAAAGAGAAAGTTAAAGATGTAAAACTAGTAATGCTTTCATTCAAAGTATAATTACATGCATATGCAAACAGAACAGCAAGGAGCATATCAATAAAATGATAACTGAAGAAAAATACTGAGTAATTAGAACACAGATGTCATTTATAAAGCATAAACATCTAGTCTGTGCTGAAGAATAATTTTATATCTAGCAATACAAAGTCAAAACCTGGATTATGCTTTAATTTCAAATTATGAAAGACTTCCTTGAAGACTTGGTCAAATGAAAAAACCAAAACAAATAATCACATATTATGTCCCAAATCGTTTTCAGTGACTTTTCACTTACTACCAACCTTACAACAGAATAGATTTAATTTTAGGCCACATGTATTTTCAATAGCGACAATACAGGAACATGCATTTTTCACTGAACATTCAAGCTATTACTACATATAAAATTTATTTACATAATCCAGGACATGGGGAAAGTATGTTATTTGATGTACACTAGTCACTTCCCATTCAGAATGCCTTTCTTGTCTCTACTGATCTCTGTAAATCATCTTATTATTCTACATATATTATTATTAAATTTTATTAAATATGTGCAATACAGGTAAGAACAAAACACATTTATGACTAGCAATCATCTTGAATGTTTATTTGTACTAGGAGGTATCTGTGATGCTTCTAGTTAATGGTTCCTGAAAATATGTCTAAAATTTAAATTTCATAACTGACATATCAAAACCCAAAGATATAGCCTATGGCATTTGAAACAATGCCCTTAGGCATCAGCCCAGCAGGTGAAAGATGTGCCTGAAATGTAAACAAATACAAAATCTCTGAAATGACACCACAGAATACTTTAGATTAACCTATGCTAGACACAACTTCTAGTAGAGATGATTAGGTAGATTAAAACGACTTTCAGAAGATAAATTGGTAAGGGAAGGTAGATAGAGATTCAAATGAGTTACAGAAATAGTGCACAACAAAAGAAACAAATGCAATGCTGGATTCAAGGACCTGCCTGAAAATAAAAATCCGAGAAGAGCAAGACCCAGCAACTGGCGTTATATATTTAACTCTTTTGCAGCTAAGTTGCTCTTCATAAATTTAACCATAATTTATCCATAAAAAACCCTTAAAATCTGCTGAAAAATAGAGATTTTATATCATTTCGTTCATATTTTATTCCTCAACAAAATTCTGTCTTGAAACAGCTTAGGGGTCATTGCATAATTACGTAACGCTGAAAATGACCGTTTTGAACCCACCCACCCACCCTGTAACGCTTCGTAACGCTTCCCTTGACCCACCCACCCACCCTCCCTAGCGTTACGTAACGTTAGTTACGAAAAATCATTTAAAATTTAGGCCTACCAGACCTATATGCGAATGCGTATTTATAATAATTCATAATTTCATAGTGAATTTGATATGGTATGTGAATTATAATTTGACGGTAGACTGGGCTTAAAATAATACAGTATGTTTTATTTAAATAAATGACAGTCATGCCTGAACTGCAATTTCTTAAATTTTACCTCAAGAATACAATTTTACAGTGCTGAAAAATTTCGCTCACTAAATTGCTCATTTATAATTAAACAAAATTAAGACGAACTAAATATCTGGTTCGTCTGGATACTTCGATAATTGTTGTTAGAAATATTGATGAGTTCTGTTGAGCATGAATTTAAAATGTTTGAGATTGGTGTCCTGTAAGTGAAATAGGCATTAAAGTGGTTCCAATCTTCGATGCCAGGAATCAAAGGGGAAATAGGCCTACTTTGTTCCGTTTTTTTAAGTAGCACAGATCCAAACAATTCGAACAGCGGTTTGCACAAAAGAAGCAAAGATAATTATGTTGACCTGGTATGTAGGCTACCTGGTGTCTGCTGCCGTATCTTGTTCAGATAATTATATAGACCTAGGTTACGTTTTAAATCAGTGACATAAAGTGTAAACTTTGATCATATCATTTGTCTAAAGTGTCATTCTATGGTAGCCTAATTTAATATTCATTAATAATTTTTTCAAGGCGTTACGTAACGTTCAGCTCACCCCACCCACCCACCCCCGTAACGTTTCGTAACGTTCTCAATTACCCCACCCACCCACCCTCGAGCGTTACGTAATTATGCAATGACCCCTTATCAATTAACGTGTTTGTCTCAAAGTTTATAAATAACAGAAATAGTTTTCAAAATAAAAACTAACATTATAAATCCATTAAATCTATGAACAGAATAAAAGTTTGCCGTGTAAGTGGCTACATTTAGCATTGTTTGTATTACAACAACTAATAATGGGTTAAAAATTTGTTAATTTAGTCCACAAAGGATCCTATATTACTTCCACTCGAACATATGACATTGGCACCCTGAAAGAGAAATTCAACAAGGTCGCCGTATTTCATTCTCAAGATGTTGCGTCAAACATGGCAAATTTTTCATTACAGATATATATATATTTTATGTTTTGAACTTTGCAGAAAAAATGAAAAATGAAACTACAGGTAAGCAATCAAATGAGCTAAGACCGAATGCTTTTTCCTATTGATGAATGACTAGATCAGATTGACCATCAAAAAGTGGTCACCGTCATGAAATCTTGCAACCTCTGCATCAGCAAACATATTCATTTGAGCGCTTATACAATATTTTTTGAACAACATAATTCATTTGTTTTGGCTTGGCTGACGAAACAGCATAATCACAGAGAAATCGTCAATGACCAAGAGGCGGACATAATTGAACAAATCTAAATTTATCTGAATGAAAATGTTTATAAAATTAATAGTACAATTTTCCTTTTTAACTTCATCGAATCACTGGAAACCCCATGCTATGGAATTTTACAGAATCTACAACATGTCATCTAGTGAACATATATAAATAGAACTCCAACTATACCTACTTTATATGCCAAATTGAGGCGTTTTTGCATTGTGGTTGTAATCGTGAAAAAGTTAAGCATCAAAATAAAGACATATATATATTTTCTTATGAGGCATCGGTATTTACTTGAGTTCCACTGGCAAGATGGCGAATGGAAGACGACTGAACTGACGACTGAACTGGTGACTGAACTGGCGACTGAACTGACGACTGAACTGGCGACTGAACTGACGACTGAACTGACGACTGATGCAAGTCTTCAAAACCAGTCTTAACTTTGATTGGTGCTGGTGGAGAATTCATGCAAGTTGCCTTCATTGTCACACGAAAATTCTCTTTGTTCAGGTCTAGCACAGCCTAATAATAGACCACAGAATAAACGCCAGAACTTATTTATAGCACATAAATCTAATCTAATAAGCCTGACTAAATGTAGATCCCGAATTTATTTCTGCTTTAGACAACAAGCTTATTTAAAGACAACTCAATGCAAGCTAATTGAAAGAAAACCTAATGCAAGTTAACCGAAAGACAACATTGCGCATACATCATGTTTTTTGCCAGACTCAGGAAATTTAAGTACTTAAGACGTCAAGTGAGGTATAGTTGTGGAAGTATTAGACTTGAAATTTTATTATCTGTTTCATTTAAAAAAGCATTTTTCAACCATGACAGTGAAACAAAATTTGTGTATGCCTTGATTGCCTTCCCGTAATTTGGGTTTGTTAAAAAAATCATGAAATGTTCAATAACAAAATTTGTAATGTTGGCAAGGTAGCAGAAAAGTACTTGAAATGGTCATTCTTCACATAGTCTATATTGCACCTGTAATTATTCGTATTGCTAATATTTTTAAAATGCCCAATTATGCAAAGATTTTACTGACATGTAGGCTATTGAGTCACTGGGCCAAATCAACATTCAACCATGTCATGCTTTCTATTATTTTAACCCTTTAACGACCAGCTACATGTTTTCAGTGCATTTTTAGTACATGCTGGTGACTTATTAGATGATATGATGCAGCATTTCCCAAACTTTGGTTGATTTCATTATGCATTGACGAATGAAAAACACTTGGCACAGAATACAGCAACTACCCACATAATTTATCCATTTAAGCTATTTCGCTTAGATAAGTTTGACAAACCTTATCAACACACTGCTTAACGCCAATCATGATGTTACCGGGTAAAACCCTGCAGTGCCTGCTGAGAGCCTTTCTAGCCTGAATCTTATTCTGAAACTGGACATGCATCCAATTACCTTCAGGTGGAACCTACAAACAAAGCACAGAAACTTCTAAAACATTAAAACATAAAAAGTGAACTCAATGTCTTGCTAAGTTGAGTTCATGAGTCTGTCACTTTCCCCATTCCAGAATGCCTCAAGTGCATTTAGTTTGTCACTGAAAGCATTATAACCTTGGGTTGGGACGGCCTCAAAATAGTTGAATAATTCTTTTCATAAATGCTTGATAATGACTACAATTTACCAGCAGTATTTATTACTAACACTTCCATCTCTGTTTTCAGTTGCAACATTCCAACAGCATAGCACAGCTAGGACAACCATCTGTGTACGCTATTCTCAGTTACATAATTCTATTTCTTTCCAAAAATACAAAACTCAACCTCATTCTATATCTCATCTTCCAATAATATAATAATTGGACCTCTTCCTCTGCAAGTGCTGCGTCTTTATGCTCTGTTTCCTCTTTCTTCCAGCTCTTTATTTTCCCCCTTCCATTCACAAGATGACAAGTTCTGAATTGAATCCATGAGACAATTACTGACTCAATAAAACCCAAAGGCAGCACCATTACAAACAACCGCAGTTCTTGAAGCTCTTAAAGTTAAAGTGTGAAAATGACAAACACAGAGTGATTGCAAAGCATGTTTTTAAAACAGAGTGGTCCCTTTCCTGGAATAAGAAAATGTACATTACACAGGTATCCCAGTGCATTTCCTGGGGAAATCTTTGTGTACCTTATACCTGCTGTACCTGTAAGCTGAACTGATATGTCAAAATTGCAAGTAATCAGACACTAATTACTAGACTGCTTGATGTATACTAATACATGTTAGAGACAGTGCTGCTCAGTCAATAAAAGTTCTATTCTGAAAATGACAACTGCTCAAGTTAACCAACCATTATTTATCTCAAACAATTTAGGCCCAGGTATTTGTAAATTCAGGAATATATATCCCGGTTCCGTTCGAGTCAGGGTTACAAAGAGTTTACACCCAAGACATTTACAATGGATCACCAAAACTCAGTTTGATGTGGTTCGAGAAAAAACCTTACCTCCATACAATTAGGATTTAAACTGAACAAAGGTGGAAGGTCAGGATTCTAACAATTAGAAAGACTACTGTCTTGTAGATTGCTTTGTATAATATAATTTATATTTAAATACTTACGAGATGTCTTACTATGTTGCCAAATGATGAGAATTCCTGGAGGATAAATGACTCTGTAGTTGTTGGAAACCTAAGCAGAAAGATATTTCATGTAAAATATAAGCAAAAAAATAGAAAAAAATATACCGGTAATAAACTGGCATAGGTGCTCTTGTTTGGGTGACCAGAGGAAAGTGGGTCTGGAGGAAAGTTCTGTTTAGGCAAAATAAGATCAACTTGCAAATCAATTCCATTTCAAATTTACTTTTATTAAAAACTGGTATCAAACACATCAATTCAGCTTTGTGCAACATGATAAATGCAAAAAACAGGCAAATTTGGTTACTTTCTTCAGCATTATCACACTGAAGCAGTTTATGTAACTTAAAATTATTAACCAAATGATATATAATACGCTTATGCACTGCGCCTAACTGACACATTGAAGTACCATCCGCAGGAAATCCTTCGCTAAACCAGACAGTCCAAAATACCACTGGAAAATAAAATTCATTAATAAACAAAGAAAAATATCATTAAGTCATTAAAGGTACAAAATTTGTTGGTACGCTATCAACTTAACTCATGTTGTTTCAGCAGCAGATACTGCTAAAAATCTTAAGTCAGAAATTAGACTCAATTTCATTTTCGCAAGTGGTGCTGGCAGAAACAAGGCCACCCATGCCTTGAATGTTGCTCACAGGATCATTGCCCGTCCAACAGTTTGAAAATGTCTGAACATTCCATTTTAAATTGCTTTTAAACCATGGCGTACATTCAATATTGCGTATAATGAATGTTTGGGTGTGCAATAGACTGTCACCATACTGCCCAACATGATATCCTCATTGGATTTATAAATTTCAACCGTCTTAGGATGGGAAACATCCAGTAAAGCAATTAAATTAAATTCTGATTAAGAGTAAACCTCCGTTTCACGAATCAGACAAGCATGAAGTACGACTGCCACACCATTTCAAGAAATGATCAACTAAGAATCCAGGCTCCAATTGGAAATACACATCAAAACCATTAACACAAAGTTCTAGTTCTTCATCATTCATCTTAAAAAGAGGAACTTACCCAAAAATCGTCACCCAAGTTTCGTCTACAGTCTCATCAGGAGATGTTGGTTCCCTAGAAATTAATTAACGAGAAGAAAATCAAGAAAAATACAAGCAGAGAAAAGTAAATCACTCAGATAGAATTTTTTACTTTTCGGAATCTCACCTATAGATTAAAGAAAATTGATTTAAATAGAAATCATTTAGACAAATAACTGAATGAATACCATATCACAATTACAATTGATACACCGCAAAAAGATAAAAAGTCGATGAAACATTCAAACCTAAATCATTTCAAAAGAAGTGAAAACCCAATGACGTAAATTAAGAATCTGGGATGAAATGACCAGTCAGAAATATTTCACAGAGTCATATTTTATAATCTTCTCTATTCCTTACCCCTGGAAAGAATACGAATCGTGTAAAGACGTCAAATGTGACAGACTACTTGCACGTCTCATCTGATCTGTTGGCCTGTAGTCACAGCTGGATGACATAACACTACTGACGTGATTGAACGGCTGAGAATCATTAAAAGCTGCAGACAACTGATGCGATCTACCAGCTGAAGATAAGTGCGAATCATTATTTTCCTGAAAGACACAAACACATGAAATTATTATTTATTTCAAGGTCTGTATACAACAGTTGCTACCTTCGTAAACAACTGCAGACGTAGACCTATCATTATCGGACTTTAATCTACCTTGTTTCACAACATCACTAACTGACAACTCAGTTCAATCGCAGTTTAAACTCCACAGTTACAAATTAACTTTGTCGTTTGACAAAATGTCAAGTTGACACGACCTCCACATTTGGCAATAAGCTAAGCACTTAACTTTCTGAAGAAAACTTGTTTCCTTCATTACTGCAAAAGCCTTCCGCATTTCAACATCTTGGAATCTCATTTGTTCCTGTTTATATCGTTGCCATGTGACACATAATCATTGCAATGCACTGTCAACTTGTCGAGCCAACAAATTTCTATTACTAAAATTTTGTGTATTGTACGATATCCACTGTTGATTATTAATATGTGCCACTTTTAAATTGTCTCTTTGCAGTCAGACAAATGCACAGAATGGAAGACACATAAAGATAGTGAAAGAAATTAAAGATACCAGTTTGAATGGTAGCGTTCCACAACTTGGTAAACTTTCAAACAGTCCTTTCACAGGAGGTCCGCCGTTCATCCTACGTCTGGGGGATTTTGCAGGAACATTGACATCTCTGTTAACGGCAATCACATAAAATGATACAGGTCAAGATGCATTCATAATGTCTAACCCTGTAAGTTTCCTCTATTCCTCTACTCCCCACCCACCATCCTCAGCCTCCGGTTCTTCTACTTAATACTCAACAAGTTCTCCATTGCCATGTGATTTAAAATCCCACAAGATCTTCAAGAATTCTTATCCCAATCCATTGAATCCTTCAAAGTGTTCTCAACCTCAACAAAAATGCACCTTAGCAGCTCATCCACCTATTTCTCTTCCTGCTCGATTCTCTTTTAACTGAACCCAGAAATTTCCTTGACCATCTCTGCACTTGAAGCATAGCTCATGCACTGTTGCTCTATACTCACTGCTCAGCCTAAGTAGCATTTAAATTCCACGGTTACGATTGCAAAGAACTCCAACCCTTTAGTTCGACTATAAATATCAAATGATAACTTCTGCATGTTATACAACCAGCAGTTTAAACAAAAAAGTGCTGACATCCAAAAATACAAGAGCAAAATCACAACTTCCGCATTAGGATTAATATGCCACCGTCTTGGCAAATCCAATCGAATCAAATTCAGTGTTTGGAGTTCACTGCAGCAAACCCAAACTCTTCCAAATGTTCAAAACCTGCAGACATCATAAAAAATACTAATTTGCGTCACCCATACTGATGTAAATCGCCATCTGCTGAACCAAAGATTGTTGAATTCTGGTTGGCAGAACTGCGATTAAGCGAAGAGCACACAGGACTCGGATGAATACTCCAGGCTTTTGAATTTGGCTGAACAAAAAGCAAATATTTTAACTAGCCAGAATGACACAGTATATGCTTTGATATCTCACAGTGCACATAATTAATTATACAGCAATTCTAAAATCTATGTCCAGCAACTGAAAAGGGGTGTGCTGTAAGAACTGCTCTAGTCTTAGGACAGTCGTGCACTTGTTGAAAATGGCAACTCTGGAGAATAAAGAAATCCCGATATTAAATATTGCGGCTAGTCAAAGTTTGAAGTTTTATAAACTGTAAGCCACAATATGCAACAGGTCATTTGTTGAATAGGAAGCCGAAGAAAAAATCCAAGCACAAGTGTTGTATGTTTATATTTTGACATATTAGTCATTGCTCCTGCCAAAGATTTCTGAACTCTGAGAATTTCCAGCATGTTTCACTTTTTGATGCCAATAAAAAGTAAGTTAGAGTTAATTTCTGTGACTGCAAGTGAATGTGTTTGTCAGAAACATCCATGAAGATAATATAAGAACAGGTCCTTTTCCATGCATGCCAAATTAACATACATGTATTAGTTAACTTACAGATTAAAAGTATCTGATTTCACCGGATTTCTTACAGTAAGTGGAGATGAGTACGAAGAGTTTCCCATCAGAAATGGTGGAAGAAACGGATTCTGATGGCGACCACTAGAGCTAGTGGGTGACCCAATGTGCATTGGCTCTGTGCGTTGCATTGTACGTTGTTTATATGTTGCCTGAAATAAAAGTGCATGCAATTAGCATGGTTAAACTCCAAGCCACCTCACTTATGCACGCACTTATGCATTTATTCACCTGATGAATTTGTCATTAACTAACAACCATCAGTATAAAACTTTTCTTACCCTTGGGGCTTTTGTCAGGGAGGGGTGGTTCGGGGGTTTGTCCGGAGGTTTTGTCATGGGGTTTATGTCTGTTCTCCACCCCCACGATGACTAACCGGACCCTAACCGACACTCACGGTCCCCGATACTGCAATCATGCCGAAACGGGATTGATTGCCAAACTACAAGTTGGTCATATTAAAAATAAAAATGATGGAGCAAGCGAGTAATTTACGACTCAAAAATACACATTTAATAAACACCAACTTAGTTCCCAAGTGCCTTTTTTGGGTGCAATTAAAAATAAATTTGAAATATCAAGTTTAAAGCGCCAGTTAGAACGTGCGACTCTTTGTTCTTGTTCTTCCTTCACAACTTCAGTCAAAATCTGTGGTCTGTGTTTGCGCGTAGGAGTTAGTAAATAAGTTAGTAGTTGCGATCGTGAAAGCGTTACATTGAACGTAGAAGACTGAATTCGCCGCAGGACTTTCAAATATACCACATGACGCATTTAGAAAGACTAGAAGCGTTACCCAAGTTGGCTGTGGAATCGGATTTGAACCTTGGAATTTGGAGCTGGTTCCACTACTGTGGGGCGCAGTGGTGTAGTGTAGTGGTGGCGACGTCGTTGCTTGGAGTCGGAAGGTTCGAGTTTCGAATCCACCTCGCAGTGTAAGGACCTTGAGCAAGTCCTTTAGGCCTACTCACAATTTCTCAGCGCTTAGGCGTGAAACTCCGATGCAGTGTCCGCTCTGTATTCGGGAGCGCCTCTGAGTAGCGAGAGAGATTGAAGGGGCGCTATAACAATTATGTGCACATACAAACTACCGGACAGATGGACGCGGAATAGACCTAGGCCCTATACCTATCATTCGACCATCGGCCTGGATAAATTATACCCCGCAGTCACGTCGACTTGGCTTAGCCCAGCGGTTCCCAACCCGTGGCCCGCGGGCCAAAAGTGGCCCGCCGACCCTCAAAAAATGGCCCTCGTCTCTCAAAGAATAAGCAAAAATATATGATAAAATGACGATTTTAACAGGATGGAACACATAATTATTTTCTATTACAAATTATTTTATTTTGAAATCTATAAATAACACAAAACATTATATTTTTAATCAATAATAACAATTTTATATACTTTTAGTTAACTAAATTTTGACCTTGTGGCCCGCTAATGTCCTTCAACTAAGAAAAAGCGGCCCTCGTGTCCTCCAACTTATGAAAAGTGGCCTTTAGGTCAAAAAAGGTTGGGAACCACTGGCTTAGCCTATAGTTTGTCTCTTGCTCGCCTCTGCAGTATGATCTCAAAATGAAATCTGTTTGACGTCACAAATAAGCCTAATTTCGTATTCGCAGTGAATTTATAGTAGCCTAGCTTTGCACTGTAAATCGTAGTACGTCACAATAGGCCTCGTCTTAGATCCTGTAAATGAGCTTCAATAATTATTACGTAAGATTTGTGTAATAATCGAAGTGAGGTCACAATAGGCCTATGGTTTATAGCCTATATTCTCAAAATGTATAAAAAGTTAATAGTAGATATAGCCTACATGTACATAATAACCGAAGTGATGTCACAATAGACCTTATTTATATTCTCAAAGCACTCATATAATTGTAGGCCTACATTTTGTATCATAATCGAAGTGACGTCACAATAGGCCTAGTTCTCGAGGTGAACCTTTAATATAATAGTAAAATTGTATTGTAATAAGAGTGACGTTACAATAAGCAAGGGCCTAGTCTTGTATTCTCAAAAATCAAAATTAATGAAATTATAATGATTTTAGAATTTATTTATTTATTTTATTTATTTACTGAGAACTTGATATAGCGCTCCTTCAAGGTTACTACTCAGGAGCGCTCCCAGTCCAACCCCGGTCGAATAAGACAGTCTTGAGAAGAGAAAGAAATGAAGTAAAAGTAGAAAGGCTAATAGGTATTTGACGAAGGATAACAGGTAGCTCATTCCAGGTCGCAGGGCCAGCCACGGAGAAAGCACGGCGCTGCCTGATTGCAGTCCGTGAGCGTGGAACAATAAGTTCCACTTGTGCAGCTGAGCGGAGAGAGCAGCGGCGTTGAACAAGCGTGGTCGAGCAACAGAGCTCCTGCAAGTATAAAGGAGCCAAACCCTCAAAGCAGCGCCGGACCAAGACGGAAATTCTGTATGTAATGCGCTGTGGGTAAGGGAGCCAGTGGAGTACATCCCTCATGTATTCGGAGACTCGGCCAAACTTGGGAATGCGGCCTATGAGACGGGCAGCAGTGCGCAAGACCCTATTTAGGGGCCCAACCCGACAGGCTGGAAGTCCAACGTATATGGAACTGCAGTAGTCCAAGCGTGAAACTACAAACGCATGGACAAGTGTTGCGGCTGCGCTAGAAGTCAAAGAGCGGGAAATGACCTTGAGCTGCCGAAGCTGGTAGTAACAGCTGCGACACAGAAGGTTAATGTGCCGCGTAAATGTGAGTTCCTGGTCAAGGATGACTCCCAGATTCCGGACTGAAGTGGAAAAAGTGAAATGTGGATATTTCAAGGATAGGGAAGCTAAATCAATTTTAGACAGCTGCTGGGGCGTTAGAAGCCTATTGTTTGTGGCTAGTTTAGTCAGACTTTCTAGGGGCGGTCCATAAATGACGTCACCTCATTTGGGACGATTTTTAACCCCATTCGTTACACGTCGTTACAAAGTCATGCCCTCATATATGACGTCACAAAGCTTTGACCCCAAACCTCCGAGATGTCCAGAATGTCAAATGCAAATTAATGCTCTTAATATTTCAATGCAAGTGGGGCTTAAAGTGTGGCCGGACGGTCATGGACGGCGTTTATGCACTTATTTAAAAATATATGAACGCGGCACGCCGTCCTGCCACTTATTGGCCAAAACAGCCTGAAAAGATTAGGGTGTCCACTGTCCAGGCACTTCTTTTGGAAAGGTAATTAATGGGCGTCGAGACGCTTATTTTTTCACACTTTAAACACTGCTCAGGACCAAGACCGACAGCTATCTTAGCTGTGGCGTAGAGATAAGCTAGGCTTATGTCTTCTGTACTGTAGATCATCAGTTACAGTGGCGTAACAACCGTATAACGAAGGTGGACAAAATCCACGGGCCCCCGAGCTCCAAAGGGCCCCCGAGCTTATTTGGTTAAAAAAGTTCCATGTACTTTTTCAGAGTTCTTTGTTTTATAGTTAGTTTCAGATTGTATAGTCTGACCATAATGTAGACCAAGCCTGGATACGACGGAAATGATAAATGATACGCATGTGTCGTGTCTGTCGGGACTGTATGGGTCATCGGATGTGAGAGCATTTGACCCGTAGTAGACATCAACACTTAGTTGTAGGCATATACGTTAGGGGCGGGGTCTACGGTTAGGGTAATAGGGTATACGGCCACCCATTAAGGAATGATGATTGAAATAGTATCTGCTTTCTTTTCGGATCCTAATTCTTGCTGTCTGTGTGTGACACTGTGTGTGTCTATCTGTCTCTCTCTCTCTCTCTCTGTCTGTCTGTCAGACAGAGAGAGAAAGAGATAGGTCTGTATCTCTCTCTGTCTGTCTGCCTCTCTCACTCTCTCTCTCACTCATTGTGTGGCATTGTGTGTACCTGTCTTTGTCTATGCCTCTGTCAATGTCTCTATACGAGTCAAGCGTTGAAGTGACTGGTACACACTGCACATTGCAGTGTTCGTTCCTTCACGCTCATAATAACAATCACTGCATTCATTCATTTACTTTTATCTGGATCATTACTATTGCGGTGCCTAAACAAAAATAATCACCAAATAAGATGAATGCCATGAAACGCACGTACAGTCAGAAACGAGCTGAGAAAAATCGAAAAATTGAGGCTGGATGAAAGTACAAAATTTAGATCTAAAATAGAAGCTGGATTGATGAAAAAACGCTTAAGAAATGGAAGCTGGATGCATGTTTAAATACATAAATGAAAATTATCAATCTAGCTTCCATTTAAGCTAGAAAGCCATTTAACGTTTTTTCATAAATCCAGTTTTTAATTCATCAATACGAGTTGTCTGTAGACCAGTTAATTGTCGTTAGACTTGTTGTCTGTAGACCAGTTGTCGTGGAACCGTTTCCTTGTTTTGCATTGAACCATTAATGTGCCCTAACAATACATGGATTAGCATATTGATGACAGCGTTTAATACTGACATTCATAAAGCGAAACTTTACGAAAACTCTCTAGTAGGCCTACACTATTGCGCTACCAAAATTGCTTCAGATATAATTACGCTCTTGTTTCTAATTGTTTTCACTGTTTAGTTCCGTTAATGGATAGGGGCCCCCAAGCTGAGAATGTCCACGGGCCCCCGGCTCAGTTGTTACGCCACTGATCAGTTAACATAGTAGGGTTTATACCTCGACATCCATGTTTTGGCGTTTAGGTCTATAATTATAGACGGGACTTCGCATTTGTCGACGTAAAAAAGTATAGCCATGACGAAGGCATAGGCCTAACAGCCATGGATTGGATCGGTTTTGGTTATAACTCAAGAAGCTATTCGCATATAGGCTATATGCGGATATAGGCATAGGGCTTTTAAACAGGTCCAAGCCAGATGTATATACAATTATACATGTATATTACATAATTAATTATATATAATGGTTTTCGACTTCTCGGGATAGGCCTACTCACATTAATATGCTGTCTGGAATTCGCGATTCTTTTTTATGTCAATTGTAAGCTTATTTCGAGTCGAAAGTAGGTATACATGAATGCATAAGCTTAACTGCTTAACCCGTTATTTGGATAGTCGTTGTATACGGTGTCACGACAACTGGTTCACCGACAACTGGTTCAACGACAATTGGTCCACGGACAATTCGTTCACCGACAGCTGGTTCACGACCATTGATACACGACAATAATATTGGCTCACCGGCAAATGGTGAATCTAAAATGGATGAAGGTTGCGTATAGGTGAAATAGAAGCTGGATTGACAAAAATAACTATTGAGAAATGGAAGCCGGGTTAATTATAAAGGGCTTGAGAAATGGAAACTGGGTGCATGTTGAAATACATGAATGAAAATCATCCATCCAGCTTCCATTTATCAAGCATTCTATACATTAATCCAGCCTCTACTTCAGATATAAAATAACCAATATCCAGCTTCCATTTCACCGGTTTTTTTTTATCTATCCAGTTCCAATGTAAACAAGAACATTCTCATCAATTCAGCTCCAGTTTAAGCATGAACACTTTAACCAATCCAGCTCCAATTTCAGCATGAATATTTTCATCAATCCAGCTCCAGTTTGAGCAAGAATATTTTCATCAATCCAGCTCCAATAATATTGTCGTGTAACATTTGTCGTGAACCAGCTGTCGGTGAACGAATTGTCCGTGAACCAGTTGTCGTTGAACCAGTTGTCGGTGAACCAGTTGTCGTGGAACCGTTGTATACATAGGCTACACCTATTGTTCTTGCTATGGCCTGCAATAAATTAAGCATCGCCGGGCCCCGGCAGAAAGCAGATGGTCGTTGATCACTTGTATAATGTATACGCATTGTTAGGCAGGAATGCTAAGCAGTAAGCATTGAGTTTGTTTGTTCATAGGCGTCGACTATTGACTGTTACATAATAATATTGAATCGCAGAGGTCCATCGATGTCCTGCTTAAGCCGATGAAGGAATGGAAGTGCACTTGGCATTGTATGTTGCCTGTCCTCTGCCGTTAAGGTCTACCGTTGTCTGTTACTATTGCCGCAGTAGGCACAGGCCCCATTAGAGATGGTCCAGGTGTAGGACTACGTGGGTCTACCGTTGTAGACGCACTGGAGAAACAGCTTCGGAGACATATCTGAAATTCAAAGCATTGCAATAGTAAATGGAACATGAATAATAATAATAATAATAATATTTTTAAATAAGAGTGGAAAGGGAACGTCCTAGGCCTATAGGCCCTGTAGGCCTGTGCAGTCGCTTTATATAATTAGGCCTACCTACTCAGGGCGTTCCACAAGAGGCCGTATAATGTATAACCAGGATGTCCTTTATGCGTTCTATGTTCCAGGCAGGAGGTCAAGCAGGACGTTCTATGCAGTCAAATCACCGATCACAGGGATTCACAGCCAGTTCGACTTAACTAATAATAATTATATCATCTGATTGCGAGAATTCAGTGTTGCCACTGAGGTTTCAGAAAAAAACATAGATTTCCTATAAAAAAACACAGAAAAACACAGACGTCGTCCGGCCGAAAAGTAAAGAAAATTTTATATTTTCGCCGGCAAAAAGTTGATGACCTTTTTTTTTTTTTTTTAGTTGTCCGGTCCGAAAAGTCCCAAAAAAATCTATTTTCGCCGGCAAAAAAGTTGATGACCTTTTTTTTTTTTTTTTTTTTTTTTAGTCGTCCGGTTTAAAATGTCAAGAAAAATGTACAAATTGTCAACTCGCCCAAAAAAACACAGATTTTCCCAAAAAAACACAGAAATCCAGACGAAAACGGGAAAAAACACAGATTTTCCACAAAAAAAACCAGAAACACAGACGAAAGCAAAAAAACATAGATCTAGGTGGAAAAACACAGCTGTGGCATCACTGTGCGAGATGCCTAAGCGTAATTGCCACACTCGATATTTGCCCATCACAAGATGGCTAAAAAAGTATTATTTTTTATGGTTATTATTATGAATATGATTATTATAATAATGATGATTATAGTTATTATTATTATTATTGTTATTTTTATTATTATTTTTTGGCATGCAGGTCGATCCCTCAGGGACTTCACTACCGCCTAATATAAAATCACAGTCTGGAACGGCCCTATTCATACTCTAGCTGTGTCCTGATCGACGAAAGTGCCCTTATCCTACCGAAACAAAATTAGTCCATAACCGTTATAACGTAACAAAAAAATTGACTTAATAATTTCGTGAAATTTCTCTTCGTTTAATAGCCTATAATTATAATTATTAATTACCTCAACGGTGGCTGTGGTAATCTTCATTGCTGATTGTGAATTGTCGTTTTCCACCAGTTTTGCAAAACACTGACAGATCTCCTGTATACATCCACAACAGAGCTTAACACATATAAATTATACATAAATTATACATAATTGACTAATAATAATAATGTAGGCATACATAGATCTAATTATTTAATTATAGAAATTAGACCGATTAGTGGGCTTACAACTAATTTAAGCCTAATTTTTTATTGATGGTTTGTTGGTCTATCGTTTTTGCTTCATTGTAGCGAAATACCATCGGGGTCTAAACCTATATGACTCTGTTGGATGGATCAAGATTTGACGAGGACTTATCACAACAGAGGCTGTTGCCCTCGACAGAAATTTGTTTGGCATATTACAGTTCTGTTAGCTCTGAGGGTTCTTATTTAGAGCAGGCCAGTAAGACAAGGAAATCCAGCCGCATGCGGGTGCATCAGTTTCAATCTACCACGTCCAACTTAACTTACCGATATCCGCTGAATCCATTCCGAGTTCATCTTCTCGTTTGCCATGTTGGCCATCTTTCCCGCATCTGCTGCTGCTGCTGCTTGCTCTCCTTCCATCATTCCGCCGTGGCCAGCGTGTTCCCCTCCCTCGCCGTCTGATGAGTGACTGTGTCCGCGTTCGACTTGCGGCTCCCCTGCATCGAGATGCAGCGGATGGTTAAGATTGTAGAAGAGTGGCACCATGAGGAAGAGAACGAGGAAGACGAGGGTCGACACAAGAACGACGAGCGTCAACATTGTCAGCGTCATCGACATCTGACGATGCTCGGGTTCGCGATACGTCACGTTGACCTGGTCGACGTTTTTTGCACCAGAACCGGAAGCGAGGTTTTCGTGGAATAGCCGAGCTGCCTTCTTCATTCTGTGCGGTTTCGTATTGCTTGGCAGAATCATCGGAATTTCGTCATCGACATCTTCCATCTCAATTGAGACCCTAATTGGCTGTTTAAGTCACGATCGTCTGCTGTTTGTGTTAATCAAATATGCCACAGGTGTTAGTTAAATGCAACGCATGCAGGACTTTTGGTGTTAGTTCAGTATGAGAATTGTGGAAAAATAACTGGGGGGGGGGTTGGCCTATGATAAACTTGAAATTGGGGTATGAAAAACATACTTTAACATGGGGCTCTAAAAAAGACTGGGGGGATTGAACCCCCCCCAACCCCCCGGCAATTCTCACCCTGTGTTAGTTAAATGGGACGCTATGTATGATGCGAACAAAGGAGGCAGCGTGTCATTTAGCGATGCATGCTGATAGATTGAGCATACAATGTCATAGCGAACGAGCGAGAGTCGGTCAGTCGGTCACCCTGCAAAGCATTAATTAATTATTAGGCGTCAATCGGTCTGTTTCAGTGCTGGACTGCGAGAAATAAAATGAGAGTATTATTTGAGTTAGATGACGATCAAAGACTTTTATTTAATTTGTTGCTGTTTAACGACACTGCCATTTCAAAGATGATTAGTGTCGCCCTCCTCCTTTATCCATGCTTGGGTCTGGCACTGGCAGATAATAGATTCATTCGCCGCCTAGATAAGTCCGATATTGACAAGTAGGCTTATAGCAAGCTTCAATTAGGCCTACATGACCTGCAGTCAAACGCCTGGACATTTTGTTAGCTATATGCCCTGCATAATAGATAGCACAAGAGTGAAGCTTAACCCTTAAATCCCTTATAACGGCATAGACCTTTAGTCCTATAAAGGAATAGACTAACAGAAGGGTCTAGCTTTTAATCTTACTCAAGTTATAACGTGTAAGCATCAACAACCGATGACATGGTGGACAACAAAACTGAATATAAACTTAGGCCTACCTGTTTTGGTAATTCGAATGATGTTAGAATGCATGCATGCAGTGTAGACTGTTTATGCCTATACACAAGCGTTCGTACGCTGCCTAAACATACATGGCTACGCGGCATTGCTGTAGGCCTAAGAGTTAGTGCAGCACTATATAACTATAGCCTATAAGCTCAGACTGGCTTATGAATCGTAGGCTGTTCTGCGCACTGCAAATCTGTAAAGGCTCACGTATGAAACAGTTTGACAGGCCTTATACTGCATACGTGACCACAGCCTATGATACTATTTAGGCCACAGCAGGCGCCTATAGCTTGAATCAAGATCTTCTTAGGCAGGTCTATAGTCCGCTCAGCTGTCGCGATCGAGTGTAAGGCAGGCGTTGCGTGGATCAAAGGTTGCCTTATTATAGTCCATATATCGTCTCAGTGTCAGCGTAGGCCTACGCCTGGTGGCTGTTTGGACACTAACTAAGCTAAGCTGTAGGCTAAGACTACACGAGTGTCTGTATCAGATCGGATAGATTCCTAGCCTACTTTTCGATTTTAGCGCATCCCTTGTGACTTCCTGCGTCGCCTAACTATAGAACGATTTTCCTTGCATAAATTACAACTTCTGATGAGAACGTTATTTTATATATATACTAGCTGTACCCGGCCACGCGTTGCTGTGACAGAAAAGACCGTTCTCCCCTCCCCTCACCCTCCCCTTCCCTTCCCTCCTGTCCCTCTGCTTCTCTGCATCCCTCCCTTCTCCATCCCTCCCCTCCGGTCCCTCCCCTCCCTCCTCGTCCAGCTCCCTCCTTTCCTCCCTCACACCGTTCCTTCCCGACAGCGACATATGCGCTATCGCGACTTTTGGGCGACTTTACAACGTGAATTTCGCTACAAAGAGTTTCGGAAATGTGGCAACTCTGATCATCTCGCGACTTTTGGGCGACTTTACGGCGTGATGTCGCGACAAAAACGTTTCCAAAATCTGGTAACCCTCATAGGCGTTGGGATGTGTATAATTTCAAAATGGCGGTCGAATGGAATTCAAAGTTCTCTTTTTGTGGAAAAATTGTGGTTTTTTTTAAAAAAGCATAATACAATACCGGCATAATACCGTCAGTTTTCGAGAACACTCATTACAAACTGTTGGAAAGTTTCATTTTTATTTATATAGATATATTATATATATATAAAAATTATATTTGTCAACATGCCCACACAGGACTCATAATTAAAAATGCAGAACATAAGGCCCATACTCATTTTTATAGAGCCACGTCAAATTTTTAGTACCTAAGTAACGTGCAAGATCGGGGTTTGGCGCCACCTGTCGAATGCGTAAGCAATTATTTCTTGGAAACCTCAAAATTTATTTGATGTGTCGCTAAAATCATAAGTCTAAACATTAAGTTTAAAACATTATTTTTCACGCTGAGTGCATGCACATGAGCGTGGAGGCCAGTGCTGGGCGCGCAGCTACTTCCGGCGCTCCCTGGCAGCATTTCCGGTCGCAGCCGCACATCTGCGATCCAGATATAATTATGCACTTATTCATAGCCAATGGTGCAACAATAGTTTTTGTATTTATAGAACAAAGAGACGTCGTCATAATAATAATAATAGACCTAGGCCTACAGAGCTATTATCGTCGCAGCAATATGTCCATAACCGCGAGTTAGCGACGCAATAAAATTGCATAACGAAGAGATAACGTCACAATACGAAGTCAAAAAATAGATCACATTGATAATTAATTATCAGTTTGATCTATTGACTTATAACCTAACATCATCTTGTTCAATTTTGTCCATTTTAGTGACGTAATAATAGCGTTTTTGAACAAAGACATTTCGTCACGATAGAATGTCCAAATTAACGACGTAATAATAGTGTTTTAACAAAGACTATGACGTCACAAAAGGATGCCTTGACACAGGACACACAGCTCAAAAAGATTTCACATTCTATCTCACAGTTCTTCTGAAGAGGCCTAGGCCGGGCCACAACATGATCATGTGAATCTGACCCTGCAGCTGTAGGTCAATACAGGCGATTTGGGCATAATTAGGCTATAGGCCTATAATGCGCTCAACTTACAATGCAGTCGTAGGCCTATACAAAATGAGTGTTTTTAAAAAAAGAGAAAAATCAGAAATGGTTTGAATTTTAAGATAATGGATCGACCGCATTATAATTTTACTACTATAAGAAAAGGAAACATAAGTTTACTCCGCTAATAGGCCTACATAGAAGCCTAAGCCTATTGTCTTTGGCATCCACCGATGACACACCTCAACCAAGCCGCCGCAAAATCCGCCGCCACCGCCACCGCCACCGCCTCAATGATTCAGTCAGCGGCGCCGCCAGGATTTTTTTTCTGTACGCACAACTTGCACAAAATAATATGAAGCGAACAGCGGTCGATACGAGCTTATATATATATATATATATATATATATATATGTATATACCGTATATCAGTGCTTAAAGTGTAAAAAAGAAGTGCCAGGACACTGTATTGTAATTGGTCGTCAGTGGCGGCGCCGAAGGCGCGAAGTCGCGAGTGCCGAAGGCACGAAGCCCGTCCCGACTGGGTGAGCGTCGTAAGCTCCCCCAGCGGGGTCTGGGGCGGAGCCCCAACGACCAGCGCATTTTTGGCTGTGTCGACCTCAAATTGAGCCATTTTAAGGCTTTTTGCCAGCTATTTGTGAACGACAAAGTCGCGAAAACTTCAAAAATAAGTGGTTTTTTAGTGTCGCAAGCTATACTACCAGGATAATGTAATGTAATGTAAATCTTCGAGAATTTCTCAGCGCCCACAAAAGCCACGTCAGGAAGACCAGCTTATACACCGGCGCTATATCAAATCAAGTCCGGTGCCAGGTCAAAATCCGGGAGGTCAAGCCGAGGAGACAGCATGGTGCTACGGTGGTTGTCGGTGATGGTGGTAGTTGGGTGATAAAAACTGATTGGAATCTGGATAGGATAGCTTGAAGAGTTCGGGTTTCAGTCGTGAATGGAAAGCAGCAGAGGTGAGTGCAAGCGGAGGAGAGGTTGAATTTTGAGGGGAGATTAGAAACAATAGAAATCAAAATGTTAGTGTAAAATAGAAAGGTATTTGTCTTGATTGTAAGCTCCCGCAGCGGGGTCTGGGGCAGAGCCCCAGCGACCAGCGCATTTTTGGCTGTGTCGACCTCAAATGGAGCCATTCTTAGGCAGTCATGGCCGGTCGTCCGTAACTGCATGGACGCCGTCCATGCAGTCATGGACGACCGTCCAGGCAGTGCTGGCCAAATAAGTGGCAGGACGGCGTCCAGCCTCAAAAATAAGTGCCTGGACGCCGTCAATGACCGTCCTGACACACTTTAAGCCCTGCCGTACATACCCACTGGCGATTATGAGGTATCACCAGATAATAGATTAAATAGAATTTCATCGCTTATAATATTTCACGCTTTAATTCTTTAATTTACAATTTGTAAAAAAAAATGTTTTGCCTTTCCCCGCTGTACGCACTTGCGTAAGTGCGTACGCCTAACGGCGCCCCTGGATTCAGTTGACCAGCAGCTCAGTATCCAAACAGAACATAAGTCGTGACCTTTGACGCTCGGTGCATTGGAGACTGGATGAGTCGGCAAAACCACAGAGTCGATGAACAAGTTTAAATCGGTTCCAGGTCGAGATACGGAGGCGGCAGCTATCACGGATTGAAAAGAATTAAAGCGGTAGGAAAAACTGTAATGGTATCAATCCTGAAAAATGTCAGACTGCAGATGATTCGCTCTAGTCTACGAGTAGGCCTAGGCTACAAACCAGGGTTTAAAGTGGGTGGGCACTGGGAACGCGTGGAAAGGCCGTTCCCACTGCTCTCGAAATTCCTTGCATGCGTTCTCACTGCATGAAGCCATGGAAACACATGCGTTCAAATAAAACTCATCTTCGGCGTTTCCACCACTCACGATAACCACTGAAACCGCTGCCAACAACCACAGAATAGATAAAGCATTACTAGCTACAGCCACGCCCATTAGGACAGCGAACGAAATCGAGGAATGGCAAAAAGATAGCAACAAATTATTCGCTAGATGTCGCCAACGACAGATCGCGCAAGAGCTTAGAGGTCAACATTACCACTCATTCGGTTTTTTCACAAGATCTTGGGTTTTTCGATCCGAACTTGGAAAATGTTTTTTTTGGGACGAACTTGGGTTTTTCTGGGAATTTTTCGGCCAAAAATCTTGGGTTTTTTGCGATCCGAAGTTGGGTTTTATCGATCCGAAGTTTGGAAATGGGATATTTTCGGGAAAAACTTGGGGGTTTTTGCAGAAAATTCAGGAAACTGCGGATATTTCTCAAAGATTTGGCTGGATGACTAAAAAAAAGTATCGCCATAACGAAGGCATAACGGACGGAAAACAATTGTGAAAATTTTCGGACGATTTGGGCAACTTGTTTTTTGGGTTTTTTTTCGACGCTCCAACTTGGGTTTTTTATTTTTGAGAGTGGCAACGCTGTTAACGGTTACAAGTTACAACGGCAGATCTCGAGAAAGCGTTGATCTGCTAACAACAGAAGGTAGGCCTACGTAGCATAGTAGCTGCTTAACAATGCTTTTAAGCGGTTCAGTGACGCTGGGTCTTTGTTAGAACCTGCTTCAATTAACGGGGGGCCTAATGAAAATCACGTTCTAGTAGGCCTACGTCTCTTTTGTATTCAGCGACAAGCATTTGTATTAAATTCGACAAATAACCTACTATTGTTAAAATTATATTTCCCGGGTTAAAAAGACAACACGTGCACCTGCAGAGGTGTGCGTCAACTCTGACGCTGCCGACTTGTTAATATCGCGTTGCAATGTGACTGCGCGATGCAAATTGTTTACGTTGTAGCAAAGACTTTTGGTTGTAGCCTTACGATTTAATTTGTGTTTAATTATGCCAGGCATCTATTTTGATGTTCTTAGCGCCTTTGTGCGGTTCAGAATAACGTGTTTAAATAGCCAAATGCATACATTCATTGTAGCTATAATTATTATAGCCTGCGGGCTGCTGCTTGTGCTGCGAATTCTAAGTAGGCTATCTATGGTCTCAGATATCGGGAAATAATTGCCCATGCATAAGAAGCATGGAGCTACAACAGCCTAATAATGCCTAAATCGAGGCTATCAAGACGAGAATTTTCGGCTAAGAAATGCCGATTGCTAGGTTCGGAATGCACTGCCTAGGTCAAAGGTAGCCTATGGGTCGTGATCCTCCATAGGTCAAGGATAATGTAGCCTCGTTTTCGTGCCAATGCACCGAGGAGCCTCGTTCTGGACTCACACGCGCACGCAATGACACGAAACCATAAAATTGCACGTGATCGCGTAAGAGTTCTCATCAAGTATTAAAATTGGTAAAATTCGTAGAAAACGCTGTGATCTTAAAACAATTTTACTGTTGGTTAGGATATCCCTGCAGATTACAATCAGTTTGACTCTATAATCTTACTCTACCCGGTGCTACCAAAGACACTATATTACGCAGCGCTCGTCTTTGCACACGACGGCAGCCATTATTTTCAAAGTACCTGGAATTATTATTAGTGTTTCTAATGAAGAGTTGGTCGCCAGTAAATGGACAACAGCGCTGATAATTCGCTCTCGACATTCTGGATTACCCTGTTGGGATCATCTGTATATCAGGTAAGTTCGGAATGAATTGTCTGAGGCGCGGTTTGCTGAGTAATATTGATCGAATCGAGGCAGATTACCCGTTCGTGTGTTAGCCCGTCCGTCCGCTCGTCCGTACATCGAGGGTAGGATAGACACACAGTGCGCTGGTGGTCGGACATGACACTATTATATGTAATGGTCGGACGTTGGGATCGATAGTCCGCTGCTCCACGGTCGGTAGGTAGACTGACGTCGTCTGGGCGGTTTGTCGAGCCCTGGACGACGAGCGGGCCTGGTTTTCGGGGTTGGTCTAGGCCATCATCTAGTTGCATTTTGCGTCGTTAAGCGTTGGAAAATATTCGGGCCCGGGGCTGGTAGGCTCTCCCACCACCGTCTGTCTGTCCGCCCTGTCGAATGACGTATTTGGCATAGTTCTATCGCCTTTTGATGTCGATCGGCTTTGGAATGCTGCTGTCTCGGTGCATTTTTAGAATGTTTACGCGTGTTTCAGACTGACGCTTAGCACACCTGTTACCTATGGAAATAGAGTGAGAACCAGAGGCTGCGAACGGTTTAATCGTTGATAGAATATGTATACTGGTCCACGTACCTGGATGATTTGTGAGAGAGATGAGTCATGGGTGAAGTTGGCTGAGATTAGAGTCTAGTGCTGCCAATTGTTGGTAAATACACGCTGCCTTCTGGTGTTTCTGGGACCTAAATAATAGGGCTGTTCTATCTTCAGAATAATGTAGTATTAAGGGAAATGTTGCTTACTAATTGGGATTTTAACGATGCTATCAGCTGTTTTTTTTGGTATTCAGAAGACGGGGTTGGTTATTTCTTCAGTTCACTTTTATCATCATAATTTCTAGTTATTGTGAGTTTATTTGTTTATTTTAAAATGTTTGATCAATATTTACAAAAATAGTCTTATATGTGCATCAATTCTGTGCGATTTCTGCTCCAAATCTACGGTGGTTTTTTGCCATACTGGATAGTATTTATTCAATCGCTTGTCTATAATAAGATTAAGTAACTTTCTTGTAGACAAGGTGAAAGAAAGGTTTTTCGGTTCAGAATGCATGGTATGTGTGTGTTGCTTTGCATTAAGTATGGACAAGACTGACGACGAATGTCTCTTATAATGATGGTCTGAGGATGCAAAGGAATTGTTGAGTAGGTGCTTGGCATGCTGAAAAGAATGCACCAGAGAGAGTAAAGTAGAAAGGGAAAAGCTGCATCAAAAAGACTGGTATTTCATGGGTTAATCAATATCAATTGTGAATATGTGTTATTTTGGAACGGCTAGAACTTTGATAAGCAAAGAACGGATATGGGAAGGTTTACAGATGCAGTGAACTTTGAAATTGAATTTAAAATCAAGTCCGTGCCAAAACACAATGGTAGCCAATTTTACTGTAAGTTTTATAAGAGTAGCTTGCTAAAGAAGTGGTGGATTTAAGTTGAAAAACTGAGATTCATAGCATTTGATTGAAAGCAATTTTGAGCTTTTGAATTTATTAAGTGTTTTTATGGTTCGATGTTCTTTATCGATATAAGACATAAATTTATAAACCCGTGTGAAACACTCCATTCTTAGCTTCATTGCCTCTGATAATTTAAAGACAGAAATCCCCTTACGTATGAATTGGTATTTTTTCTGGTTGAGGTTGATAAATTCGTCTGTTTATGACTTGACAGCTACAGTCGTGACAGATGCCCCATCGTTTCATCAGTGATATGTCAGCGGATTATGAAGTCAGAAAGTCTGAGAAATGTCTGATGTCTTATTTAGTTACTGGTTCAAGGGAAAGAGGCTGGCCAGAACCTACAAATGAGAGTTCAGAGGGTCATTTTAGTTGAGCATTAGGTACTGGGATTTGCTTTGCCCTGGGTAACTGTGGCTGACTCTGGTTTTGCTATCCTAATTATAGTAAGGCCTGGGGCTTTAACAGGATGTAATTTGTTTATAAAATAAAATGAATTACAGTCGGAAGATAAACATATGTTCTCATGTCTGTATAATATTTTGCCTAGAGGCATTTATGTAAGAACATGGCGTTTATGCAGGGATGCAGCATTTATGTAAGGATGTATTAGTTTGTGCGTTCTATGAAACCCATTTCTATGGAAAACGTTAGAATTTTATGTAAAGCAGCTAGATTGTAGTCTGGACAAGTAAGCATATTAAACTGTGGCAAATTATGGTAAGCTTACTTCACAACTGTATTTCACTTGTGTTTCGATGGTTGCATAGATGCTGGTGCAGTGTTGAAATGTGAAAGCTTAAAATATATGGGTAAAATTGGTTTTTTTATCGGTTGATATTTCAGTTTGACTATTCTTCGACTTCTGACTTGCCTTTGTACTGCTGCCTATGGATGGGCCATGAAATTGTAACTGTCTCACCGTAGATGTTTCTATGCCAAATTTTTTAGTCCTTATTCTGGTTAGTCAGTCAGATATTTGTCAATTTAAAATTTCTGTTTGCCTATTGAGGAGTTTGACACACTATATAAAATCAACTAGGCATACTGAAGTTAGAGTTAAAAGTCATGCTGCTTTGGAAATGAATCTTGAAGCATTGATGTCATTTCATAACATGGTTTGTATGTGCTTGTATTTTTTTTTGCTGGTGAATGTGATGCTTCACCATTCATGTCCAATCACATTGCATTTATACATTCCGCTGATTTAAGCAAATATTACAAATATAGTAATAAATATGATAAGTATAATTATAATAATGATAATTTGTCGCTTACTCCACGTGGGAGCGTCACATGATGAGTTGATCAGACTTCAATGCCTGACTAATCTCACTAAATACTCATATTTTTATTAAAATAAGATGAGCCAGGATGTGAATTCTGGGTGGTAAGCTTCTTGTCCTAGGAGCAAAGGAGACAATCATGGGTGGGCAACTTGTCCAAGGTCATTATACAGCAGCTACAGGTGGATTCGAACCTTTGACCCTCCGGTCACAAGACACTGAATGTGCCACCACACTGCACCACCGAGTCTCATAATAAATATGATATTTAAAAACCATATGTTACTTATTCATTATACACATAATATACAGACTGTACTTGTAAGTGTTTATTCAGTCATTAGTCGGTCGTGTTTAAACTATGAGGTCAGGCAACCGTCTTTGTCATTGCTGGTCTGGTGTATGAACTATTTATTGTTTTGAATGTCGACATTGCATTTTTCAACACTGGCTTCACGACTGGGGTGGTATGCAAATCTGCAGTGGTAATTGATTAGCTGGTAGGAAAGTGTAGGCAAACTTCAAGAGCAAAGCACTGTGACTTTGCTATTTTGGTTAAAAGGATTAAAAATTTTACACTTGAAGTTGCCTGATCTCAAGTTGGTCATTAAAGTCAATTCATTCGTTAGCTGCTACAAAGGTAATTATAAAAATTCCATAACATAAGAAAAATTATGAATATGTGTATTTTTAGGCTTTGTTTACATCCGGGTATCACAAGCTTACTACTCGTTGCTATGGAAATAGCAATATGCTGCTGATTGTGTTTGACGATAATACCTGAACCTCCGTTTTGTTTTGTAAAGCTACGAAAATATATCGGGCGCTGACAAACCAGATCCTTCCTGTATGCATGTGGACCAAATCATTTAGTCATATTTTACACCTAGCATAAATTTATTAGAGGTGGCGGTGAGAAACTTGATCTTGTTGACATGGTATTACCCAACATTGCTATTGATATCACTTTCAATATCACTTTCAGAGTTACGTAAGCATAAGCTTAATTCTGTATGCTATAAGTTTTTAACGTAGGTAGTAGGTAACTTATAAATATCATAAGCAGTACTGTTATTAACTTGGTCCTGTATATGAAAGCGTATAATTCTTTGTTTGACTTTAATTTTTTTTACTAAGAATGACAGAGCAAATTTAGCTTAGACATATAATTGTCTAGGGAAATGCTCAGTTTACTGATTTTCAGATATTGATGTCTCTGTAGCTATCTGATAGATACATAAATTGCAAACTGGAAATCATAGTCTAGCATTTTAGTTGATGGTTATTGGTTAGCTTATTTGTGCCAATAGAATTTCCTGACAGCCTATCCAGTGATGGGTTATGAGAATCTTTGTCTGTGACCATATCGAACTGTAATGCTTTTGTTTACCAAAAACAGTAGTTAAATTTTTAATGAACATGCAAACAATAGAAAATACATGGTCACGGGTTTACATCCCTTGCCATTGTCCTTGCCATAGTGCATTACATATATATAGGTCTGAAGTCACATGTTATCATTTAATGGTACATTGAGTATTTGCATTCACTGACATGTTTCTAGAATTAAAACATTCATGCTTAGAACTTTGTTTGCTGAACCCACGATAGATTTGTGTGTAATGGTGTTCACTTTGAACTTTCTATATATCTTTAAGTCTGTGGGGTAATACATGAATGCTCTAACATAATTAACCTTGGACAAGTTAAGGAGAATTGAGCTTATAAATGTGTTCTAAATGCTGTGTCACTAGTCAACTACTGAGGTCATATGGGAAGTGCTAGCCATTCTGTAGTGTTTGTGTGCGTGAGATTGACACTGCAAAACTGTTGTGTGACCATTCCTTGAATTATATCTAATACCTGCTGAATGCTGATTGTTAATGCAGTTACCTTTCACTGGCTTCCACTCTCGACCCGTATACAATTTAAGGTCCTAATTTTGGTCATCAAGTCTCAAATGGGTCTTGCTCCGAAGTATCTGTGTGATCAGATACTTCGCCCCCTTTCTGCCACTTCGCTGTGTCCTCTTAGGTCCTCTGATCGGCTTGACCTCTTTGTCCCGCGAGTCAGGACCGCCATGGCCCAATCTAGATCATTTGCCTGCATTGGTCCCTCCCTATGGAATGGGCTTCCCCCATCAGTTCGCTCTGCCATCCTCTCTGGTAGTGTATCCTCATCTTTCTCTCGTCTAAAAACTTGCCTTTTTTCTCGGAGTTGAACGCACTGGGAGCGCTTCTGAAAGGCTCTTGCTGCAAGAGGCGCTTTATAAATTGTCAGATAAGATAAGATAAGATAAGATAAGATACCTTGTAAATTAAACTATACTAGGAATATTTAATGATATTTCAAAGTAGGTGAGCATGTTATTCTATCATAGCATGATTAATATTACTGCTAATGATCATATTACTTTATTGTTATTATTATGTACTTGAGAGATCATGTGTTATCTGGATATTTTTATTGCACCTTCCATGAACTTTTAAATGCTTTCTGCCCAGCAATTTTTGCATTCATTGCTGTAGTTTGTAAATTTTTTGTGTTTCCCGCGTTGCAGTATCTGATGCGATGAACTGAAATTCAATCACTGCGTGATGCAAAACTGTTGTTTAGCGTGGGATTTGAAACATGTGAATGTTAAGTGTGTGTCCTGTGAATTTCTGTTATGTTATTCTGACCCCATGCTTTCTGTACTGTGACTTTGTGTGAAATAAACAGTTGTTTAAATATATCTGGTCATAGTCTGTTGTGAATCCAGCGTTTTTGCTGACTGCAGAGCCTGGTTTACCTCCAGCCAAAGTACAATAAGGTCCTGGAGCAAATTCTGTGCTGACGCGTCATGCCTAGTCTTGTTATCTGTATTTCTCTTGTTCATATATAACCTTTCCATGTGACCTTGCAGTGTGTGCTGTTCCTTGTTAGTTCGAATTGACACATCTGTTGCTTATTTCTTGCCGACTTTGACTGTCTGTGAAGTATGGATGTAACTCCATAGCCTTTCACCTCGTGTGAAATTCAGCTGGTTGTAATATTGAAATCTGTAGAGTGAATGCAACTGGTAAGATAGGAATGTGCAGTTCTTGGCTTAAATTCATTCTTAAACTTGCAGTGCTTTGCCCAAGGGACTTGAGCCTTTTGTACTTGCTGGTATGTCTCTGGACCATGTTTGATTCAGGTTTTAAACTTTTAATAAGTGTATGAGTGTTCTGTGCTGCTTACTGTCTGGATTTAGAACTTTATAAGACTGTGCAGATTGAAATGTAAGCCTGTATTGAAATGTAAGAAATTTGGCATTTAACCAATTTTTTCAGAATAGTGTACAGAATGGTGTATGTTGTTTGTATGGTCCAAGAGTCTAAAACCTTTGATATGGTCATAACAGCTTTCAGCAGGTAAACAAATTGTTATGATGCTGCTCATAAGTTTGTTAGCCTTAAAGAAATTGATAAGTGTATTAAAAATGAGGTAGTAATTTAATTAGTCATGTAGGTAATGGATTTAGACCTGTAAATGGGTGAAGCTTAATAGAAATTGAACCAGAATTTGTGCTGGCTCCTTTATAAGTATTTTCAGCATGCAGAAATAAGCCAAGTTTCATTTCTTATGTCAATTAATTATGTTTCAGATATATGTTGATAGTTTCGGGTAATGTTACGCTATCCATGTAAATTTCTGTGCCTTAATGGAGCTACTGCTAGAAGCTATTTCTTCATAGCCCTTCACTTTTGGATTCTATTAAGCTTCACCCATTTACAGGTCTATATCCTGTCTGACAGTGTCTGTATCATAATGCACAGTGAACCAAGCTTTAGTATTTTGCACTAGAATTTTACTGGTGCCTGGAATAAGAATGGGTCATGTATTAGTCTTGTGTAGACTATCCCAAGTGTTGTGACCTGTTTCTGTGAATGATCTAGGGATGTATGGTACCTGACAAGGGACCTAATAAGTGTCCAAATTGGTAGTAACTGTCCTGCTAATTGTTCAAAACATTTGGTAACATTGACTAGTCCAGTAATTGTCCAGCATGGTTATAACCACAGTTTTGTTTGTTCATGTAAATTTATTTATGTTATAAGCTACACAAGTTTCCATTCGAATTTAACTTGTAAATGTTTTTGAGAATTTGAGGTAATATGGTAGCCAGAACAAATAGGATAGAATGGTGGATATGTTTTCAGGTAGAAAGATGAGCTTGAGTTAGAATATCGTTATTAATTTAAATTAAATATCTCTGGAGCTACAATGGTATTTTGAATATGAATTTCTGTACAGAGGCATTTTGAATTTCTTGAATAGAACCTTAAGCCAAGTCCATTAAGATGTTATTTCCAAAGATTAAGTATGTATTTTTTCCAGTGACCAGAGATGTTGGTTAAAAACCTTTAAATCCGTAACTACAAGCAAAAGGTATTAAATAGTGTACACATTGTTCTTCTGTATTGTCTAATGGACTAGAGTATAAAATTAGGAAGAGACACTGTCATATTAAGCTTTATCCTTTCGTACTAAAAGAGACCAACACTCTTATTGCCTCGGGCTATGATAATGAAATTACTTGCACATGTAATCAAATTAATGGCTGGATCTGAGGTTTAGCTTATCAGATAGATCTCACTTTTATGTCCTGTTCTTAATTCAATACATGGACTTTCAGTTGTGTTTTGTTTAAAATGTCATAAACGCTGCTCGGTGAGATTTGAGACGTAATTTATGTAGCTGAAACGGTAGTTTGTTGAATGAGTCTTAAAGTTTCTTGAATAAATTGCATTGAATGTGAGCTTTAAGACTTCATTTCCATTTTTTTAAAATCTCTTCAAATTTGTCAGTATGTATCATGCACAATTAATAAGATGCAGTCTTGAGACATATTTGGTAAAATGCTGTTATGCTGTAAGATACCTTCTCCCCGGCCCCCCAGTGCTTCTCCATTGGATGGTGTGATGACCTAAATCAAGAATGTGTCTCTTTGACCTGATTCTTTGGCCCATAATGAATGTGGACTATCCAGATCTTATTCACTAATGGGGGGACTGGACAAGTGCCTTGCAGCCTGTTTTGGCAGTGAGCCAGCTACTGTCTGTGTCCCAGGTTAGGCAGGTCTGTCTCATAGCCAATGTTTTAAACTGTGGGGCAAATCTGTGGAGTGTGGATATTGGAAAAATGTGGAAGCACTGTTTTCCATTACCTTAGTCAGCTGAGGTCTAAAGTGTGTGGGTTTATCAGTGGTACCCTGCATTCTCAGCATACCAATTGCATTATCTCCAGTCCATGTGCAACTCATTTGTGTTGACCAGGCCCCAATGGAGAGTGTACTTTTACAGCTCTGATAAGGAATGAACAGATACAGCTGAAGATGCACATTTTGTACAGTAGGCTGGATGAATTGCTTCTTTGATCATGCTTGAGTAGGCATGCATATCCCATGATTGGTTTATTAAAGAACCATGTGTAGTATATATATATATATATATATATATATATATATATGAATATTTGAAAGATTATGCTGGACTGTATCATGAGTGTATCAACTGTATTGTTAATAAATGGTTTGAAGGACCATGCATGATTGTGAGCTTGGATTAACTGGTCGTTTGTCCAATAACCATGCTTAATTGCACACAATGGTTTGATGATCTTGCACAACTGTCACAGGAAGTTTCTCTCCAGAGCTTTACCTTTGCATTGTCTATATGCCATTGTCAGTAACATTGACACATTCTTGTAAACTTGTACAATTCTGAACCATTACAGGATGCCTTAAGTTAAGAACTGTAGGCAGTTAAATTTCCAGATACAAAGCCAGCCTCACAATCACAGGATGTAGTACATGTACTCATACACAGCTTGAGTACGGTTTTAAGTACTCGTGCTTGTACTTGAGACTAAAGTACTTGTATTCAGACTTGAAACCTTAGTACTTCGAAACAACTGACAGTTTTTACATAACTCAGATTACCAGTTAACCGAAACTGCAATGTCGTCGCGTAGTCTGCCTGCACCAAAAAGTTAAAGCTATCTGGTCACTACAATACAGGATCTGCGTTGACGCTAACCACCTCATCGCCACATCAGCACAAGTGGCAACATATTTGAATAGCAAAATCATGGTTACTTTGATAAATATAATTGTTTGGACTTTCGGAAGTGCAACAAAGCTGTTCTTGACAGACTGTATGAATCAGTGCTTAGAGCGTTGAGTGTGCAGCCTGCATGCATCTTTCGCTTCTGTTGAAAGTGCATTCAGTTCTCGAGGTTTAATATTAAAGCACTTCGATCAGATGTGGGTGATAAGATGCTTGCATCCCTTCTACTTCTCAAAAAAAGGAAGTTCAAAACAAGTGCATGCAGCAGTACATAATTGCTTTGTTGAAGAAGTAAATATCTCCTTGTTCTAACAGCAGACAGGTGTGCTTAAGATCTAAGTATTTGTTCTTGTACTTTGAATCTTTGTACTTGCATCTCTGTTCACACTTCACAATGAGTGAATTGTATGCTCTGATTGAAAGAATTTTTCTATTATAATTCAATTAAATTGTAAAGTGTAATTACGTACATTTTTGGTATTGAATGAGATTGCATAATAAATTTGTCTTTCAACTACATGTGTCAAGATGGAATGTATTATGTAGACACTTAAAATGAATGTGAAATTATTATTTCTTTGTCAAGCTGCACAGCCCCATTCAAAAATTACTAGGACTGCTGTTGAAGAAGCCATAAACAAAATGTTTTTCTTACTATACAGTATACATTACTATAACTCTGAATTTTAACTTGACCAGCAATTGCAGAAAACTGAATAACCTTACAAGTGGGAAGTTAGTATACCTTACTTACCTTACCTGAACTTTGAAACTAATAATATTAATTAATCAAAAGCTTTGATTACTGTTAAAAGGCTTGCAAGAAATTAGTTGCTACCTACCATACCGATTTCACCTCTGACTGGTGACATTTTGAGAGGCATCTTACAAATTTACAGATATACAATTACAATACATTGCTGTGTTGTTTGAAGCTGAAGGATGCGGTCTTTGTAGGCGTTTGCGAAATGTTTTGATAAGAGTTGGTTTGTCACAGATTTTTACATTGTTGTCGGCATGCTACTGACAGACATGTTTATTTGTTATTTTTCAGATTTGAGTAACGCTTGGCTGTGTCGGAAGATCAGTTGCTTTGTTTTTCTTGACAAGATGACTGCTGTCTAAGATCAAGAGTTGTACACAAGAGGATCATATTTCTGATTTTGAGACGGTCCCAGCATTGGCGAATTGCTGCATAAAGTCTGAAACTTCATACAAACAATCTCAGTCTACGTTTCCCTGTCATTGGAAGACTCTGTCTGCTAACTGGACGTGTGTGCCAGCTAGGGAGGTCTGGCCTGTCTGCCTCTTGTGGCATGGCATCTTCAGACGGTGAACAGGCAGCAGTGGGAGTGGACAGCATTTCACCGCCCTACAACCTGGCAGATATGTCTGGACTGGATGAACGAATACAGGATGCTGGGACGTTGTTTCAACCCAAAGACTCTAAACCTGATCACACATCAAAGGTTTGGTTCTTGGAATTTCGATGGATACACAAATGTGCACTTAGAATGAGGATGTGGTGGTGCCAAGGTTGAGAAGAAGAAGAAGAAGAAGAAGAAGAACCACTAAATAACCATCTTCCACAAAATCTTGTGGTTAATTTAAGCAAAGTTTTTCAGTCTTTTTATGATTTATTTTAACAGCTTTGTTAATGTCAACCATCAACAGTTTACAGATGGTGATGACAGTTTCATTAAGCAGCTCATTTAGTATGTAAGCAAGCAACCATTTAGGACTCGACTTGGGATGTTGGTTGAAGTAAAATGTTGGGGGAATTTTCAAATTTCAGACTGACTCAAGATAGTTTGCACATTGAATATTTTTATGATCATGATATATTGTGTTTCATTACTATCTCTTATCATAACTCAGCTATATAAGTTTGCAGAACATGTAAGTATGTATGGGCTGAGTTATTTTGTATATTTGTCAAGACCCTTTCTAAACTTCGACAGTAGCATGACTTTATCTGGGTAGTTTACGAACATGTGTCCTCACTATAGTTTCATATTTACCATAATTAGCTTAAAATTGTGATATATGTGTTTTATATACACATGCTGTTTTTCAAATGTTTTGCACTGTGCGTAATCTGTCCACTGTCCAGTTAGTGTCCCCGCAAGAAATACCAGTGCTATGCATGGTCCAGAAAAGTAAATATTGTGGTTATAAACACGAGTTGCACAGGTGCTTCTTAAGTGTTATTTTAGGACCATTTTACTTGAGTGCATGTGCATTGACGATACTCATGTTTTATGTTTCTCGTACCTGTAGCCACTGTTACGTTACGCCACAGTTAATTTGAAACACAAATTTCACTTGTGTTAACTTTTGGGACATATAAGCCTACTCTCTTTTTATATACATTGCTTCACTTCATCATAAAGGCAGTGATAGTAATTTGTGCGACTGTGCAGTTAAAGTGTGTTTAGAATTAAACACTTAGAACTATGACCTGAATCATATTAAAGTTCCTCCAATTTAAATTACGAAACTCGATGTTTTTGGGTTTCTTTTAATCCTTATTTAAATATTGATCAGAAAATGACATTTTTGGGTGAAACCTTTACTTTTTTGTTAGTGCTTTATTATTCTTAAAATTGTGCTTGTTGTGTTTTTATTTTAATATTTCTTTTAACTGAGCATTATATTTTTCTTTCTTTTAAATATATGGTTATACTGCATAATCATTAAAATGTTTGGAATCTTTCTCCAGATGTTGGTGCTTGGGAGTTTACTTGTATGTATTTACTTGTTGGTTGATATGGTTATAGTTGTGCAATGCAGCCACCAGTTGACCAGATTTTCTTTTTATGTTTAGTCAAAGGTAATGGTTTCGGAGGGAGGCCAAAAGCATGTGGCTATCATGGAACAGAAGGGAACAACGATACGGAAGCCGAACCGGAAGAAGAAGCCGGATGTGGTGAGTGTCTCTTCTTTACCAGGTCTCAAGTTCTCAGCCGGCCACTTGTGCTCCTCTATTTCTCTGGTTCAATTCCTTTCCAATCTTCATAAGCCCTCTTTTCTAAGATCCTATTCTTCATTTTTTTTCTTGTTAAAATACCTTTGTTTATTTCTGCTACTATTCAACACCATGTACATTTGCTGTGATATATTTTTGAGTGACTTCAAAAAGTCTCAGAATTCCTCATTTCTTCTATTTCCATATCGCTTTGAACAGTGTAAGTTTTCTATTCCAAGCTTCTTTTCATCTGTATTAGAGAATGTAAAGCAGCATCTATTTTATGTTGTCCAGTGCTTGACCACATGGTGGTCAATGGTCATGTCTGTTACTTGATTGCCTTATGTCCCAGTCATCGCTGCATAGTGTATTAATGCTTAAGAACTACAGATGAAGTCATGTTTCAAACTGCAGCACTTGTGCTTTGGTCATCTTGCTTGTTTTTACATTATTGCCGATATGTAGTTTTTGATGTGGGGGGGGGGGGAGTGACAGAATATATTAGCCAGTAGCCAGAAGTGGATGTGGTTACATGTCTGCTTCTATTCTAGGAAAATGATCTGGCACATCCCTGGATTGCCTAATTGATGGCTGATTTGTAACATTTGGTCCTTGTGATGCATGCATAAAACTGTCTATAGATGGTAAATGCATCTGCTGTTGATGTCCTTATATTTCTTGTAATACTGTACTTGTTGTAATATTTAGTTCCCCTATGCCAGCCACTGATCGTCTTCTGATGCTGGATTTAAATTGCTTATTCCTAGAATGCGTGCTCACGTGTGCTGCAGCATGTGATGTGCACCAGCTAATGCGATGATTTTAACCCTTTGACTTGCCGTTATGTTTTTACCCTAACCCTAAAAGGTAGGCCTATGTATGTATGTATGTATGTATGTATGTATGTATGTATGTATGTATGTATGTATGTATGTATATATGTGTGTATGTATATATGTATGTATATATGTGTGTATGTATATATATATATATATATATATTTGCATGTATGTATGTATGTATATATGTATGTATGTATGTATGTATGTATGTATGTATGTATATATGTGTATGTATATATTTATATAATTATATATATATATGTATATATGTGTATGTATGTATGTATGTATGTATGTATGTATGTATATATGTGTATGTATATATTTATATAATTATATATATATGTGTATGTACGTATATATGTATGTATGTATGTATGTATGCATATATGTATGTATGTATGTATGTATGTATGTATGTATGTATGTATATATGTATGTATGTATGTATATATGTATGTATATATGTGTGTATGTATATATATATATATATATATATTTGCATGTATGTATGTATGTATGTATATATGTATGTATGTATGTATGTATGTATGTATGTATTTATGTATGTATGTATATGTATGTATGTATGTATGTATATATGTATGATTGCATGTATGTATGTATGTATATTATATGTATGTACCGGGTATGTATATATGTATGTATGTATGTATGTATATATGTATGTATACATGTATGTATATGTATGTAAATATGTATATATGCGGTCGAAATACATCCTTATAGAAAAGCGCGCTTTAAAGCGCGCTGGCAAGTCAAAATACATCCTTTATAGAAAACCGCGCTTTAAAGCGCGCTGGCAAGTCAAAGGGTTAAGTTGAGTCGATTGCTGTGGATAATTTACCATCCAGGGGTATCACTATGATAGATTGCAAATTCGCAAAATGGTCCAGTATTCTCTGAAAAACAATGTTAGCTAAGACTTCAAAATATTAAGATATTACTCAATCACTATCCTAGCTGCCAATGTTTAGATACTGATTATGCATTGGATTCCTATTGAAGACCATTTTGATTGATGCCAAGTGCATAATGATTAGGGTCTTTACTTAGATTAAAGTTGATTAAATCATAGGTGTCAGGTGATTATTGAGAGATCAGAAGGATGTGGGACTCTGGGTTTGATATCCACTTGCCTCATATGGTTGGCTGAGTCTTTCATTCTCTGGGGTAAACCAGGTACAGGACAGATGGACACCTTTCAGGGTGTCATACAGTTGAATTTGATTCCTGTTAAACTTGTTCTGGTATGCTACAGTCATTGCTACTACTATTTCGTGTAATCTTAGTAGTTTGAATTATTTAATGTTGCTATTAACAGTTCTAATATTAGAATATTAAAATATAAGAATTATTAAGAAGTAAGAACATCATTGTTACAATATATTAGAGCGGTGACAATATTATTTTTATTTATAGTATTATAAGAGTTGGTGTTTTACACAGCTTTTTTGTACTGTAACTGAGAATGTGTCAAAAGATATTCTGGTTTAGTAGAATGGTTGAACATTTGCATGTGTTTTGTGTCTTCAGGATCTGTCGAAAGTTCTAAATAAGTGTCGTGAGGAAGGGAACATACGTCTGGACCTTTGCAGACTCCAGGTGAACTGCTTCTATTTGACATCGTCATTCGTAGGAAATATATTACTGCCAGTGCTTGTATCTTGTGAACAATCAGATGTTGTCATCTTTCTTGTATTCTTGAAGCTTACGTATTTTGTAGATTCTTTTAAAAATATTTTTGGAAGTAACTAATTAATCCGTTTAGTAGATCTATATTGCTATCTGTTTAGGCTTAAATTGTAACAATCGACCTATCTATTGTTTGCATTTATAGAGCAGCATTGTTCAAAAGTTGCAGGGGATGTGTCGCATATTTGCGTGGATATTTCTTTTTACTTGAAGATTACTGCGCTTTCATACATTCTTCAGTTGGAAAGGTGTTTTAATTGTACTGTGTTTAATTTTCAGATAAGTACCTTACCTCCATCTATCAAAGAGGTAAGTTTCTGTTTTTTTACATATTTGTTTCAATGTTGTTGAAGAAATGATTTACAGTTTAATGTCTTCTCTTCTGTAACTTCTTGTCGTTAACTTGTGATTTTCTTGACCGATTGATTGAGAAAGTCTCACTTCTCGGCATGCTCTCATCAGCACGAACATATGAGAAGCACAACATGTTACAGTCACTGATACAATCTAGCTGTAACTTATGTGCAACATTTATGTAGGTGAATGATTCAGCATAAATTTTCAACTAGAACAACTAAATATTCAATTGGTTCATTTAAGAAGTTAATATATGAAGATGATACAATCATTTTGATGTTTACATAAAGAAAATTAGAGTGAAACATTGAGTTAATAGAATTGAATTATACAGTAGACGGTGGTATAACAATGGTTTGAGCTTGAAGCGATTGATGGGCTATTTCTTAAGTCCTCAGGAAGATAATTGCATTATGATGGGAGGACAATTTGATGGCAAATTTTATCAGGCTACTTCTTGCACTAACATCACATGGTATTTGTCAGGTGTCCTGGTATTGTAAAAATTCTAGTCAAGTAATTTGTCAAAATTACGCGGCAGCACAGACGAGCACACTTGCTTAATTTAGTGAATTTCCAGTATACTTTGCATTCTAAGTTTGAAAAATTATGGAGAAAGGAGGAAATTGAAACTAGCTAAATAATTATCCGAATATTGACTGCTGTAAAAGTGACAACTAAATTGAATCTGAAAATGAAAATGAATCTGTAGGTTGCATTTTTCATAAATCTTTATTTTAGGTGTTGGTTTGAAATTGCTCTGGTGTTGATTACGGTGGCTCTTAAACAAATCATGTGTTTTAAGCCACTTAAAAGTCCATGTGGTGTTATGTCAAGTTCAATAATTGGTCTACTTCAGGCATTTCTCAAGTTTTGTACGGGAGCCATGTCGCAATATATGTGTACAATATCTCTATGTAGGTATTGGCGAATTGGCCGCAACAAAACTTGAAGTTAATTTGTAGTGGCGATCAGTCTGAAAGAGAGTAATTTTATAAATTATGTTATTATAGTACTTAGAGCAATGGTTTCCTACCTTTTTTGAAGTTAGGGCCACCTTTTCTAAGTTGGAGGACACGAGGGCCACTTTTTCTTAGCTGAAGGACTTTAGGGGGCCACAAGGCCAAAATTTGACTAACTAAAAGGATATGAAATTGTCATAATTGAATCAAAATAGAATGTTTGATGTTATTTATAGACATCATAATAAAATAATTGTGTTACATCCTGCCCAAATTGTCAATTTTTTTCATATATTTTTAAAAATTCGTTGAGAGATGAGGGCCACTTTTTGAGGCCTTGCGAGCCACTTTTGGCCCGCGGGCCACGGATTGGGAACCGCTGACTTAGAGTAATTTACAGGTAAATTGACTTTGTGTATTTGGAATTTCCAGCATTGCTTTGAATGGTGTATAGTTGTATACCTAACAGGTCACCGTGACATCAAATAAGAAATTTTGAATTTTAAAATAGAATTCTTTGGAGTAGGCACTATGAAGGTCGTATCATTTGTTGTGCACCTTTAGGTGACACTATGCTGGAACACTGCATTTCTAAATATAATTTGGTGCTTGTTAACATGTATCAAGATAAGAAGGTGGTAGTCAAGTACATAGTTATTTGTGGTTTATTCTTACCTACCATTTGAGTGTCATTCTAAAAAGTCTTAGTCTTGCAATTTCTTGTTTCTCTATCTCTCGTTGTGTGTTGGTTGGTCTCGAACTTTTTGTCTTCCACACTGTAATGCTGGTTGAACCTGTGGCCTTGTTTGCCTGATCTCAGATGATTAATGACATGCTTATGACTTTGTAATCATCTTTGTTTATGAACACACCTGGGCATTGGCTTGTTTGAGTCGTGATATACTGCAACGATCTGTACTTAGTCTCATCCGTTTGCTGTATAACAATCCACTTGCAAGCGCACTACTTGCTAAGTGACCACTAGTCTATGATGGTGGCATTCAGTGTTTTAGGTTATTTTTTAAAAACAGTTTTTGATCTACTTCTCACCTCCAAGCAAATCGTATAAATCTGGCACTGGTCCTGCTGCAGTGTGAAAATTCCTGCCAATCCGTGACATTGGAAAGTTTTGGAAGAGCTGTCCTACATGATGAGCAGTGTATATTGTTGAGTTTTTAATTTTCCTGAAAATCGACATGGGTTTATAACCACCTTTTCTAATATTCACTGTTGATGTGATGTTGTTTTGCAGCTGACGCAGTTGGTCGAGTTCTACATGTATGGCAACAAACTGATATCGCTGCCAGCCGAGATCGGTCACCTGACGAGCCTTGAGCAGCTGGCACTGAGCGAAAACTCTCTGACTAGTTTGCCAGAATCTCTTGAAAAGCTTTCAAAGCTGCGTGTGCTTGACCTTAGGCACAACAAACTCAATGATGTTAGTGTAAACTGCCAGTACTTATTCTTATTTTAGTTGTTGAGCTGAATTTTCTACAGAACTATTTTATTGCTATTTGGTTTAATGCAGGAAGACTAAATTTAGCTATAGATATAAATTAGAGGAAAGGATAGTGGAAATATATCGTTAATAGATTTTTTTGTTTAGTATGTATGAATATTGGTATTGTTTGTTGCATCTGAGCTTGCTATTGCATGCTCATATCTGTTTCATCTATGTACCATTTCTTCCGACATCAGCACAACATTTTCATTGTACAGGGGTGGGACGTGTGTAGACTTACGGCATCAAGCGTGAACATTTTTAATTCCATTTTCTCCTCACCATCTGATCTTTGCACTGAATGATCAGTCATTGCACTCATTATAATCAAGTTGGATATAATAGAGGATGCAAGTTGAAGTGAGATCTTGCAGTAAATCTTTACCCTTGCAGAGCTCTAAATGCTAAGCTCACATTTGACAATCCAACACAATAATTCTGTTTAATTATTGCACATCTCTTCATGTTCCTTTTAATACTGTATAATATACTGAATAAAAAGACCTGTGTATTAATCTTGATCTGTCATATATGTATGTGTTTTCAGATTCCAGGTGTAGTCTATAAACTGACGTCGTTAACACACCTTTTTCTCAGATTCAACCGGATACGTGTCGTCGATGATGACATTAGGAAATTGAAGGTTAACACAAAGTCTCTCTCAAATGGACTATTCTGCAGTTTCCCTACTTCTTCAGCTTTTCTTTTATGTCACTGCAGTCTCGTTTAGAAGCTAATTTTCTGCATGTGTTTGAATGGCACAAGTTTGTAGATGTATGAGTCTACAGAATTTCTTAGTGCCATACAAAAGCTGTAATATTATGCTGTGTATGCTTTTGTGTGTGTGCTTGTGTGTCATGCTTGTGTGTGATGTGTGTGAATACAAGGTTAGGAAGTTGAGCTTAATCAATAGCGTTGATATTATTCTTAGACAGTGATTTCATTTTAGCGAATTGGAAGAAGCGTTAGAATGCAGATATTTTAAATGTTTTCTTTTGAAGCAGTAGTTGTTTTCTCATGCTTAGATGCTTATCAGTGGTTTGTTTCTGCTTTTGTCTTCTTCAGAATTTAACAATGCTTAGTCTGCGTGAGAATAAGATCCGTGAATTGCCACAGGGAATAGGTGATCTAGTCAACCTGACTACGTTTGACGTCTCACACAACCACCTTGAGCACCTGCCAGAAGGTATGTAGTAGGATTCTCAGTGATTGTTTGTTTCTTGCTGTCTCATAACTGAACTTCCAGCTGAGATCATATTAATGCAAGTGGAATTGACTCGCTTTTCCAGAATTGTTGAAATGGTGAAGGAGCTTAGTTGTAGAGAGCATGCGGATACCAGACATTTATTTTATGGAGGTAGAACATTTTTGAAGAGGTTCTGTGGTGGTTGTTAATTGACTCTTAGACGACAGACGTATATAAATTATTTCAGAGTACCCAATCATTTTGGGTTTGGTTCATTTGGCCTGTTCAATAGCTTCGGTGAAATGATATTGTTCTGCTGCTAGCGTATTAGACTGAGAGATTGGTCTCACTCTATTCTTCATGTATTTGACTCGTATAAACGTGCTGCAGTTATTGACTGATTTTGCCTTGGCATACATTTTCAAACTATCATAAGTTGCATCTGTTTGTCAGTTAGCCATGTATGTGTGTGGCCTTTTCACTTCGTATCTAAACAGGTATAGAGCGCCTCATGCAACATAGACTATTGAGAGGCGCTATTAACACAGAAGCCACAGAAAATACAAAACGTCTTGGGAGAGTGAGATGATGCAGGGAAGAGCCCAAACATGAGCTTAGCCTGTAGAATAGGGGAGATGTCATTTTGAGATATCATTATACACACTGGCAGTCTGGTACATGCATGCTGTGAGATGCTCTGAAAGTGCTATATAAATGTTCATGTTCATTATACATATATATGTACACCGCATACCTACAAGCATGTGCAAATTTATACATGCATCATGAGTACATAAATATGTATATGTTTAGATGCATGCATTTGTGATTCAAGCTTACAATGGAACCTATAAACATTTTGATGTGAGCATTTGACTCTTGTGCTCTGGAAGTGTTTGTTTTCATGGTGCCATTGTTCTTCCTTTGTACAGAAATTGGAAACTGCATTCAGATGAATTCCCTAGACCTTCAGCACAATGAACTGCTGGACTTGCCCGAATCCCTTGGCAATCTGCGGTCACTTACTCGTTTAGGCCTACGGTCTGCACTTGTTTCCTCATATGGATATTAATAATTATAGATATAAATAATTATGGATTGGACTTAAATAGTAAAGTTGTTTTAACATTGTATTCTAACAGCAGAATGTGACATTTTAATCACTTATTCTAATATCTTACAGTTCTAAGCTTGTTTTAAAATTAGCTCAGTACCATTACAAAAAAAATTGTTACTTGCATTTGCCTGAAAAAATTGACTCATGAAACAAGTGTTTCATGGTTTACTTAGCTTAGTTAATCTTAGGAGAATTGGTATACTTTAATACTTAAGCAATATGTCACGTCAATAAAGTGTTAAGCACGCAGTGTGTTTTAAATGAAAGCTATATATGATGGATGATGTACCAGAACTTTTCTAGTGAGCTTTTTATTTTTTGCACAATAGACAATCATGTTCTTACTTGTTGAAGTTTAGTGTAACAAGTCTAGATGCCGTGATTATTTAGTAATTGACTGAGAACATGACCTTCTGTGAGAACATGACCTTCTGTGAACCTTTATCTGGTTCAATGATCAGCCTGCTGGCGACAGCGTTTATGCTTGCCTTTGTTTGGTTTTGTAATTTGTTTTTCTAGGACAAGCTCTACTTTCTGTTTCAGTTTTCTGTGACAAATTGGTCATAAATAATTTCAGCTTTTTAATTATTTAATTGACTTTCGCGTCTGTTAACAGATACAACAGACTGAGTCATATTCCGAGGTCACTCAGCAACTGCATAGCAATGGATGAATTTAACGTCGAGGGAAATAACATTTCACAGCTTCCAGTAAGTTGCAGTTCTTTGTCCCTAATCCGTTTCAGTTAGTAATGCACAACTCTGGAATGTGGTATTTGCTTTGCAGAATTTTTTTAATGTTTCAGATATGAGCTGGAAATAGTTTGGAATGATGTAGAAGTGAGGGTGTAAATCAGAATGGATGGTTTTGCATTATGAGCAGTGAACCCTAATTTAGGAATTTTGTATTATGATTGTCATGATTTTAAGGATTAATGTTCAGGAGGGTTTTGCAATGTGAGGTTTAGAATGTACCTGGCTTTATGTGTAGAGGATAATTTACACTTCAGCATTAAAGTGAACATGGTTTTAGATGGGAATTTTTTAAATTATGGTGTGGTCAGTTAGGTTTTGCACAATTTTCATGTTTTGATTGTGTTTTTGTGGCTGCTAGGAAGGCCTACTTTCCAGCCTGACTTCGCTTCAGAGTATCACACTATCAAGGAATGCATTTGCATCTTATCCTGCTGGTGGCCCAGCTCAGTTCTGTTCAGTCAATGTGAGCCAATCTGTCATCATTACTTTGTTTTCTTGGCTGTTTGGTTCTTAGTGCCATTGAAATTGTTTGTGTTGCACGGCATGAGTAGAACAGGATGTAGCACTTTGACTCATTCGACCAGTACAGCCTTGACCATCGGACAATTTGACCAGTACAGCCTTGACCACCGGACAATTTGACCAGTACAGCCTTAAAAATTGAGTGCCCGCGCAGTTCAGCCTATACTAGCCTTACTTTTTCAAAATCGTGGAATATCCAGCTCGGTATAAAGACAAGATATTCCAATAAAAATGGTTTACCCGAATAAAACAAAAACTGAATTACAAAAAATCGCCAGGCAGCTCGGCTTGGTTCATTATACAACAAGACTGCGGAGATCGGAGTTGATTGTTGTAATTGACGCCCCCAACCGCGAATGCTACGATGGTGAATGTCCATGCAAGTATCCACGGCCGGATCGACAACAAGGGCCAGGCACGATTACCGTCGTTCGTCGTCGGCGCAATGTCAACTCACCCCCCGCGTGATGTTAGTTTGATTGACAACGAGATCATCATCGTTAATTGTCAATGCAATGGCAACACATGTCTGTGTGAAGCGGGGGTGTGAGTGGCTCGGGATTACAATATCGCAAACGATTTTACACCGTTGGTTTATAATCGTTTTTGAATCAATCGAATATTATTATTTTTTTTCTCTGGCGTATGTAAAATGGACTACTCGAAGAAAACTGTTACTGAATTACGAAAAATCGCCGAGCAGAACGGCAAGGATGGATATTTTACAAGACGGTGGAAAGCGAAGTTGATTGCTAAAATTGACGCCCACACCCGCGAATGCCATGATGATGACTGTCCATGCAAGTATCCACGGCCGGATCGTCAACAAGGACCATGCACGATTATCGTCGTTCGTCGTCGGCGCAATGGCAACTCACCCCCGTGTGGTGTTAGTTTGATCTCGAACTCGATCATCGTCGTTAATTGTCAATGCAATGGCAACACATGCTCGTGTGATGCAGGAGCGTGAGTGGACTACGAGGTAGATACGGGATTACAATATCGCAAACGATTTTACACCGTTGGTTTATAATCGTTTTTGGATCAATCGAATATTATTATTTTTTTTCTCCGGCGTATAGAAAATAACTGAAAATGGAATATACAGCTCGGCCTAAAGACAGGAGATCCCAATATAAAATGGACTACTCATCGTATAATCTGAAAGAATTACGACAAATTCCTAAACAGAGAGGACAAAGAGGATACTCGAGTTTGCGAAAAGCGGAACTCATAGCGTTCATATCGCAGGGAGATCGACTAGGCGCTCGTGCGGTCCGGGCCAACAAAGCACCGGCGCATACTCCCGCCACTGTGCGAGAATTGCGCGAAATCGCAAAAAAGAGAGGTGTGCGAGGATACTCGAGATTAGCAAAAGCGGAACTTACGACATTCTTGTCTACTACTTGGAAATTTTTGAAGACGAAAAATCAATCTTTCCCGGATTGGCTGACTAGTGAGATTAGTCGGCTACCCCCACAAATAAAACCGCCCATTCATAGGTTCAAACTTCGAGAGACTGCGACGGCCATCAAAGGGTTTACAAAAAGATACACGATCGATGGCGCCAACGGGATCGATGTTGCAACTTTTCTCAAGGCTGTAAGACCGCAGGTAGTTAGGTTGCTAGGGAAAAATCGCGGGGTAAAAGTTCAATTCGATCTCATGTGTGAAATGGAGAAAGTAGATATGAAAACCGGCGAAGTAGTAACGGCTGAGCCTAATTTCAAATCAAAGAGTGATATTATTTTAGAAGCAACCGATGTGAGGGAAATATATACCAACGCAGCGGATAAAATTAAGGAGAGCATGGCAAGTTTTCAGATGCGGGGGAGTAATTGGAGATTCAAAACCGTTTTGAAGTTGGATATCGATACAGTGGTTTATAAACCATTGAAAGGTAGTTCTTACATTCCACTTCCAGATTATTTAGCGAATAAAAAGGCTATTATTAATATGAAGAACGAAGACGATGAATGCTTCAAGTGGTGTGTAACGAGAGCTGTAAACCCAGTTGACAAAAATACAGAAAGAATTACGAAAGAATTAATTAGACAGTCTGAGGAACTCAATTGGTCCGGCATCGAATTCCCAGTAGCAGCGGATGCTAATGTGCTGAGTAAGTTTGAGCGAAATAATAATATTAGCGTTAATGTTTTTGGTTACGAGAAAGAAGTGAATCTGTTCCCACTATATATATCAAAACATGAGAACGATAGGTGCGTAGATCTATTACTCATTTCTGACGGAGAAAAGAAGCATTATTGTTGGATCAGGAATTTCAATAGGCTGATGGCTGTGAAAACAGAAAAAACTAGTACATCAATGTACCATTGTAAAAGATGCCTAATAGGATTCAGTAGAAAAGAATCGCTTCACAAACATACTGAGTACTGTTCGCAGCAGGACGCCCAACGAATAGAACTTCCGGAACCTGGGACTATGCTAAGTTTTACACATCACTATAGAAAGATGCGTGTACCGTTTGTGTGCTATGCCGACTTTGAATCGTTCATCAAACCTATCGGTACATGTCAACCCGTTCCTAGCACGTCTTACACCAACAAGTATCAAAAACATACGCCCAGCTCGTTTTGTTACCACATGAAATGCTTCGACGATGATGTTTATTCCCAAGAGCCGGTGCGGTTTACAGCTGAAAACGACGACGATGATGTTGCTCAGTTATTCATAGACTCTATCGAAGAAAATGTAAAACGAATATACAACGAGTTCAAATTCCCCAAGAGGATGATATTCGGCAAAACTGAACAGAAAAGTTTTGATGAGGCCGTCAACTGCCATATCTGTGGGGGAGAGTTGCGTGAGGATCGAGTACGAGATCACTGTCATTTGACTGGAAAATTTAGAGGTGCCGCTCACAACCTTTGTAATCTGAAATACAAAGTCCCCAAGTTCTTCCCTGTCATATTTCACAATTTGAGCGGTTATGACAGCCATTTATTTATCAAGAAATTACGGGGTGAACACGGCGAGAAAATCAAATGCATTCCCTGTAACGAAGAAAAGTATATCTCATTCAGCAGAGAGGTCGTCGTCGATAAATTTGTAGACAAAGATGGAAAAGAGAGAGAAGTCAAACGCGAATTACGTTTTATCGATAGTATGAGATTCATGCAGACGAGTCTCGACGCGTTATCGAAAAATCTTCAGAAAGATCAGTGCAGGAATTTAGGGAAATTTTTTGAGGGTGAGAAGTTGGATCTTTTACTCAGAAAAGGCGTTTACCCATATGATTACGTCGACGGTGTTGAAAAATTAAACGAAACCGAATTACCATCGAAGCATGCCTTCTATTCAAAACTAACCGATTCGGGCATCAGCGAAAAAGATTACACGCACGCGAAAACGGTATGGGACAAATTTGAATGCAAAACATTACGCCAATATCACGACTTGTACAATTTATCGGATGTTCTATTATTAGCGGATGTGTTCGAAAACTTTAGAGACATCTGTATGAAGCACTACAACCTAGATCCAGCGTGGTACTACACTAGCCCAGGACTTGCTTGGGACGCGGCGTTGAAGACGACTGGTGTAGAGTTGGAGTTGTTGAGTGACTACGATATGTTACTGATGATCAAGCAGGGAATACGAGGAGGTGTCAGCACGATTTCCCATCGATACGCGAAAGCGAACAATGAGTACATGGGGGAAGCTTTCAATCCCACCCAACATTCAGTATTCATTCCATACTTGGACGCGAACAACTTGTACGGATGGGCGATGCGCAAGCCGCTACCGACTCACGGGTTTGAATGGATGAACGATGACGAATTGAATGATTGGAGAAACATTACCGAACGAGATGGAGTGGGATGTGTGTTAGAAGTCGACTTAGAATATCCCGAGGAATTGCACGACCTGCATAATGATTATCCTCTCGCTCCGGAGAGTGTAAAACCCGCGGGATCGAATGTAGCGAAACTCATTCCAAACTTGAATGACAAAGTAAAGTACGTAGTTCATTACGAAAATTTAAAATTGTATGAAAGTCTCGGATTGAAAATCGTAAAAATACATCGGGGAATAAAATTCGTGGAAAGTGCCTGGCTGAAAAAGTATATCGATCTGAATACCGATCTGAGAACGAAAGCTACGAACGATTTTGAGAAAGACTTTTTCAAGCTGATGAACAATAGCGTTTTCGGTAAAACAATGGAAGCTATCGAGAATCGAGTTGACATACGATTGGTGAGTGATGAGAAGGAAGCTATCAAGCTAGCCGCGAAAACTAATTACGGCAGACGAACGATTTTCGATGAAAACCTCATCGCCGTTCACATGAAAAAGACCAAGTTGTTTTACAACAAGCCGATATATCTAGGGTTGTGTATATTAGACGTCAGTAAGACGCTCATGTATGATTTTCATTATAATTACATCAAGACCAAGTACGGGGATAGGGCCAAGCTATTATTCACCGACACCGATTCTTTGGCGTATGAAATTAAAACGGAAGACTTCTACAAAGATATTTCCCCCGACGTCCAAAGTATGTTCGATACTTCAGACTATCCGAAAGACCATCCATCAGGTATAGAAACGGATGTAAATAAAAAAGTGGTTGGTATGTTCAAAGACGAGGCCGCGGGGAAACAGATTGAAGAATTTGTCGGACTGCGATCCAAGTTGTACTCTTACAAAATGGCGGGTGAAGACTACAAGAAATGTAAGGGTGTGAAAAAGAACGTCGTCAAGAAATCAATCACTCACGCAGATTACAAAGACTGCGTGTTTACGAAAAGACAACAGTCGAGGGCGATGAACGTCATTCGATCCTATCGCCATGAAATTTACACCGAAGAAGTAAATAAAATAGCTCTGTCCGCCGACGACGACAAAAGAGTAATAATGGACGACGGGATTCATACCCTAGCCTATGGGCACTACACGCTGAAAACTAAACAAAATAAAGAATAATTTACACTAATATAAAATGGACGCGGCAAAAAAAGTGTGTACCAAATGCAAAAAAGAAAAAAGCTTGGACGAATTTTACAAAGATAAGTTACAGAAGAGCGGGTATTACCCCAGCTGCAAAGTTTGTAAAAATGCCAAAGTGAAAGAGCTTGCACACAAATACGCAAGACAGGAAAATAGGGAGACAAAAGACACAAAAGTTTGCAGTCGGTGTAAGGAAAGTCAGAACATATCGGCATACGACAACAATCGATTTCAAAAAGATGGAAAGGCGAATGAATGCAAAAATTGCAGACATAATTATTATCTCGCCTGTGTAGAAGCCCGAAAGCTCATTAGTTCGTGAAACATCTAGATGAAATATTAAAATGAGCTATACAACTGTGAAAAATATAAATGTCGAAGGCGTAGTCCTCCCGAATCATCCGCTGACGAATTTTGAACTACTAGATGCCGCGAAAAAGCTCAATATCCCTAATTTCCGGGGAGTATTTCTCAGAGACGAGCTGCCGAAGAAACCTAGACAGTCTGAATGTGGGATATTGAATCTAGACGATTCTAATGGAACTGGCTCGCACTGGGTCGCTTTTTCAAAGAACGGCAAGGACAAAATATATTTCGACAGCTATGGCCTGCCCCCTCCTACAGAACTGGTAAAGTATTTACAGAGTCCCGTGTACTACAATAGCGAGCGCGTGCAGCCCGACAACGAAGTGTTTTGCGGCCATCTATGTCTGCACGTCCTGAAAAAAACCTGTAAAGATGGGGTGAATTTTCAAGAAGTTATAAACAGTCTGCATTGAAAATTATATTCAGATGTGTAAAAAATGCCTGTTGATAAATTTGGACATACAGATTCAGGATCTACTCAAAGAGTAATTGCCGGAGGAGTTACTGAAAGTCAAGTAAATAGTACTTTTCTAAGGCTAGATGGGGCAAACTCAGCGACCGGTGATCTAAATATGAGTGGTCATACTATTAGAGGTCTGCCTACAACGAATACAGCGAATACAGCGAATACAGCGAATACTCTGGAAGCGGGGATAGATGAGGCTGTAAGTCGGGGGCAGGTAATAGATTTACTGCGGAATCACGGCGACGTCCCGACCGACAATAATCATTTGGCGAATAAGAAATACGTCGATGAACAACTTACTTCGAAAGTGGCGGCAGTAGTGGGACCCGCGGTTAGCGCTTACAGTTCAACTCAGCAGGCTATTCCCGCTATGACTTACACTGCAGTTACTTTTGACGTAATAAGATGCGGTACCGCAGGACATGGTATTGAACGTGGTTTCGGAACGACTTCTTTCTTCCCCAGTAAAGCTGGGTACTATATCGTTTCGGTGTACATAGAATTTTACTTCAATAATAATGTCGCGTATGGCACCGTCCACCTGTATAAAAATGGAGCGTCGTACATGCAAATTGCGTGCGGAGGGAGCGCGAGAGGTTTGAGCAGCCATTCAATCGGTAGTAACATAGTTTTTCTAGGCGAATTCGATTACCTCAACATACGCGTTTTTTCATCCGTCGGCACGAACATTTTGTGTAGGGACTTTTCAGCGGCATTCTTACGGCCCTAATTAATAAAAATTGTTATTTTCAAAATGCCTGTTGATAAATTTGGACATACAGATTCAGGATCTACTCAAAGAATAATTGCAGGGGGCGTTACGCTGTCCCAAGTAAATAGTACTTTTCTAAGGGCAGATGGGGCAAATCCGGCGACTGGGAATCTAAATATGAATGGCAACTTCATCAAAGGCCTGTCTGTAACGAATAATCCGGAAGCGGGAATGGATGAAGCACTAAGTCGGGGACAGGCTATTGCCCTAGTCACTGATAAAATCACTAATAGCGTCATGCCTACCGGTAGTAGAGATTACGTTACGGGTATGAGGGTATCCCCGGGCAATCTAGTGAGAAATACGACGAGCGGTATTATATATCGGTTCGAAGGAACGGCTGGAGCTATAACAGCAGCGCCGGCATTATCCGCGAATTGGAGACCTACAACCGGACCGGCTATTTGTGCGTTGAGAGAGGGTGACGGGGGAGCAACCGTAATGGTAAGTGGTGGTGCATTCTCGGGCACATATGCAACGCATGTTGGCGCATTCGGAGGCGTATATGTAATGCACCATCAATTAACGGTCGTTGCCATCAATACGGATTCGGCGTATACGACGTCCTTGGGCTTAATAACTATTCCTCGTACGGGCGTATATCGACTTGGCGGATTCGCGAATTTCTTGATAGGAAATGACAGTCCGGGCGAAAAAATAATCAGAATCTCGTATGTCAAAGACGAGGTACATAGTGACAACGAACTTTTTGAATGCATGGCTGGCGGATCAACGGTTGGCAGCAGAATATCGCTCGTATTACCAACCGTCGCCATATTTTTCAACGCCAACGATAAGCTCGGTATGAGGGTATATTCTGTCATATCCGGAAACAAGCCAACAGCCGGTCGCCTTCTTCTCATGGGCGGGGCCGGATTGCAGGTCGAGTTTTTGTACTAGGTAGTCGTAGATACCTATCGTTCATATACGCACGATAGGTATCTGTAAGTCTCATTATTCTTCATCGACCATTCTATCATGATCTTCAATATACCACACTCATTTTCTGTCCGTCCGATTGAAACCTCAGTAACTTGTCTGAAATCACCACTGCGTACGCTTCCGTATTGGCCAGCGGCGCTGTATTGAACGTACCTTTGATCTGGATATCGACCACCGATGACTTCAGACGCTCGGATTGCTTGCTCACGTCAAACACCATAATCGGAAACAGATCTTTGAAATCCGAGGGTGTGATATTGCATTGCGTCATTAGTTCGTCCATTCCATAGTATTTTTCACTGAACGCGGCTGCTGCTCGGTACGCCCGCGCGAATTGTTGATTCGGAAATGATAGATTATAGTCGACAACTGGGTATCGGTCTTGGTTCATCATCACGAACATGTTCTTCAGATCGCAATGATTGAAAATGGATGGATTGTGTTCTTGATCGCCGCTTTTGTCGGTTTGAAAACCCAAGATGATGTACCTAGGCTTCTCGGGTAATGTCTTGACGCTAAGCCTCCAGCTAAAATTAGTCGACTGTGCGACGGAGGTGGTATCGCATTGACGGGCTCTGTACGCAACTGGCAACGACGCTTTCGATTCGATCGTTTTGTACAATTGCATCTTCTCCATATCGGATGGTTGAACGTGAGGCATGAACCATGAGATTTTATCCAGCCTAACTTTCCCTGCACCCGCGGCGGCGAGTCTAAAAATTGCGTCATCATCGGCTTTACGAACCAGAGTTAGCGTATGTTTCACACCAAAAACAACCTTGTCGTAATCGTCGCAAAATCCGAAAATATGCTTCAATGGAACTACAAAGCTGAAAGTACCTTTGGCATTTGGTTTTTGAATTATATACGACTGTCTCACGGCGAAACCTTGATTATCCGCGATAACTGCCGTCGCCCCGCTGTCCTTGTACCACAACTGATTCAGACCTTGCGCTAGTTGAAAATCATTCGGGTATTTGAGTAATCCCAGCATCGTCGTTGCTTGACCCGGGTGGAATAACGATTCAATTTCCTGATTCGACAGTGAATACGAAATTTGGCTGAAAAGATGCATCAGCCCATTATTCGTAAGAGTTGCTGCATCGGCATTAACGTAGAAGGTGTTGTCCGCCTTCGTCAATCTACCCTCGAACAGCAGGTAAGATTCTGCTGGATGACAAAATAGATCTTGAAGTTCGATATTTATTCTAATCTCGCCGGAGGTGTTTAGATTCGCCCCCGATATCGGCTCATACTCGTACCATTCGTAGCGTTCGACGCTTTCATCACTCAATGGTTGTTCGGTAAATCTCAGAATATCGGATGATTGCATTTTTACTACTACGCGATAATATTTTTTACGCGACCTTCATTCCGGCGCCGTTTAGCGAGCGTACTAAATCTTGTATCGACATGGCGGCGTTCTTCTTCAGACCATCCCCCATCATCAGATTATTAATATTTGGAATATTTGAGATATTCGGACTCGGCCCTACGCCACTCAGCCGCTCTAAAATTTGTCTAGTTTCTGGCGTAATTTTCTTGGGAGTAGGAGCAGGAGCAAACAGTTTGGCCACCGCTTTGTCCACTAATCGTTTACCAGCGTCGATTGCGGTTGTTTTCCCAACGTCGATGGCCTTTTTCCCAATTTCTTTCGCCACGTCTTTACTCGCGCTGAGAGCGGTGGATGCTAATTGTTTGGCGGCGTTCGACGTAACTAGTCGTTTGAAAAATCCCGAAATTGTATCGAATATTCCCGATCCTCCGATTACGTATTGTTTTCTATACCTCCTTCTATTAATGACTTGCATTTTTTCTGCATTTTACAATGCCGACATTATATTTTTGTAAGCATCATTACTCAGCACTTCCTGCCTCAATAACGCGTCGCACATCGCCACGATCTCGTTTCTCACGCCGGTATTGCCTGCTTCGAAGCTTTGAAATCGTAGTTCTAGCTGTTTCGCTAATACATTTGGATCTTCGGAAATAACGATTACACCACCCACGCCTTTGCCCGCTGTCGGTGTATTACGAACCCTCTTTTCCCATATCGGTTTGATAATTTCTCTATATTTGACGCTCGAAGATGCTTTGGGTTTGTTAGGATTTTTTGGCTGCCTGATAGCATTCGTCGTGTGTAGAATCTCGCCGTAATCGTCTCTATCATTATTATCGCATATCGACAAGTTCGGCAGTTTCATCGTCAACAACTCCCAAAGCCCAGGTGTTCCGCTATACGTCTTATTTCCAACCGTCACATCGTCTCCTTGAATAAAAATCGGAGTATCGCCGATGTAGAATTGACCATTTTTTGATCGTATTCCGAACGTCGTGTCTACGATTTTTCTATCGGAGGCGTATTGATGAAGGTACTTGGTTGCCACATCTCCTAATTCTAAAGTTCTAATATCCTCGGCCGGATCGTCGCTATACGCTTCTATCGAGGGATACTGGGGAAATTGAATCTTCAACGACGCGGGAAGCGTTTGTAGCGCGTTTGTAGTAGCTACCGAGTTTTCTTTGATGGCAGATAGTAGGACATTCTGCTCTTTGGAAAATGCGGATTGCGAATCGACGATAGGCTTGTACAGCTTGGTTAGTTCTTGTTGCAGCCCCGAATCCCCCAATCTCTCCGATAAAAAGTTCTGTTGAATATTCTTCTTGGATTTCAGAAACTCTTCGACTATGAAATTTCTTTTCGCCGGGTCATCTATCTTTAGAAACGACATTTTTAATAAAAAAATTAATGTTTTACGACGTGTTTTTCGACATGTTTTCCGACGTGTTTTTCTACATGTTTTTCGACATGTGTAAAAACACAAGTTGGGCGTATTTTCAGACATAGCGACATACGTCTACATAGGTCTACAAAACTCTACAAAACTCTACAAGTCTACATGACTTCATACATGTTCACGTTAGTCGTCTTTCTACTAGATTCGGTATTTTTCTCAAACATGCTTTGAAAGGACTGCCTCTCTTCCCCGATCGATGAGTGATTGTTTCGTTTCCTCGTCCATCGCGGCGGCCGCAACTTTCGACTTACTTTTGATTTCTTCTTTCATGCCATTGAATTTTCCAATCTCGCTTAGAATCAGAGAATATTCCTCATCTGAAATGTGATCATCCACGAGAGCTTTTGAAATATGGTCGCTGATCGTGTTGAGCTTCGCATCAGCTAGCGTTTGGATCTTTTCATGCTTCTCCGCCTTCAGAGCGAGCTTTTTACAGATTCGGCTGCCAATTATACTCAATAGCCCCGCACCTAGCGCCGCCCCTTCCATGGCAATAGCGATGGGGGCTGCAATTATGGTGGACAATACACCGATTCCTGAAATTCCGAGCCCCATCGTGGCCGCCTTGAGGACGGTGTCTACTATGCCGATTACGCTCACACTTCTATGATACTTTTTACTCAACGCTGCTCGTTTGTCGCGTTCTTGCTCGATCTCTTTTTTGATTTCGCTAATCTTCTGAAGTCGATACGTTTGTGCGGACCCTGCGGCTATTTGTATTTCACCTTCTGGCGCAGAGGGCGTTATATTTGTTAGGTTTGGATAGAGTTTGATGCCTTCGTTTTCCATTCTTTTATTTATTAGCAATATATATTTTTTTTACTGCTGATAATTTACAAAACATAGCGAATCTCCTTGGTTTATAGTTACCGCTGAATCGGAGTTGTTTTGAATGGAAACTATGATATCATCAACAGCCACATCTTCTGAAATCACTCCGTCTAGTAAGCTGCAGCGTCGTTCTTTGATACTCTGTCTGAGGGAAACGAGGCAAAGACCCGCCGTCATTTCTACACCGAGTCCAAGCCTTAGCGTATTTACCGCCTTTGATTGTATCGTGATATCATTTTGCGCAAAAATCTCCCATCGCAGACCTCCCTGTTGTCTATTTGGGGAGTGAGTAACACCGCTCGTAATCTTCCAAAAGAGTGAAACTGGCTGCGTTCTAACCTCTACCGGTCTAGTTGGTTTAGTTCCAAATTTGTGTATTGGTCTCGACATTTTACATATGATAATTTATAATATCATGCCGAGAATCGGAATGTTTCGAAACGGCGAGTTGGGGCCGAGCAAAAGTCCTTCGCCACTCACATAGCCCGACCCTGTTTTCATGTACAGCCCGGATGCCGTTATTGAGCTACCTTTTTGCCACGGAGACAAGTACAAACCGGATCCGGCCGCTCTTATTTTGCACGCTATGTCACCTTTCTTGACATACATTACACCCGAACCGCTGATTTTATCGACAAGTTTCGATCCAGCCGCAGCACCTAACCCACCTAATGCGCCCTGTGCTAAACTAGGCAGTACGCTACCAAGAAGGAACCGTCCCGCTGTCGCTAGAAACGGAAGTATAGCGCCTATGAAACCACCTTCGACTTTCTTGTTGTTCTCCAATTGCGTTTTACTCATTTTAATAATCACGCCAGTTCCTCTTTCGTAGGCTGCTGCCATTTTATTGATTTGCGCCTGGGTGAGCGCCAAAACGTGTTCGCCATTCAAATCATCGTGCGATAGTTTGATACTCACGCCGCTCCCCGCTTGAAGTGATCTTTTTATTTTGTCTTGCTGCGCTTCTGAAATATTAACTTTTACGCCCATGTAACGATTCATTTTATTAATTAATTACAAAAACTTTCAAACTTCTCTGATGTGAAACCGAATCGCCAATTCTTCACCTCGAAGATTTAGTAGGTTCCCATGTTGGTCTGTGAGTCTCGTTTCCATCGTTGAAATTGTAGATAGCAAAATCGGGAGATATATTAAATTATGCGGCACTTCGATAATCTTGTAACCCGGGCCTACGTTTGGGAAAAAAGAATATATCACGTTTTCCGATGTTCCGTTAGTGTACGAAGACCCGATAATGTCGCTGGCCACTCTCAGACTGCTTACACTCATTATATTTACCAAGTCCTCCGATTCATTGTATCCAGCCGAATAGATCCATCTGTTGAAGCCTAGAACCTTTCCAATCGAATTCTTCGGTGTAAAGTCAACCATATAGCCCTCTGCCGTTATATTTACCACAGACCTCAGCGTATTGGTGTTTGGTGCTATTGAGATACAGTATTCTCCATTTACTCCGTCGTAATGCCCATTCCCCTTCATGACCCTCTGTATATATTCGTTGATATCCGTTATTTCATAGCAACCCTCTGGAACTTGAATGTTTACCCATTCCGTGTCGCGATTTGGCGAATACCGAAAGACGTTGTTTGTCGCGTCGATATTCGGAAAAGAATAGTACGTCTCGAGGGCAACTAACGCCATTTCATATTTCTTATTCTTCTCCAGTTCAAGTAGCGGATTAAACTTCGTTCTGATTCGCGTGCTCTTTTCGCTGAGAAAAATGGAAAATGATGTTTTTGGTTCCGTGTTGCAGGCCGTCTTTTCCGTGTTTTCCGATATCTGTTTGAGAAGCGATGATTCCATTTTTACTATACAATACAATTTTACAATGGCGGATCCTCGATTATATAAAATTCGTCAAGTCCGCATCGATATTTGCCATTGTACTTGTCGCTAGTCAGGTCTAAAACCACGAATCCATGAGGCCGTTCCCATACTGTTTTGCAGAGTTTTCTAAATTCATCTTTCGACATGTCTGTACTCACGTGATCGTTGTAAATATGATTACAATTTTTCAGGTCTTGTTTGAACAGGCAAATAAAGTTCGCATTTTCTCTGATTGTTTGGCGCGGTAATTTGAAATAATTCTGGGCGAGGTAAAAACAATCTACATTACTATGCCTACCCCGATTATAATACGTTTCACATTTGTTTTGTTTTTCCAATTGAAGATCATCGAAAATCATCAGGTTCTTCTTTTCAGCGCTCAGATCTCTCGGGTCTGGTACATCGTCGGCGCTCTCAAAGAACTTGGCAATTATATCGGATTTAGCTTCTGAGTTTTTTGCTATTTCCTCCATTACAAGGTCTGGCGAGGCATTTAGTCCCACGATTTCATCTCGGTGGTCGAACAACCAAACGATCGCTTCTTTCGGCAATTTTTCTTCGTATGCTTTTTTAATAATACGATATTCCGGTTGAAACAGAGAAGTACCGAATACCTGCAAGTTATTATAATCCAACCAGTCTGGCCTGAGTAAAAGATTGAGAAGAAGCGTCGTTTTTCCACACGCCGATTTCCCAACTATCAAACCACGTATGCTTTTTGGTACCAACGGATTATTGAATCTTTTCGAGAGCGCGGTGCCCCAACTCATATCTCTAATCTCCATTTTTAGAAATATATATTATTAAAAAACGAAATGTATTGCGTAAAATGTAAACAACAGACCGAGACGAGAGATGTGCAGAACGCCGTGGCTAATAACGGGAGATCGATGCTCAGAGGTGTTTGCGTCGTATGCGGAAAAACAAAAACACAATTCGTGAAGGCGTCCGCTGTTGCGCAAGGTGGGGATCTAGTTAGTTCGCTGAACGCTGCCACTAGCAACATTAAATTACCTTGGGCTAAATTTCCGGGCGAATTACATTTGCCGGGCCATCAGTTTACTGGTCCCGGTACTAGACTAGATTTGCGCCTGAATAGCAACGAAACCCCCAAAGATTGGAGCAAACCTATAAACAGGGTAGATAGTGCGGCATACGTTCATGACCTGGCATACAATCATCACACTGATACGGCTTCTAGGAATGTCGCCGATAGAGCAATGATAAACCAGCTGAATAATATACCAAATCCAAGTCTGCGGGAACGCGTAGAGAGGGCGATAGTCAAACCCATCTTGTCAGCTAAAACGAGTCTCGGGCTAGGTTTAAAAAAAGCCAAAAATTACAGCAGGACCTGAAATGGACTAATCAATTAGCGAATGAATTACACAAACCAGTAGTGAGAAATTTTAGGACGAGGCGGGTCCGTGTTGGCGGGATTGACCAGATTTGGGCGGCTGATCTAATCGACATGCAGGCTTTCGCTAGAGATAATGATGGCGTGAAATTTCTATTGACCGTCATAGATGTGTTTTCCAAGTATGGGTGGATCGTTCCATTACATGACAAGAGTGGGAAGTCTACAGCCGATGGGTTCGTGAAGATACTCGGGGGTGGCCGACAGCCAGTCAAAGTTTGGTGCGACAAAGGGAAAGAATTTTATAATAAAAATGTGAAGAATTTAGTCGAGTTGTATTCTACCGAAAACGAGGGAAAATCTTGCATCGTAGAAAGATGGGTGCGTACGATGAAAGAGAAGATGTTCAAATACTTCACAGCTAATTCAACAAGAAGATATATCGATGTATTAGATGAAATGGTTAGTAATTATAATGAAACGAGACATTCTTCGATCAAAATGACTCCCGCGAAGGCTAGTTTGAAAACGAACGAAAAGACTGTATTTATGAATTTATACGGCGACGAGATTTCAGAGTCTATTACACCAAAGTTTTCAGTCGGCGATCGAGTCAGAATAACTAGGAAGAAGAACATTTTTGAGAAGGGTTATACGACTAGATGGGTGGAGGAGGTCTTTGTAGTATCTCAGGTTCAATACACAGATCCACCAACTTACAAGATTACTGATTCTGTTGGCGAGGAAATACAAGGCTCATTCTATGAACAGGAGCTACAGAAAACGACTCAAGAAATATTTAGAATCGAAAAAGTGATTAGGAAACGCGGGAAGAAATGTCTCGTGAAGTGGCTGGGCTACCCATCCTCGTTCAACTCGTGGATCGAAAATGAAGACTTGTTGGCATTGTGACACGATTATGGCAAAATACGCCAGAAGCCAACATTCCCTTCTACTTGCGATAATTATCGAAACTGGTAAATCCCACCATTATTGCGTTCTATCACTTGACTGTGAGTGGCTATGGCGGGAGGGCGGTCCTATAACTAGATCCGGCGTGACCATAGCTGCAGAGACCCTGTCACACTTTTCGATAAAACGTGACAGGGACGTTTTAGAAATCTATTCGACTGAGGTGTGACACGAAACATTTTCTACTGAATGCCGATCTGCGAAATTTTGTACAGAGCTTGACCGTCTTTCTCCTACCAACGACAACGACGATGATGATGTTGATGATGATGGCGGTGGTGGTGGTGGTGGTGGCGGTGGTGGTGGTGGTGGTGGCGGTGATGATGATGACGACGATGATGATGAAGAGATGGCGACGACAAATCGGGTTGATGATGATGATGTTGATGATGATGGCGGTGGTGGTGGTGGTGGTGGTGCTGGTGGTGGTGGTGGCGGTGGTGGTGGTGGTGGCGATGATGACGATGATGAAGAGACGGCGACGACAAATCGGGTTGATGATGATGATGTTGATGATGTTTGTGAGACGATTATGAAAATAGCCTATGTCGTGTTTGATATCGATAACGAAAGTGAATGAAAAGACTGTAGGCCTCATAGCACATCGTCAATACTGCGGGAAATTTCCATCGCGAGAAGTCGATCCAAAGACGATTATGAAAATAGCCTATGTCGTGTTTGATATCGATAACGAAAGTGAATGAAAAGACTGTGGACCTCATAGCACATCGCCAATACTGCGGGAAATTTCCATCGCGAGAAGTCGATCCAAAAACGATTATAAACCAACGGTGTAAAATCGTTTGCGATATTGTAATCCCGTATCTACGTCGTAGTCCACTCACGCTCTTGCTTCACTCAGGCATGGTGATGATCTCGTTGTCGATCAAACTAACATCACGCGGGAGTGAGTTGCCATTGCGCCGACGACGAACGGCGGTAATCGTGCCTGGCCCTTGTTGATGACGAACGACGGTAATCGGGGGTGGACGTTGTTGATGGCGAACGACGGTAATCGTGCCTGGCCCTTGTTGATGACGAACGACGGTAATCGGGGGTGGACGTTGTTGATGGCGAACGACGGTAATCGTGCCTGGCCCTTGTTGATGACGAACGACGGTAATCGTGCCTGGCCCTTGTTGACGATCTGGCCGTGGATACTTGCATGGGCATTCACCGTCGCAGCATCCGCGGTTGTGGGCGTCAATTACAACAATCAACTCCGATCTCAGCAGTCTTGTTGTATAATGAACCAAGCCGAGCTGCATGGCGATTTTTCGTAATTCAGTTTTTGTTTTATTCGGGTAAACCATTTTTATTGGAATATCTTGTCTTTATACCGAGCTGGATATTCCACGATTTTGAAAAAGTAAGGCTAGTATAGGCTGAACTGCGCGGGCACTCAATTTTTAAGGCTGTACTGGTCAAATTGTCCGGTGGTCAAGGCTGTACTGGTCAAATTGTCCGATGGTCAAGGCTGTACTGGTCGAATGAGTCAAAGTGCTACATCCTGTTCTACTGGCATGGATATGTTATTTGAGCATAGTGAATAAGTATACATTTAGTGTGGATTTAAGCTCCTGATGTTTCGCTGTTAGGAAAAATTTTAAGACTAATGTGCTACAAGTCAGTGTTCAATTGCATGTTTGTTAGGAATTTGTCTATTTGATTGGAATTCTGTAATTTTTACATAGTTCTAAATATTTTTGACTTTGATGCTATATTTTCCTTCTTTTCCCTCTTTATTTTATTTTCACATGTTTTCTTTTTCTTCAATTTAAGGTGAAATAAATTTAGATACAAGCATATGTGACTGGCAAGTCAATATGTGTAGTTGTATTGTTTCTTTATATAAGCTTATGATAATAGCAATATTCAGTAATCTGTGAAATTGTTTACTCTGTTAGAACTGCTTTTACACTACTGAAAGGGATATTTGAAATTTATGAGATGCAATGAACTTATCATTAAAACTATTTTAACAGATGTTGTGATGCGCTTTGGTAAGATATTTGTTCTGTCTTTTCATTTTTCTTAGTCCATCAACATGGAGCATAACCAGATCAACAAAATACCTTATGGTATATTCTCACAGGCGCATTACCTCACTAAGCTGAACATGAAGGACAATCAGTTGACTTCTTTACCTCTTGGTATATCCAAAATATTGATATCTATAAATAAATTCTGCTGAATTTATAATTATGGATGTAGCATGAGGAAGACTATTTGTGCTCATTTCTTTTTTATAATTTTATGTAGAGCTGTTTTATAGCATTTAGAATGTTGCAGACAAGAAATTTAAGAAGTTTCTTATTGCTCCTAAGAATTGTTATTTAGCAATGAGCTGCACAAATGAGTTTAATGCTCACATAGCTACTTAGGCATTTTTGCAATTGTTGTACAGTGCTGCTATTTTTCTTCCAGATACTGGAAGCTGGGTGAACATGGTGGAGTTGAACCTTGGTACTAATCAGCTGGCTAGGATACCTGATGACATAGACAAACTAGAGAAGCTGGAGATCCTTATACTGAGCAACAATCTTCTCAAGGTTCTGTTCATGTCTTTTTGACGTCACTGTCTGTAACTTGTATTATTATTATTCATTTTATTTCTGTCATTTCTGTATTATTAAGTGTCGCAAACTAATGACTTTGCATCACCAATTATGCTTAGCAGTTGTGTTCAAGATTCTTTAACATTCATTCATTCGTTCAAGTATTTATATAGCGCCTCTTCAAGGAAACTACTCAGAGGCGCTCCCGACTCCAGCACGGCCAAACAGAACAGTTTTTAAGTGCTTATAGAATGTGTCAGAGAGTGGATAGTCAACAGTTGCGGTTGAGCGTCTTGGGAAGACTCAAACTTGCTCACTCATCATCACAAGATGAGCTCTTAAAACCAGTTACCATGTTACACTATGCATGTGTGTTTCATGGTCTGACAAGTAACTTTCAACTGCACATACATCTCTCGGAGTTGAACTGCACAATTGGAAGTGAAATGAAGATTTGTTTGTTCTCTTCTACAATAACTATTAACCATCTTCACTGAGCTTCTTAATACAGTTGTAGTAAGATACAAACAACACTTCTTGATGAACAATGTCACTAAAGAGCAATTCCTTGAATATTGCTGGGGGGATGAAATCCATATATAAGAAATCGGGATGTAAATAAGTTAAAGTGTGCAGTGTTTTGTGCACGCTTTTGAAATACCTTTGTACTGTAATCATTTCAGAGACTTCCTGCTACAATCAGCAACTTGAAGAAACTTCGTGTTCTTGACGTTGAGGAGAACAAACTGGACATGTTGCCACCAGAAATTGGCAAGTCATTTAGTGTATTTGATTAATTATAGATGAGTTAAATGCAGTTGGTACATGATTGGATCTTCAGTTTAAGACATCTATAGACCCAAGTATAAGACTTTTGCACTGACGTTGGATCCATTGTTAAATTATTTATGGTTTGCTATTAAAGCATGTTAAAAAATGATGAAACTGATGGTTTTCAATGTGTAGAAATGTTAATAATACTTTTAAGTCAAATTAATAGTAAGAAATGAGTATAAGTAAAAGATTGTAGTTTTAAAATCTTAATTTGACTGTAGTATGATTGATTTGCATTGAAGCTATACGGTTATGTTTCATTTCGTCAAAGTTATTATTATTTTAGCTATTTTAGTTTATCATTTTTGTTGTATTATTTTTTTAATATATATATATACGGAACCATGAGATTATTGGGTCAGTTGTATCTTATGTCTTCGACTTGTAACCTGTGACTTGTGTGTTTTTTTATTTCAGGTTATCTGAGTGATCTAACTAAGCTTGTAGTACAGTCGAATCAACTGACAAGTCTGCCTCGACAGATAGGGTAAATGTCTTTGCTTTTGTGTCTCACCATGAGAATGATGACATTATTATGCCTCACTATTCATCTGACTTGCAGCAATTCAGTTTTGTCTTTTGCACTTTCAAATATGGTTTTTTTTATCTGTAGTGGACAAACAATTATCAGTATATAAGATTGATTTTTGGAATTGCCCTTTTGTTACAGTTTTTCATTGCATCTTTCGATACACGATTTAAGTGAATTGACTTTCTCAGCAAATGAATAACTTGCTGATTGTATTGATTGGCTCTTGTATATGGTTGGTTTCTGTATTATGTTTAATTTTGTTATTTCATACTGCGTGGTGTGTGTGTTTTGTACGGAGCATTTTTGTAGCCGATCATTCAAGCATTGTACCAAATACATTGAAGTGATTTGCAGTTGCAGACTAAATAGAAAGTTCTGTATGGCAAGTTCTGGCTTATTTATTTCCTGCTAGATTTGCTATCCAATGGTATGCGAGATATGCTGTCTGAAGCAGGGACATCATTTGTTATTGTTACAGGCTGCTTAACAACTTGACTTACCTCGGTGCTGGAGAAAACAACCTAACATTTGTGCCAAGAGAAATAGGTATGTGCTGCTTTGTTTTTTTAACATTTTTTTTGCACCAGCTGATGGACTGGGATTAGAATCATGCTTCAGAATGCAAATAGAACCTTGCCTACTCCAAAAACAGTCTTCTATGAGCAGTGCTTATTGTTTTATATATATTCTCTACGCGAATTAGAAGTAGGAGAGTCCCTTAACCCTTTAACGACCAGCGTGTACTAAAATGTATGGGAAAACATATGTAGCTGGTCGTTAAAGGGTTAAGCTAGTCTGTGATGCGGCTATGCATCGGAAGTGTTAGCGACTTATTTTTGTCAGCCTCAGCTTATAATGTGGGTGTGAAACCTGCTCTTTCTCCATCGATGTCTGATCTTTCTTACCAACTGTCGATGTACTCGTTGTAACGGAGGGATGTGGGTTGAGCATTTCTTAAAACAAGATTTCTGCCCTGATGGAGATTTTTAACTCCCATTCTCTCAGTTTACAACCCAGCATGCTAATAATTAGACTATTGGGAAACCTATCTTCTTTTAGTGAACAAAATATTAATTGATAATCAATGTTGTAAAATTTATAATTGAATATTTATTAAGTGCCACTCAGAGATTCAGAGGGGCTCCAAACCCAAGTCATTGCTGTCACTAATAAATTTTTATAAGATAGCACTCAATCATTTCCAAAAAGTGGGATGAGTAGGGCTGAGGAACTCCAACCGCGGTTCCTGTGGAAGATGAATATAGCTGGAGAGGCGAACGTAAGCGAAGCATCTGGATTGATTGGAATCGGTCTTCTTTAAGTGCTGCTTAATCTTTCCGATGTTTCTTTTCTTCATTGGAGAATTCAGTTTCATAATTAATGTTATTTATTTAGAAAATCTATTATTCTGCTTATCAGGTCAAGACACTTGCTATTTTACAATTCCAGTTTTGAATGCTAATTCTGCTTTTTAGCAGATGTATGCTAACTGGTCTAACCTGTTTCCAATACATGCTTTGGTTCAGCTGAATTTACACATCACTGTGATCGTTGGTTAAATTATTTATTATTATTTATTGATCCTATGTGAAAGTTTCAGGTGGTAGAGCCTTTGTTGCATAAATTTCTATGAGCCTTGCTGGACTATGCTGATGCTCAACTGTAACATCAGCAGCTGACATTGTTAAAGATGTTTTGTCTTATTACATTCAGCATTCAGGTGAAAGGATCTGTTGTATTGGACTTTGTATAATTTGCGTTTTAGGCTCACTCGAGAATCTGGAATCGCTGTACATCAATGACAACCCCAACCTGCACAATCTACCCTATGAGCTGGCGCTCTGCTCTAACCTACAGATCATGAGCATTGAGAACTGTCCGCTGAGTCAGATTCCTCAAGAGATTGTGGCTGAAGGACCATCTCTTGTCATTCAGGTTGGCCAGTGCCATGTTTCTTATTTGTTCTCGGTTAATCCAGTTTCATGGTGCACCAGATACAGATTTTATCTTTATGACTTAACTTGGTTTCAGACATGTATCTCAAAATTTTGGTAACATATAGAAGAGAAACTAGTTAGAACATGAGGTTGTTGTAAAGTGGTTCTTGAAATGGACCTGTCAAATGCATTGTTATTATACACTGTGTCCACAATAAAGTAGAACACAACAAAAAGTGTCACAAGTCGGTCAAAACTTTAAGGATTTGTCTGAAATTTTAAAAGCAACAAGAGTGACCATATTTATACGCGATCCTAAAGCCGATTAGAAATATTCGTGAGTTTTTCAAATTTATGAGCGTTTGAGATGCAACACCGAAAAATGCAACTTTCCAACATGCAAAAGCTGAAAAGAAGTAAAATTCAGCTAAATATGGTGCTCAAAATGTTTTTTTTGTTCACGAACACACGACCGTTGACGTAGTAGTGTATTAGCTATCCCGGGAGACACACAATTTTTGCAGATATCTTGTGGCAATTTTTGCAGCTATCTTGTGGCAATTTTGTATGTTCCAGTATGTACGTCCTTGTATTATAAATGTCTTTAGAACTATATTGTGATTCAAACCAAACATGGCAACTTCTTTTAACAGAAGACCGACCTAGGATATTAATGGCAGCTTAGGATGTATACCAATCTCAGGCTGATTTCCCATTATATCTACAACTCTACACTGCAATATACAACAAATTGCTTGTTAAGTTTTTAATTAAGTTCTAAAAATACGTAAAAGGATTAAAGGTTCCCAAGTGCTCAGTACAATGTCAATGGGGCTGGCCCCAGAAAAATGGGCCATGTGTTGCCATCTCTGGTTTAAACAATCTGATTGAGGTAGATACGAGCCATGGTTCTAACGTATTATATTGTGTGTGTTGTTTTTAGTATCTTAAGATGAAGGGGACGTATGGGACGATTTGACCTCAGTCGTGCCATGCAACATGCGGCCTGTCGTCAACAGAACACGCCTAGCAGCTTGCATTTCCAAATGTCTCTGTCATCTTTCGCTTCCTTTTCCCAAACCATTGCTGGACATCTATTTATTCCTGAAATTCCTACATTGCCTTTTAGTTGCAGAATGGACACGAGGACTGAACGACGGGAATGGTCCTCGGTGTTCATGCGGCAACTGGAAAAAACGATTATTAGCCTAGAGTGCATGCGATGTGAATAATAATTCAGACAAGACTCGGTAAACGAACGATTACAGAACCAAGGCTAGCGGCGATGATGCGTAGCTAGAGATGATCTAAATTAAGACATTTGAGTAAATTTCATTTGTTTTAATTTGACCGGCCAAAGCTCTCTGATTGGCTGTTGTGCTTTCTGTATTTCGACTAACAGCCAACTTGGTTGTAGTCCGACAGATTATTTCGATTATTTTGCCCGTTGACTTCGGCATTGCGATATGTTGTAATTTGATGCCAACTAACTCTCAAGATTTCTCTGAATATTATTAATTATTATTAGGTTTTTTATTTGTTATTATTATAGTTTTAACTTTTGTTTGCTCTCAATGTAAACATTGTGATTTATCATTATTTTGGATTTTTTTTATTTGTTAGTTCATATTTTTATTTGTGATTTATTATTATTATTATTATTATTATTATTATTTGGCAATGCATGTATATGACATTGTATGTGTTTGCTGTTTCTTTTTACATCGTGCACATATACCACTTTTCGGCAGAAGTTGTATATAATACATGAATACTTTAAAGTGTGTAGCCTGTGTTAAAGTGTAAAATAGATGTGTGTTTTGTATGTCCTTTAAATTATCAAACCAGAAAAAAACTGTCTCTGTAGTTAATCAAGTTCACCAATTCTATTACATCTTGCCCCACCCAAACGGGTGAATAAAGAGACCCAGGTTATGGATTGAGACACAACAGTTTGTACAATGTACATGGTATTTATAAAAAAAGATAATAGTTTGTACATGTTATTTACCAAAACATACTGACTTGAGTTTTGCAACTGATGGATGCTGCTCTCACTGTACATGAAGTGTGAGAACTGGTTGCAAATGGTTAAAGCAGCATTTGTTTGAGATAAGCAAATTAATGACTTAACTTTGGCCAACTAGGATTTTAACCCTTTAACGACCATCTACATATTATATGTTTTCAATGCATTTTAGTACATGGCTGGTCGTTACATGGTTAAATGTTGTTTGTCTTCATCTTTTACTGTTCATGAATTATGCCTCACTCAGATTCCCCACCTAAAACCTGAGTGACATAATAATATTATTATTTTTACAGGATTCATTTACCTATGAGGGCTTTTGGTTGATTAGTTTCATTCAGGTGTCCCGTGTCCGTATCACTCAGGCTACTTATACATGTTATAACTTGGTTTGAATTCTGTTAGAACCAATACAATCATCTATAATACTTTATTGCTGCCACTTGGAATCATCTTTTCAAGACCAAATACCACTTTTTTCCTTCTTTGCACTGACTTCTTGTGTGTGATTGATTCTACTTCTAGTTGGTACTAATCATGTGATTAATTATTACGTGCTAAGTGCGTGCTGATGTGTTCTCATGTTGTGTGTGGCTTTTTGGTTGGCATTTGGAAAGTGTGCAGTCTCTCTGGTGCATTTCTTGTCTAAGTTGGCTAATGCTATTCACGGTTGCTAGTCCTGCCATATGGGACTTTCTGCCTTCAGACCTTAGAAAGTAGAAGCTATGCTTTGTTCTGTGCGCCTACAGAACTGAAACTTTTCTTTCACAAGTCAGTTGATCTAAACTAGTCCTTTTAACCAGCTTCAAAGTAAGCATTTGAGCCGTTGTAATTGAACATTATCAAATATTGTTTGTCTTGTACTTGTGAAAGGTGAAGTTCTATTTCTGTAATGCTACAATTATTGTGAATTTGGCCCAACTTCACTGTCAATAATCTTGGCATTCTTAGTTGCAATGGCACTGCTTTGAGCACCAAAGCACCATCAAAAGTATAAGAATACATGGTTTATTTATTTTAAATGTAATTTAGTATTAATACTTAATTTAATTAGTGTAAATAGATGATGTAGATGATAGTTTAGGAAAAATGGAATGTGATAAATGGTAAATGTATTTCGGAGACAAATAGGAATGTGATTTGAGGTATTATAATTATCTATAATAGCCTACTATAACTTCCTTTAGTCTACAAGTCTGAAAGTTTGTCCTTCCGTTTGTACGGTACGTATGTTTGTATGGTGTGCGGCTAAATACATTGAAATGGAACGCTCTAGCGTTACGGAATAGTTTACAAAACGTTCTCATGCAAATTTGTAGGTCATCGCAGCTATTTTCAGCTCACAATTCACTTTAAATCTCGAGATAATGGACATTATAATTTTCGTTGCGGTAGCCTAGTTAACGTTGTGCAGAGTTAAGACGCCATTTCACCATTATTCAAGCGAATTCTCGACAATAAAATAAGCCTATATTATTAACCGATGATCGTAAGTTAAACAAGAATTATGACAATAATAATTATATAATTAATATCGTATCAGATCTGGACATTTGTAGAGCGCCACTCGCAGTGTGAACTGCAGAAACATCGGAGAAAGGAATGAATGCCTGCAGTCAGCGAGTAGAGGAAGACAGGAAGACCCCAGGCATAGGCCTAAGCTTAATCCGCAGCTGCAGAGGAGAATGTAATAATTATTCCAGGCAGATGGGTGTAATAATAATTATTATTGTGAGAGGGCGAGACCGCCGAGACGGTAGTGGATGGGTGGGGATGAAGGGTAGGAGAGGAGGGTGAAGACGAGAGAGGATGAACGGGAAAGGAGGGTGGGAGGAGGGCGGGGAGTAGAGGAGAGGGGAGATTTTAGTAGGGAGTGTGCCTTGCTTACAGTATATTATAAGAAGAGCAGAGGAGAAAGGTGGGACAGGAGGAGAGGGGAGGGGAAAGAAGAGGGGAGGAGTGGCACGGGACGGGAGTGAAAGCTAGAAGGTTGAAAGAAAGGGAGAATGGAAGGGGAGGTAAGAATTAACAGGCTGACTTTAAAGGAGATTCTGTCTTGCTCACAGCATACTCGTGCAGTGACTATAGGAACTGGTGAAAACTCGTGCCTCGGAAAAAACCTGGGCGAAGACGGGTAAAAACGTTAGTTCTAAAATAAATACAAAAATGTACAGGGATTAGCTGTTTTCACAAAGGCCCAGCGTTTGCATGACTAATCAACCTTGCAATAGGCCAATAGGCCTTCATAGCTACCCATCGTTTGATGTCATTTAATTATGTTCTGAGATTGATTATAGTTCATAAGCATAGGCCTACTGCCATTAATTAGGCCTAATTAACCAACGAATCCTAGCTTTAACGACCAGCTACATGTTTTCAATGCACTTAGTGCATGCTGGTTGTTAAAGGGTTAATACACAAGCTTAGGCTATATTCTTCCCACTGCATGTGCTGTGGATGTGGAGGCCTATCTAGCCTATAGAAGTTATTGATAGGCTTCTTGCAGGGCTTGTAAAAGAATTTTTTAACTGCACGACCTCTTCTTTTCCTTTAGCTTCCAATACTCTATTGTAAATAGGCTAAATGGAAGTCATCGGGCCAGTGGCGTAGCAATAGGGCGTGCAACCTGTGCAGTGCACGAGGGGCCGTCCATAAAGTATGTCACACTCGAGGGGGGTCAGGCCATGTGTGACAGTTTTTGACAGAGGGGTCAGGCCATGTGTGACGTCACACATTTATTTATTTATTTATTTATAATTCTTTTATTTTTTTTGTGTAGAATTTAATAGCTTTACAAAAAATTTCACACATTTTGTGAAACATTTGAATTAGTTTTATGTCAAAATAGCATGAAATGCGTATCCCTGAATGGCTAGGAGCGCTACTACGCTAGTAATGCTGCTGCAAAGCCTTGTTTTAGGCCCTAATAATGTATAGCCTTTCGGTGTTAATGTTTAAAAAATTTCGAAAGTGTGACGTACTTTAAAGGGGGGGGGGGGGTCAGGCCATGTGTGACAGTTTGTGACAGGGGGTAAAAAATGGTCAAAAATAGCGTGACGTACTTTATGGACGGCCCCCGAGGGCCCCCGGCTGTAAGGGCTCCTTGGCGGTCAGAGTCAACTTTTTAACTTTCTGAGTAGGCTATTCAGAACATTATCAAGTCTAGCCTACAAGTGTGGTGTACACACTCAAAAGTGTCATTGTCGATTAAAGACAATCGGGCGAAGGAGATCTGTGATCATCTGTCTGCACTGCAACACTAGACATGAGTGACTGCCTCACAGTAGCCTGTGTCTGCCGGTGTCACATGACCATGTGTAGTTAAGATTTTAGTTAAGTACTTAGTTAAGTTTGTTTCTCTACATGCTCTTGACAATATAAGCTTTTCTGCAATCTGTCATCACCTAATTTGTTTTAGTCTCTTTCTTTTAAGCTATCTTGATTAATTTTTCTTGGGAATTTTTTACTTGGGTGACCCTTCCCAGCGGGATGTCCATCCCTTTTGGGCCCCCCTTTGTAGCCAATGCATGCATGTTTTGTACTTTTATTGTTTTCTTGTTTTCTGGTTGCAATAAAGTGAATTGTATTGCATTGTATTGTGTCCGAATAAGAAGAAAGGACCAACTGATCCCAGCAAATATGCGTCCTGTCCAAAAGCTGTTGGCCAATTGTCTCATTTGCAGCAGAACAGTCGCCTCTACCACCGCCACCACCTCTGCTGCTGCTGCTGCTGCTGCTGGTGTTAAAAGCGTTGCTGTAGCTGCAGTGTCTAGTCAACAAAGACGGTGACTCAACGAGACGGCGCCTTCATCACGGTGTCAAAAATTTATCTCTTCGTTATAAATTCGTCCGGATAAAAGCCGATGATAATGCTCTGCTATAATTGTTCTCATCATTCTTTCTCAAAGTGCCTACCAGCTCTAAAATAGCTATTGGATTCTCTGACGAAACAGATTTTAATATCTGGGAAGAGCTAGGGTTTATCCTATAATATATGGATTAAAGACTAATTACGATTTCAATTGAAGCGACCATAGATTAATTCGTACTACGGATATTTTAATACAACAGCGCTCTATAAGTCAAAGCTGACAATTATAGTTGGAAGCGTCACTCTCTTTACAAAAAAGACAGGCCTACGTTAGCACTATTGCATGATGCACAATTAAAGGCCTAGGTATAGGCCTAAATTAAGTCTATAATTATAGGCTATAACTTATAAGACTTATTCTCGATTTTGTTGGTGCTAAAGTTTCTATTTCGTTGATTTTATATTTTGCAAACACTTAAAAAATATCTAGACGAAATAAGAATTCGTTGAACCGTATCTTAGTTGTAAACTCCAAACTTCTGATCTTAGCTTGGGTCTGGATTTAGACACGTCTAAATAAATAGCCTAGGCCTATAATTATAGACTAGACATGAGTTTTCATGGCGTTGGAATTATAGTGTCCAGATCGAACTATGATCACAGTATAAATAACATAAAAAAATATTTACACTATGCCTATGCTATAATAGTGTAACAATACACTTAATAATCCCACTTGACAAGACTTAGTGGATCTACGATAGGTGGAGGTATGAGGGGAAATTCCAACGGGTCGTTTTATATTTAGCCTCATCGCATTAATCTATAATTCAGCCAAGAGAAACACCGAAGACTGCATGGTCAATTGTACAGGGTTGCTGCTGCTGCTGCTGCTGCTACTGCTGCTGCCACTGCTGCTGCTGCTGGTGCTGAGTTGGTGGCACGCACATCTCGCTGCCGTCTGCACCATTGTAAGCAGTCTTGCACTATCACAGCCATCGTGCATGGCCAACAGCAGCAGCAGCAGCAGCCCGTAGCCCTGGAAACAGTTGCTGGCACTGTTTAATCCATCCTATATTATACTCGCCCCATCCGCATCTCTTCCATCCACTCCAGATCGCTATTTCCATCTGGCAGCAATTAACCGAGACGATCTATTGGCAAACTCGCTGCAGCGTTTATGCCAGACGCCTTATACCCACTCTACCCTATCTGTCCGTTGAAGAAGCCCGTTAACGTTGAGCCGCCGCCGACGCCAGAAATATATATCAGCTCTTCAGTCATCGATGGCAGAGAATAGTGGATGGTGGTAGCGTATACAACAGTGGACGCCGTTGATATATGAGCCGGTCTATCTATCGTTATCCTACTCGGGCAATTCCGGTATAAAGTCGTCGGTGAAGAGTTTATATAAGCGGTGATCAGACGCAGAACAGGGAATGTCGACGCCACTGCAGAGACCAGCGTCGAAACCAGCAGCCGGTTTGTGAACCAGATCATTGTCTTATAATTTAAAAACATAGTAAGAAATCCTTAGCACTAATAAAAGCGAATGTAGGCCTATAACCGTATAACCTACAATGATAAACCTGTATGTGCGGGCAGTTTAGGCTACTGTAGGCTAGTGCTATAGGCTAGCGTATCTGTTTGCAAGGAAATGACGTATGCCTATAACTGGAAACGTTAAGATGACATTGTGTCGAGACTTCGATCATGTCATGCAGAGTAATCTGATTTCTGTTCTACATTAGGCTACGTAGGCCTGAACATAATGACTAACTTTCTTAAGCGTTAATCTGTAGCGAGGTGCAGGGCACCGGTGTATTCACGAGCGCTTCGTCGTATCAGAGATGTTATCCATATGTAGGCTTACCACGTTTTAATCTGTTATCTCTGCCAATCGGCAGCTAACCTCCACTGGATAGCATCTAACCGATTGACAAGAGACCAAAGAGAGAAGAGGTAGCTAGGATACTATATGGTATTTGGTCTGTTCGTTTTGTGGAGGCTGGTCTGCTATAGGGCTTCGAGTGTAAAAGCGCTCGAGAGTAAGCTGGTGCACTGAACAGTCTGAACTTGACATTAGGTAGCGCTATACTTTGAGTTTACTATAGGAACTGGACGAACTGCTATATAAATTGAGTAGATTAAATAATCATTTAGTTTTTGGCGATTTGGTCATTGCCAGGCCTAGCTATAGTATACTGGCTAGTCTACACCCTTAATTGTCATTGTTTACTGTTTAGATCTATAGTAGGCTAAACCTATCGAAAGTTCTTGCTTGTTATCCTATGGCAGATGCGTATAGCCTACTCAAAAGCTTTCGAATGCTCTGACAATAATTGTCGAGAGAAACGTGTTTGAACAGGTTTTGCTGTCAGAAACCCGTCTTCTGATTAGTTTGTTTACGTGCACTTGTTGACCCCCTTATTAGTGTTAGCTGTTTGATTGGCATGCAAGGAGTGCAAGACTATCAGTCCTATTGCCTAGAAGCAACTACACGTGTACAGTGTACAGTGTACTGTAGGCCCTACACGCGGTGTGCTGAACCATTCCTCTTGCCTGTCAATCTCCGTACTCTCCCTTCTTCCTGGCATTTCACTCAGGACCGAAATTCTCAAACCGCCCTGTTCTGGTTTCCGTTTGACGCCATCCGATTTTCACCGTCAGAAAGAATTTAGCCTACACCGCGTATAGCTCCATACTTTGCATGCCATGGATTCTGACCTGACATCGAACATGAATTTTGGAGGTTTATAGGCCCTACATAATTTTCACATGACAATAATTATTGTGCCTAAGAGGTGCTAGGTTTATGCTGAGGCTATTTTTAACCGAGGTCAACATGGTGCCAGTGGCGTGCGGACGGTACGAAGCTGAAATCCTGGAAGCGGAAACTCAAAATGCCGCCCTTGGACAACTTATTTTGCATATGCTATTGTCTTGTAAATGGTATTAGGCCTACATTCGGATGGATAGAAAAGATTTCTTCTTCTTATCAGAATGTAATAGTGAGAAAAAGTTGCCATTAATTTTTGTATACGTAAATAATTGTGTAAATTTATTTTTCATTTAGAGAATGCAAAGATGGCACATTAGGCTACACTCGCTTTGTTTCATCCAGCTATCCATGCAGTTATCTTACAATTGAATAAATAGGCCTAATAATAATTGCCGATCCTATAATGCAGCGTAATGTCTAGTTTGCTTATCTGGAAAATTTCTTTCTTTCCATTATCACAGAGGATTGTCAGCACGTGTGCGAACAGAGAGTTTCAATTCCTTTAGTATAGGCTTAGCCTACCATGCAACAACGAATATTGCGCTTGACCGACCGATAGACGCAGCTTTGTCGATACATTTTTTTATCATCCATTGTGATTCAGCATTGTTGGCTGGCAAACGCTGACTCAGACATCGATCATCACCCTCTATTCCTCGCAATCGACCTGGGACTACGAACCAACGGCGGCTCTGCCACTCCCAAACATCTTATAGGCAAACGCCGTTTCTAGACTGGCCTCCAGATGGCGCTGTCGTTACCATGACAACTCGAGGCTTGCCGCGGATGCGGTGTGGAAAAGGTGACGCACCAAATGCGTTCCGGTCTCGGGCAGTTTTGATGGTCGGGGGAGGTAATAATGGATGCAGCTTTTTCACCACACCTGAACCACGTGTATTGCCTGTAGCAGTAGACAACTTATGGTTGATCGATAAGAGAGGCGCTTTATTGCTTAACCTTGTTCGTCGGAAGACCTGCATGGATAGACGGAATAAAGCCAGAGTATATAGCGCCAAAATTATTATTATTATCATAACAATTAGTTCAAAATAGCGCGAATGTATGTTTGTCCATTATCAGGCGATAGAGAAGTTCATCTATCAGTTAATTAAACATTCTTAATTAACTGCTGTTTAATTGTCTTGTTCATCCAGAGAGCGGTGGCGGCAGTACAGAGGCACGCACAGCCAGTCCTACGTCATCTCCGGTCATGTCCGGTCAGAGAGCAGCCGGTCGAATTGGATTGTCCGAGTACACTGCCCAGCGTTTGGCCGAGTTGAGGGCGAGACGGGCTGAGGCCGAGGCCGACTTCAAGCAGGGAGGAGGTGCCACGAGTGCGGCAAAGGATTCAGCCGTACCGCCACCGATCCCATCTTTCGCAGCCACCCTCACCACCGCCAGCGACAC
>OX243811.1:53395993-53475993 GCA_945859605.1 Lumbricus rubellus | reverse complement strand
TGGTGGTGGTGATGATGATGATGATGATGATGATGATGATGATGATGATGGTGGTGGTGGTGGTGGTGGTGATGATTGATGATGATGATGATGACGACGATGTGATGATGATGATGATGATGATGATGTTGTTGCTCTAAATAATAGATCCGTGATTTCTATTTCCCACAAGACACCCCAATGGCCTACATCTATTGACTGTGTTGGGAAGTCAACACTCAACACCATCCAGTGCAGCTATGCCACTATTTTGCGCAGACTGAGCAACTCGCCTGGGATAAAAATGATTCGCGTGGATCATCGATGAGTGATTACACACGAAATACACGTCACTGTTTAAATGACGTACAGCGTTGTTGCTCCGGATATTCTAATATGCGCTCATGTGAAATTAGCTTTTCCCCTCAACGTGAATTTTATAGTAATTAAATCTGACCCAGGAGGATATTATGCGCAATAAAACTTTTATTGAACAACAGTACAAAACTTACGACGTAAAGTGCCATTGGGACTTAGAAGTTAATTAAACGAAAACGAAGGCTATGTAACGACTAGACGAATAGCCTATGAATGGGGACCAATGGACCATAAGCCTACACAAAGCGAATACAACTTTGTTACATAGGCTAAGCCGCCTTACATAGCCTACCTAAATACCTGCATAGCTGTAGGCTTATGCACATACGCATATATTCATACTTAGCCTAGCTTATATACATAGATACACAAACATGCAAATGCATGCATAATTATAGACCTACATTTTATGTTTTCAATGCATTTCATTACACGCTGGTCATTAATGGGACATAATAGGAATGTGTCTTTTTGTTTTGATTATTCAGCTGGAAACCAATCGAGGAGTACATAGACAGACAGTACGAGCAGTATCTGAAGGACGAGAGTGGAATTAACCGCAAGAATATCAAGGACTCCAGAGTTCACTGCTGTCTCTATTTCCTATCGCCATACTGCCATGGGTAACTAATTATTACTGCTGTACCTCTAAGTATAGCATCCTGTGCTGTTCATTGATCAGTGGTTTGTGTCCTCTGCGTAGGTCACGTGGGATGACCCCACTTCTCGGGAACCAGTCTGCGGGCTATGTGTAGAGCAGGGAACCAGTCTACGGGCTATGTGTATATAGAGCAGGGAATCAGTCTCCTGGCTCTTTGTGTCTGATACAGAACCCGCCCTTTGTATACTACTGCTATGGGGCGCGGTGGTCTAGTGGTGGCGTCGTTGCCTTGGAGCCGGAAGGTCCGAGGTTCGAATCCACCCTCAAGCCGCGTAAGGACCTTGGGCAAGTCCTTCACTTACAATTGCTCAGCGCTTCGGCGTGAAACTCCGATGCAGTGTTCGCTCTGCATCGGGAGCGCCTCTGAGTAGAGAGAGCTTGAAGGGGCGCTATAACAAGTGCACATACATACATACTAGACTGGTCCACAATACAATGGCAAAAAAGTAAGTTTTTAGAATTCTTTCTCCACAAGGCTTATATTTGTCCACTTGGGTTAGATAGTCTTCCTGTAAAATTTCAGCCTGATTGTGCAACGTTTAGAGGTCAACCCATTCTGAACATTTTACTTGAGTGCTAATAATGTCTTTACGTCATGTTAACCATCAATTGTAGACTAATATGGCTTTCTCTAATCTGAGATCAGACCCAGAGTACTGGCTATTGGGAAAACCAGTCCCTCGGTTATCTACTGTAAGATTACCACAAGCTTGGATGCACAGCAACTGCTTCAGTTTCATCATATCACTAAAGGGAGGCCCCATCCGGAAAGTTGAAAAATGGCCTGTGATGCAGTTGTTTGTATTTGGGTGCTTGCCAGAATACCAACACAGCGGGTTGTCCGGTGTGTCAGGAAACTGTCAAAGCTTTATCAGAACTACCTAACTCTGAAGACTCACAGACCATTATAAAGAGCAAGTGACAAGATAAAGAATACATGTTAAAGAGTGACCTTCAAAAATTGTTCGATATTGCCTCAAAGGATATGAGACAGAAATCCAGCAAGAAGGAGAATTCCTTCGAATGCAAAAATACGTATTTTCCAGTAGCATGAGAGGAGTAGACCTAAAGACAGCAGCAAAAGAGAGCAGAAAAAGGCAACGACAAGAGAATGGTGAAAATTGATATGAAGAACGCAAGACAAAAGGCAGTAATGAAGCAGTAGGTGAACTTTCTGCTTTGTCATCTAGTCAAGATTCAGCTTAGCCTACTGTTCGATTTAATGCAATGATGAGTATCAAACAACCTAGTCATCGTTCGAGTACATAATGTCTACACTCTACAATGTATAAGCAGCTGCTACTAAAGTCTGCCTCATTATCAAGAAAGATCCAAGAACATCTTCTTTAGTTTAGTTGTTGGTGCTTTGTATAGTGTTGGCCTTCCAGACCGTTATGCTGTGTTTGTAGATGGAGCTGCCAATTAACCTGGCAATTGGTTATGACATTAATTTCAGAAATCACATATTCTAGAAGTTCATAAAAGAAAGACAAGAAGCAGCTGCAATGAAAGAACAAGAGTGCACACTGGAAGACCTGCTATTACCTCTCTGAGAAATCAAAATGTTGCCCATCGACGGATAAAAGGCAAACATGAACCGCATAGCTATTATTATAGTTCTCACTGGAAATTGCCAGGAAAAACTGTTTGGCAATCCCAAAAATGGTGAGCGACATACAAGGTGACTCTCAGGCCAACACCAGTGTTGAAATAATTGAGAAATGGAATCTCCCCAGACTCAATGTCGCTCAGGTCGTACATTAACCATTGTGGAACAATGTATCTACTTCTGTCCCAATAACATAAAAAGTGTCAAATGGGTTGACCTCTAAATTTCATTTATTTTCATTGAAATTTTTTGTGATTATTATAATCATGATAAGGACAAAAACAAGCCTTGTGGAGAACTGAAATCTGCAAGATTATTTTTTTGGACCACTCTAATACATACATATGATCAGTGGATAGTATCCACTGATCAGTGGTGTCGTGTTCTCTGCTGTCCCACTAGGAACGCTGGATTCAGACTGCTGATAAATTTGAAACTTTTATCTGAGGATAGCCACATCGGGCGTTTAACTATCAACACTAGATTACTCCGATGCATCTTTCAAGGGATCGAATCCATTTCTATGGGTCAACATTTTATACACCATACTTTTGTACCAGTTTATGTTGCAAAGAAAATGAGAAACTAATCTTAAAAGAAACTGCTATCGCATATATGCAGCGTCAACTATGAATTTTATTTCTCACTGGAGATCAATTGATGCATTTGTTTGATAAGAACGACAGTTTAATCTCTAGTGTAGCCAGCCATGAGAAGCCATACATCATCATAAGAGATGCCACTAAAGTTATTTTTATTTTGCGTGCAGACTTCGACAGATCGATGTTGAAATGATGAGACGTTTGCAGCGGAAAGTGAACTTGGTTCCTGTGATTGGAAAATCAGATGCCTTGTCTCCTGCGGAAATCAAAAGACTCAAATCCAAAGTCAGTCAATAAGATTAAGGCCATTCAGTAAATCTTTTGTGAGACCTATCTTAGGATTAGTTCCTATTCTGGTTTCTGTGTCACTTCGTGAGATTTTAGCTACAATCGTTAATTCAATCGATAATGCCTTTTTAGCTGCTTGATTCTTTACAAACTTTCCTCAACTTTCGAGTCATTTATTATAATTTTAAGTCTACATTACAATGCACTGCATCAATCTACCAATCTGACTTAGGCCTATTAGTTGTTCTGAACTTCTTAATATTATCGACTCTGCATGTGTTCAGATAATTATAAGCCCTATGAATTTATATAGCACGACAGAACAATTTAAACAATCTAATTTCGAGTTATTAATTAGCCTACATGTACGTAGCCTATGTCTATATATTTGCCGCATTCGTTTCAGATCCGTGCTGAGATCGAGAAACACTCGATTCGCATCTACGAATTTCCAGATTGTGACAGCGACGAAGATGAAGACTTCAAGTTCCAAGACTCGGAACTCAAGGCAAGTGCCACATGCAGTCTAAGACAATCAGAAGGAACCTCTCTTCTAAGGTCTAAACCTTCTAAGGTTTCTGACGCAGTAGCCTGCATGTATAGGCCTACATAAGGAAAGGCGGGTGAACTGACCGATATAGCATCTCGATGACCTCAGATGCACTAATACAAAAGTCCATCCCGTCTGAATTCTAAATTCTAACTGGACATTGTGTCCTTCTGCTTCATTTCTTTACAGTACTTCATGGACGAAATTCATGTTGTTGCATAAATGCTGCCGCTGTATAGGGCTGTATAAGACTACATTGTATGCATGTAAAACGTTGTGTATGGAGCTGTTTCAGTTCATAAATTCCAGCACTTCAGAACTGCTTTTGACCTTTATCCTCTCGTTTACGGTCTGTCGTGTTAACGCTGTCAATGATAAGAATTGAAAAACTGGAAGTAGCCTATGTTAGATTGGATAAATTGCTTTGTTCTTGTCGCACTATGTGCTATGCAATAGGTTATTGAGTTAAATAGCATTGAAATGCATGATCACCAGAACTGCGTGAAATAATTTCCTTCTGATTTATGGTATTTTGATTGCCGATCATACTGTGCAACAAAATGAGTTCTGGTGTTTAAGATAAAAGTGCACCATAACAATAATTACACAGACGATAAGCATATCATGCGCTCTTGTGAATCGCTTAAATGGCGCCATAGTATTACAAGTGTTGTGATACATAGGCAGATACATACATGCATGTACATTGGCTACGGTATGTTTAAAGATAATATATAATAGCAGCGTGCGGGCCCAAAATTGTATGTATAGTATGCATATATATAAATTATATATGTATAATGTATATATTTGTAAGTCAATTGCGAAGCGATCGAGGCAATAATTGCAACAGAACTTTAAATTTGTATAAAATAACGTCGTGTGTTTTGTGTGTTAGAGATATAATATGATATCAACGAGTTAATTAAATTTTGTGCACTGCAGGCGGCTGTGCCTTTCGCTGTTGTTGGAAGTAATACGGTCGTCGAAGTTGGTGGCAAGAAAGTTAGAGGTCGTCTCTATCCGTGGGGCATCGTCGAAGGCAAGCGTGTGCACACTTCAAACAAAACTAACCAATGCTCAAATAACAAGACTTTATTCGTACAATGTTAGGCCCTATACACAGGCCTATATGTATTTCGACAACGACGATAATAGACAATGATGAAAATTATACTTGCTGATCATTAAAAAACTTTCTTTTGGCGAACCTTGTCCTTACAATGCTCACTCTGAGCCTGTAAGAACACGAATCCAAATGAAATCAATAAGTGAAAGGTGCCACAAAATATTTAAGAGATTCATTGAAGTCAAGCACATCTATCCACCAGACCTTGGCCTACAATACATTCTGGTCTTTACTGTAACTGAATAAATCAGGTTGGATTGAACTAAGTTACACGGAAATCGATTGAAATGGATTGGATATATATCTATATAAATATTATTATATATATTATTATTGTATATAATATTATATAGATACATGTCTGATACATATTCTAATATATAGTCAGTTTACATGTAGACTAATTATACATACAGACGTGTTTATTTTACTTGGTTGTTTTTTATTTGTTTTTTTCTGTGTGCAGTTGACAATCCAAATCATTCGGATTTTTCCAAACTGAGACAATTTCTAATCAGGTAAAAATGCAGATAAATATTAATGTCAAACATCTTTTCTTTAGCAAGCACTAAGCTTAACATAAAAAATTAAGTAAATCTGCATAGACTTGAAAAACAAATTAGGCTACCTCAGCTTCAACTTTATAGGCTGAGGCCGTAACACTCCAGGGTAGGCCCAAGCATTGACTATACATGTAGGCAATTTATTTTTAAGAAGATGTTCTGTCTGGCTAATGAGTCTTTCTTTGCGGATAATTATTCGAACAGCACCCACATGCAGGATCTGAAGGACGTAACTAGAGACATCCATTACGAGAACTACAGAGCTCGACACATCCAGGAACAGATGCACAAGTCGCAGAAGGAGAGAGGGTAATTACATTCCACTGTTTTTACTGCAACATTATATAAAAAATCATATTAATTTTACTTGTTGCCAGTGTATGGGAAGCATAGGAAAATAAGTTCACGGCTTCGGAGTTGAACACGCCAAACCGCTACAAGTGTGGCTTGCTGGAGGCCACTGGAAGGTTCGGGCAGAAATCCGGTTTCAATATGCATGGAGTTTAACTTGTGGTCACTACATACCGTATAATAGAAGAAATTGGTTTACTCTGTATTTTCAAATAGGAAGATCAGAAAGCGATGGATTAGACCGACCAATTAACCGCCTGCATATGAAGAGGCTGAGAAGTATGAAGCCGCTAATGTTTCATATCCATTGCCGCCTCTCGAGTTTAGCCTAAAGGACTTCTCACCTACTTCGGTTTCAGTATGACTGTATAACGAGATCGTATTTATTTATGAGTGAGATACTGAGATGAGCAGAGCATTCGGAAACAAAGCAGACGGATGATTAAAGTCTGGTATTTAAATATTGACAAAAGAGAGATCGTTTGTGTAGATGTCTAAATCAATGTTCTCTCGTTTACAGTAAATTAAAACGGGAATCGACTCCGAACATCGATGCTGTAGCTAAAGCTGACGAATTGCTTCTGCAAAAAGATCAAGAGGTGAGTGAAGGAATTGAATGAAAAACTTCTAATCGGGTAACGAATGACAGTTAGTCATTTATATGACAGGGCGAATAACTACTCGGATATAAATTATTGCTTATTAAGTGGTGTAGCCTAATATGCCAAGCAAATTTCTGTCCAGGGTAACGGCCTCTGTTGTCATAGACCCTGGTCAAATCGGATCCATCCATGCTCGGAAATATATATTGCGTTTTTAACAACATTGTGTCACAACGAGGACAATAATTATTGTAGTCACCTTCCTGCTTACTCCACGCTTCGGACTAGCTGCTGGAGTACTGATTGGAGATATTCCCTGAATGGGATTTTAAATTCTTCTATGGGGTGTTTTGTTGTCAGACATGGAAACTGTCTTTCGAAGGAGAGTCGTTTTTGACTACACCTTGAATTAAACAATATTAGGCCTATTTGAAGTTTTTGTGACGTAAATATAGCCTAACACTGCCAGGGTACAGGTAGAGTTTTATTTTTAGGTTTACTGGTTTTTAAAGAGGTTTGAGCCAAATCACTTAGAGATGAAGTTATGTTAGCTTAAATTTATTATTATTATTTTCCAGCTGAGTCTTATATGCCCTAGACATAGGCTACGCACGGTGCTAAGGATAACTTTTCGTTTGCTGGCGGAGTTGTAGGAGACGATTCTGAGGTTTAGCCTACGATAATAATAATTATAGGCAATTGATGTCATCATCGTTTGTTTCAGATTCAAGAGATGCGAGAGATTCTGAAGAAGATGGAAAATCAGTTGGCAGGAAGCAATGGAGGATCAACTTCGACCTTGAATCAGGTCAAAGGTCTTGGCAACCTGTAGAACCGATTCTACAATCCAATCTTTTCCACATTCATCTCACGCACGACTCACTTCTATTGTGACGGACGCATAACATGAAAGAAGTAACTGTATTCCCCTTCCCATCTTATTCCAATCTCATCATAATAATTCATGCAGCAACAATGTAAAGATTGTAATGAGACGAGTTACCCGTACGAAACAGTCCAGACAGCCGCAGTTTGTGGATTCATTATTGACCCGTATTGACCACCGGATAGTTGATCGTCATAAATTGGCCTTTATAAATTATATTCCAAAAGGAGGATATGTTGGTAGATATAATTATTAGTCTTAACAATAGGCCTGCATGCTGCCAGATAGTAGCTACAATAAAATATTAGGCCTACATCTGAGTAAATATTTCCAAGAAATTTGAAGGAAAATAGGAGTAGACTACATTCATCGTACCGAAAATATTCTCCAAGGGAAACCTCACTGCCAGTGGCAACTGTTCTGGCTCAAAGAATTACGCTCATCGTATACGCTATGCTGGAGTCGTAATTATCCCAAACGTCACAAAGCACTCGCTCAAATGAGTTAGTAATAAAGCCTACTGCCAGGTAACTGGCCAGAATACATGCATCTCGATTTGCAGCCGCGCCAGATTTTTATTAGCACGTTCGAACATGACTATTTCATCACATCTAATATACTTACAATTTTTATAATATTTATTCATTTACTATTTATTAACGAATTATAGTTTAGCCATCAACATTTTGCTTATCACACTTTTTTTATATTATTTTGTAGCGAAGACGATCTGTGTATTTTTATGTATCAATGCACTTTATTGCAGCGCCTTTGGTGGGCATCTCGGTTTATACATCTTATTTTTCTCTTATTAGCTGGAAACACAAGTAAGATGAACGGTAGTTAGATAGCATTTCCCAAGGCCGTAGACAGGGGGTGTTTGGGGTGTTTGAACACCCCCCGAAATGGAAAATGCAGAACAAAATCTATTGCATCTACTAGCTCGTGATGCAAAAAGCATGAAACAAAACCATGAAAACACCCCCTCCCCCGACGAAATGAAATAATAGAGTGCATTCACTAGCACATAGGCCCTATATCGGAAAAAATGAATCTAAGCAAAAGGAGATGAATTTTTGATCTGATGACTAAAAAAATTCGTCAACAATTTTACGGCGAAGAAACACCCCCCGAAATAAAAATCCTGGCTGCGGCCTTGGCATTGCCAATAAGTAGGCTTTACATTTCAGGTTTGTCATTTCGCTCAATGTTACTAAATGGAGACTTAGCCTACAAATATCTGGCCCTGTGAATGGTCTGCCTCTGCTAGGACTGACTACCAATGAACGAGGCTTTTTATTATTAGATGCACACAGGTTTTTCTTTCTCTTCATTCCGCAGAGTAGGCCTATAATGACTATAATCCCATGAAGAAAGAAGGCAAATTGATGTGTTTGCGCTGATACACCATCCAAGGCAGACGGCTTATAGATAGGCCAACGCATCTCTGAATCGGCATCCATAGGTATAGGCCTTTAGCATGTAGGCCCATGTCCACATGCATAGGCCATTAGACCTATACACATTGACACATGATAAATGAAGTAATACATGTATAAATGTCGGTGTACGAGGCGGTCTTTTAAGTATAAGGGTATCGTATTATGATCTGAGAGTATTGATGGCTGGATGAGGTTAAGTTTTCAAAGAGACGTGCAAGGCTTATATATTAAGATCCAATCCACAAATCATTGGTCTTCATAAAGTTCTTTGGTGCTCATCATTCGAAGGCTTCTAATGACTCGCATGTTAACTATAAAACATGCAGAGAGATATACACTACACGCAGTATATATTAATATGATATAGAACTTTGCTATATAAATGTGTTATGTATCTGGATATTTAATTTTCTGTTTCTACGCAGTGGTATCAAAGAGCGACCCGCTCACCATTTCTGGTCTGCTGAGGCAATTTTTTTAACCTAAAGACTGCACGATTTGATAAAAAAAAGTTCAAATTTTAAGGCCTAATGATTTTTATGTGATTTCGTGAAAGACAATGAAAATCAAAATTATGATTCTTAAAGCCCTATAGTTGTTTGTTTGTAAATGCACCATGTAACATTAAAATTTTAGTTTTTCAAAAAATTTGGGAGCAGTCTCACTGAGCCCCCACCCCCAGAGCCCTCTCCTATTTGTTCAGGGGCATTAGGCATCCTGACCCACCACCCGCTGGTAAATATTTACTCTGGCCCGCCTTTAAAAAGGTTGACACCTCTGCTTATTCGGAATGAGTTTCAGTGTTCTTTTTGTCTTCAGGGTTTTTCATAGCATTGCCTACATACTATGCGTTGTGCCTTTTGTGTTTACATTCGATCGTAGGTTTTCTACAAAGTTCTGTCTTTACTTTATTCTGCGACTTACTCACTTTTTCATCTGATATTTATTTATGCTTTTACATGTCCTAAATATATATATATATATATATATATGCGTTTGTATACTCACATACATGAAGCCCTTGAGCATATTTGCATACATAAAGCTGCTAATGTATATTTACATTCATGAAGCTGTTTATGTAGCCTATATTATGTACATGTACATATATGAAACTGCTAATGTATATTTAAATACATGAAGCTGTTTATGTATATTCGCATACATGAAGCTTTTTATGTATATTTAATACATGAAGCTGTTTATGTATATTCGCATACATGAAGCTGTTTATGTATATTTACATAGGCCTACATGTACATGTACATGAAGCTTTAATTTATATTTACAAACATGAAGCTTTACTATGTTAGATGTTAGATGAGTCCGACAATTTGTATGTTGTGTTGTGTATGTATTTAAACGTTTTTGAGAGTTTAATAAATTATAGAAATCAACTCAGCTTATGAATTTATTAATTTGAAATAATTTTATATCGTAAATGCAATTGATCATGGTCTCTTTTCTGCAAGTCTCATTTCCTCTGATAATTATCTATTAAAAACCTATATTTTTGTTGATATGAAATTGCCAAGGCCGAGTAATTTACAAGACAGACAATGAACTGACTTACTGATTGACAGACAGACTGAATGAGTGAATTCTTATCAGACTAACTGGCTTTCTGTTGGGTATTGAAGCTGGTGGCTCACATTTCTTTCTCCACCCTTTGTCAATCCTCATCTTATTCTTATGATCTTAACTTCTCCAATCTAACCGTACCCCACACTGCACCACTTCTCTGGATCGATCGTTCCATTAAATTTATCAAATAAGTGGCAATGGAAAAAGTTATGAAAGCTCAGACGTAAGACTTAGAACAGATGCTCAATTTACATGTAATTATTTAAGCTGCGAATATTATGAGGCCTACTTTTTGTCTGTCCTTAATTTATTATCAACATCATCACGAGTCGTAGTTGAGTTTATCTGAGTTCAACTGAACCGGTTATTACCTAACCTACGACATTCACGTGTCATGTAGGCCTATAGGACCTACTCACCATGCCGACGATGCGGCATACAACGTAGGCTATACCGAGTCATATGCTCATGGGCGGAGTTTGGTTTCCGTTCTGGGGGGAGCAACGCCTTCTGGGGGGGGGGGGCTAAGCCAGGAAAAAGATGCAATTTTCATGGTAAAAAGATGAATCTGGGCCTTCTTGGGGGCTTAGCCCCCTCCCCTAGCCCCTGATAAACTCCGCCCATGCATATGCTTATCGTAAAACACAAACCATGAGATTGTGTCACCTAGTTCATTCCCCCAATCGGAATGGTTAACAAGTACAACTTGTAGGCTTAAGCCATTTTGGGTCCTTATGTCTTGCGTAATTCGCAGCCCAAACATTTTGTCTTCATCACCCACTCTATTGTGCTGTTCGCGTTTCAACCAATCCGCATCAAAAGTAAGTGGAATATTTATCCAGAGCTCGTTTGTCAGGGTTCTAATTAAAAACCGTATCAGACAAAATTATTTAATTACATAATAATTATGCAAACAGCAATGATATCAATCAACTTGCATTGAATATTCTCATAATTCTCATCTAATACCAGCAGCATCAATTTTTTCGCTATCGTCGTCGTCGTCGTCTTCTTCAATGCATTGTCTTTATGATCATCATTTCCACGACAAAGTCAATTGAGACAAAGCGTCCTATATACCATCAAATGAGCCTTTCGTGCATGCCATGTTCTCTGCCACACGTAATCCGTCCTACTCTGATTCTTTCGTGTGATTGTTGAACATTAGGGTAGGCTTATACAGTGGGTACATGATTTGGGGATGGTGGTCGATTATTTAGACGGGTGAATTGCGAGCGGGTGAATGAGGAGATGAATGAGCGAGTTTAGTCTTTACTTTCCCAGCCACTCAATCACCAACCCAACCTTCCAGCTATCCCACCAGTCATTGAGAAAGTCACGCATTTGTTCATTCGTATAATATTTTAGTCAGTTGCTCTATCAACTAATTAGTAAATCAATAAGTTAATCTGTTAGTCGAAATAATTATATGAATTGAGCACAAACCAAGACAATCACTCATCCAATCAACAATGCCTCAGTCACTCAATCGGCCAGTTATATAGTCAATCAGTCAGTTAGTTAGTCAGTCAATCAGTCAGTCAGTCAGTCAGTCGGTCAGTCGGTCAGTCAGTCAGTCAGGTAATGGGTTGAACTGAATTGAGGCTGGTCCATTTCCATAATATTTTTGCAACCATTATAGGCCTACGTGTGATTGATACATTTCAGAATGGCCAATGGACTTAGGTTGGCAATTTTCTTGATTGCCTCTCTCATTGTGATCACTGACTGCATCAGAACCGGTGAGAACTAAACGCAACTTGAACTCTTATGAATCTCGCAAAATTATCGGAGAAGGTATTTCTACCACCGTGCATGTCAATAGGAATAATACAAGGCAGACAAAACTCGAAGAAGAGATGCATAGTTGTAGCTATAGGCTATACCAGTTTCATTGTGAGGCTTTGGCAACTTGTGTCAGTGATCACTGATTCGTAAGCCTATGATTATATATTATGTGCAGCCTCGTTCAATTATTGAGGTGTTGAATTCGAGACCCTCCCCTCCCTCTCTCCCTCCCTCCCTCTCTCCATTCCTCTCTCCATCCCTCTCTCTCGCTCTCTTTCTTTTTCTTTTTCTCTGTCTCTCCCTCCCTCCCTCCCTCCCTCCCTCCCTCCCTCCCTCCCTCCCTCCCTCCCTCCCTCCCTCCCTCCCTCCCTCCCTCCCTCCCTCCCCCCCTCCCTCCCTCCCTCCCTCCCTCCCTCCCTCCCTCCCTCCCTCCCTCCCTCCCTCCGTCCCTCCCTCCCTCCCTCCCTCCCTCTCCCTCTCTCTCTCTCTCTCTCTCCTATGTTAGGACAATTCTACAATATACGACTGTACTTGATATTGCCCGTTCTTCAAAAGTTCAGAAGTGTAGGCCTGCACGTCGTTTACAACACGACCATACAACGAACATGGCTGACTTGTGCTGTGCGCGTGAATGACTATAGAACCTCAGGGTCCCTACACAGTAATTGCCTCGAACGAGGTTCGAACCCGTCGTCTCCGCGTCACAGGTCGACCGCACTAACCAATCAACCAATGTGACAAACGCACGAAACAGCTGCATGCGCTTTAGTCGACGGTTGGCTGCAGGAGGAGGAATTACACCGTGACAAACACAACAACACTGTGTAACAGATGAAGACAAAGTGCGTCATCCATCAACGCCTACACATCGCGTGTATACATACGCGTGTATACATCGCGTGTATACATTCGCGTGCTAAAGAAGACCATCAATCTCCTGCAGACGATAAGACACAGAAGCGCATGCGCATCTGACGCAAAGTAACAGATATTTATTTGCTTAATGCACCACTTGCAAAATAAGCGCCAGCGACTGATACATGTTTTGTTGGCAACTGACAGTGCTGTAAAAGCATACAATTAAATTGCATGCGTCTGATAAATTCACAACTCATATTCGGGTCTTTAAACAATAAATGAAACGTGAGAAATTTATATTACTCTTAACACTTAAACGCACATGCATAGGCCTACCCGGTACATGTAGGCTTACATGGAGATTAGAGCAGTGCTTAAAAACAACATAAATCGTCGCTTTTCAACAGCAATTGAATATGACATAGGGGCCCATTTCAAAAATGATCTCATTTGTTATAGAGGGAATAAAAATTTTTATAAATGTGATTGCGCTGTTTGTGAAATCCAAAACTATAACTACATGTATTGTATATGCGAGCATTATTTAATTTGTATATCTATGCGCATGTGTCTGTGATGTCATGTCTGTATGTGTGTGTGCGTTTGTGCGTACGTGCATGTGTGCGCGTGTGGGTGTGTGTGTGTTCTCGTGAAAGACTACTACACTACAACGAGGCATGTGTGCAATAATTTTTCTAGCGCCGTACTACTTCGGCATAACGGACATAAACTGCCTGCGAAAGGGTCGCATCGTTCGTTCTGCACCGAAGCGTCCCCTCGGCGATTTCGTCCAGCGTTGGATCTACTACCGCGGCTTCTACATCGAGTGCGGCATCGGGTCGGTGCTCGAAGGTCAGCAGTACAAGGCCGTCGTCAATCCGTTTCCAGCCGGTTTCAACCGTTGCTCACAGGCGCGCGAGAGTCGACCTGCAGGCTTCTCCATGGTTTCTATCGACTGCATGCGTCGCTGTGTGGCGCGATACCACGAGGCCCACGGTGCATACAACTTCCTACTACAGAACAGTAACCAATGCGCCAACAACTTCGCTCAAGTGCTGTTCGAAGGCGCCAAGAATGGCAAGTGCTCAGACTGGTGCTTGGACTGATGAGCAATGAAGACATCATGAACTCAAATCATGTGTTCGTGTCGGCACTTGCACCAAGAACATCGTTTGATGCTTGCAGTAATTCTAAGCTTTTATTTCGTCCGCATACATAGCCCACATAAAAGGCGCTCAACATATTCCGCTAAGACGTTTAATTACAATTCCTACACATGAACGTATATGCACAGTGCACACACATAGGCCTACATACAAACATACATGCTTATAGACCTACTTACCTTCACATCCATGCGAACGTATAGGCATATATATATAGACCCTATATAAGTATATACACTGTGTCCCGATAAATTCCAAGGCTGTACGGTAAATATAAAAATAATTAGTAAACATTGATAGATTTTTAAAATTCCAGAAACAGTTTAATCCTGAAATATTATGGAACTATAAATCATGGTCGAAATGTCCGCCATTGGCTTCCACGCATGCTTCGAGACGTACACGCCACTGACTAACAGCAGCATCGACGACCAGTTGATCAAGTTCATCCCAAGCATTAACAATTCGCTCGCGGAGTTCTTCGATGTTTCTGTTGGATTTCTCGGAATGCATTTAAGATTCTGACCGTCATTTAGTCCGCCATTTTGGTTTTCGTGCAGTGCTACATATGTGATCTTGGCTTTATCATATTCCTTGACCTCTAAAATGTTGACTTAGACCCTGAAATCATGATTCCTTTACATACATGACTTCACCTATAGCCATTTTAAGATTCTGGCAGCCATTTTGTCCGCCATTTTGGTTTTTAGTGCAGTGTTACATATATGACCTTGCTTCCATCGCATTTCTTGACCTCGAAAATGTTTATTTAGATTCTGAAATCACATTTCTACTGCATACATAACTCCGTTTGTGACCATTTTAGATTCTGGCCGCCATTTTGTCCGCCATTTTGGTTTTTGCGCAGTACTACATATATGTCCTTGATTCCATTGCATTCCTCAAACCCCATAGTCTTAATTTAGAGTCTAAAACCGTGTTTCTATCACATACAATACATTACTTTTAATCACTTGAAGCAATTGTCAGCCATTTTGTCCGCCATCTTGTTTTCCCATGGAACCGCTAAAAATCCAGTTTGCTAACCGCGATTTTCGTTTTCAGGAGGGTCAAATTAGTCTAAAAACACCGGTTAGCAAATTGTTACATGATTTGCTTCTAACAGTGTAATTTTCAGATCCCAAGCCTAGACTAATATATTAGAGCCTTGGAATTTTTCGGGACACAGTGTATATATAATCTACAGTCTACACTCTACACACAAGCACATACATGCGTTCCTGTCTGTCTGTTTGCCTTTTTGTCTTTCTGTCTTTCTATCTGTCTGTCTGTTGTAAACTAGAATAGAAATTTACATGCTTGCATTATTATGTGAACTGTAATGTTTAAATATTAAAATTTCTGCACGCATGAACTATAGGTGGTGAACAGGCCTGTTATACATCAACCACCACCACCACCACCACCACTCACCTGGTCACCTGGTGCCGTCAGCTACTGGAGCTCTGGCGAAAGCCCTGGTGCATCTTCTCCAGTTGATCCTCTCCCTAGTCGCCTCTCTTAGTTCCTCCAGTCTCATGCCAGACTTTTCCTGTACTTCATCCAACCATTTCTTCCTTGGTCTTCCGCATCTTCTCCGTCCCTCACCGCATGCCGTCATCAGCTCCTTTTCCAAACCGTTAGATCTCATCACATGGCCGAAGTAGCTCAATTTCCTCCAAGTTGCTGTTTGCTGCAGTGTCTCCTCCCTCTCTATTCCGAGCTCCTCGCGCACCGATTCGTTAGTTCTCTTCTCCGTCCATGAAATCCTTAGCATCTTTCTCCAAATCCACATCTCACACGCGTTGATTTTCTTTTCCATATCCCGTGTCTTTGTCCATGTCTCGCATCCATATAGGACGACTGGGAAGATCAGTGCTCTTACCAGTCTTTTCTTTGTTTCCCTGCTCACGTATTTGTCCTTCCAAATCTTTTCCAGACCGTTCATTGCCGTTTTCCCCATTGTTACCCTCCTCCTTATTTCCATATCACTTCTTCCCTCCTTCTCTATCATAGATCCCAGGAATGTGAAGCTCGATACTACCTCTATCGTTTCTCCATCCACCTCAAAGTTTTTCCATGTTGCAGTTGTCATAACCTTTGTTTTCTTTACATTGAAGTATAGTCCCGCCTTTTCGCTTTCCTTCCTGACTCTTCTTATTAACTCGACTAGGTCGTCCCTCTTACCCGCCAATAATGTCGTATCATCGGCGTACCTCAGATTATTCAGTATTTTCCCCGCTATCCTTACCCCCTCTGTTGCCTCCTCCAATCCAGCCCTCCTCATAATTCTCTCGGCATACAGATTGAACAGGAAAGGGGACAAAATGCACCCCTGCCTCACTCCTTTCCTTATTTTAAATTTCCCTGTGTCACCATATTCAGTTCTTATTACCGCTTCTTGATCCACATAGAGGCCCTGTAGTAGTTTAATCAAATGCTTCGGAATTCCCATCTCAATTAGCGTCTGCCACAGTAGTGTATGGTCTATGCAATCAAATGCCTTGCTATAGTCTATAAAACACATATGCACCTGTTGCCCGTATTCCCTCTGTCTCTCCATAATCCACCTTATATTGGCGATGTGATCGCGCGTTCCTCGCGCCTTCCTAAATCCCGCTTGGTTGGTTGGTAATTCCCTTTCGATTGTCTTCTCCATTCTTTTGTGGACTCCACCACTACCACCACAAATCGGTAGACATTGAAATGAATAGATTTTGGGATTTCTAAGTTTATATCCGGTTGAAACGACGATGCTGCATTATTCACTGAATAGATTTTTCATTGATTTTTCAAGCGGAAATAGATGGCGCTGCAATTAATAGCATCGACCATAAAACCATAGAATCAATTCAACGATTGCTGGTGTCATGATGTCTGGCGCCCATCTCCACACCACAACCACAGCAACCACCACCACCACCACAACAACAACCACCACCACCACCACCACCACAACCACCACCACCATCACCACCACCACAACCACCGCTAGTAGGCCTACAAGGCAACAACAGCGGAAGCATTAGCAGAATAGCTTGTGATCGCCTTAAACTCCTGTCTGTCAATAGCAGCCACTACATCTCAGAGTTCACAACAATACGCTGTCTAGTAACGAATAAAAGGCATCACGAGTTAAAAAATCCACATCTACGCATGTGTTATGGTATGTGTGTGGTATGGGTATATATTGTATAGCCTAGTTGTATACACTAATCAATGTAATTCATGTTGACCTATAGGCCTATATGCTTACAAGTATGAAATCAAATAATCGTGATCATAAGCTCGTGACTTCCACAGCGCCTATATACAAAAACGAATTCGTGGGAACCAGCTTATTCACAGGCGCCCAATTAAAAAAGTCGATATGGCAGGAGTCAGGATCCAGACAATACTCCGGTGTCCACCTTCTGGTCATACTATTTGAGCACATACGTATCTGGGCATGGTCAGAGCTACAATGCTAATGCTAATGCTGCCGCTGTTGTACTATTGGATCAAAGAGAGCAAAGATCGAGCAAATGAAGCAGAATCGGATTCTGCACTATAGTGCAAAACGAACCATTCTCTCAGCCATCACAGTGGACCCTTATACCACTAATTAAATGACCCGAAAGGCGATAGTGCCGCCACCTACCAACGCCACCTACCGACGCTGAATAGCATTCCAGTCAGCCCCGAGACCCGACGAACGGCTCCGAGTGCATCACTTGCAAATGGTGGCCACCGATTCGATTGATCGTCTATGACATGCCTGGCACCATGATCGAGGAGGAGGTCACAGAAGAGGTCAACTGTTGCTTTAATTAGACATTTTGGATTAGCATTTCTGGGAAGAAGTCATCGTAAATTCAGGCAATTGTAATTTGTACAGCAGGAAGCCCTATGCTGACGATCAGACGAGAATGGCATAATTGCATTGTAGCCAACTGTGCCTCGCGATCATCTGGTGGATATTATCTGCATTTACTAAAGAAAACCAATTCGAATGTGTGAAACTGTGCATGATCCTTTAATGCTACGAAGCCATTATGTCATTACAATACAGTAATCGTAATCGCAATCGTAAAATCCAATCTTCTAAAGCGCCACTCGAAAAACAAGCGCGGGCACCAGCTTATTCACGAGCGCAGCGTTGAGTCAAAAGGGTTGTCCGTATAAGTGTAGTCCAAAGGACGTCCGGATCGTACAGTACAATACAAATTATTCATACAAAGCATTTGTCGCAGATTATATGAATTACCCATGCAGAACCGAAGACTCTGCAAAATTCAGATTCTGCGAAAATGCATTCAGAATATTAATCTTTCACATAATAATTCTCTACAAAGTCTGAACGTTTTGTCTACAGTTTCTACACATCTGAACATTCTCAATCTCGATTTCTTCAGCAGTTTCAGAACGATGCAGAACGTTTTTAAATCTGAATTATTCGGAGTATTCTTCAGATCCTAAAAATTCATCCTCTCAATTGTTCAAGTATCTTTTTGAACTAAACAACAGAACATTTAAACAACGAAATGATAATTAAATCGTCAGAAGCAAACATGGAAGAGTTGAATGTGTTAAGCACAACCATGGAATTGTCTGCCTGGCTCCTTATAGGCCAAAGACTGTGACGATGGCGCTGGTTTGAGAATGGTTGTCTGGTGGGATGCCAGTGCAGCAGCAGCAGTTGCTGATGCAGATGAGATGAGGCTGTCGTAAGTGATGATGGCGGCTGAGGTGATGAGGAAGGGAATGGCTCCACAGGTGATGCCATACGTCCACGAGAAGAACCATAGCGATCGATTGAAACGCATACGATAGAGATCCTTCTCTTGAAGGAACATCGCAGGAAAGAGAACGACCACCACAGACATCATTATGGCTAAAATATACGCACACAACAACAAGTTAACAACAACAACAACAACAACAACAACAGAGGAATATCATCTCTTACAAAGATTAGAATCAAAGTAGAACAGGATGTAGCACTTTGACTCATTCGACCAGTACAGCCTTGACCATCGGACAATTTGACCAGTACAGCCTTGACCACCGGACAATTTGACCAGTACAGCCTTAAAAATTGAGTGCCCGCGCAGTTCAGCCTATACTAGCCTTACTTTTTCAAAATCGTGGAATATCCAGCTCGGTATAAAGACAAGATATTCCAATAAAAATGGTTTACCCGAATAAAACAAAAACTGAATTACAAAAAATCGCCAGGCAGCTCGGCTTGGTTCATTATACAACAAGACTGCGGAGATCGGAGTTGATTGTTGTAATTGACGCCCCCAACCGCGAATGCTACGATGGTGAATGTCCATGCAAGTATCCACGGCCGGATCGACAACAAGGGCCAGGCACGATTACCGTCGTTCGTCGTCGGCGCAATGTCAACTCACCCCCCGCGTGATGTTAGTTTGATTGACAACGAGATCATCATCGTTAATTGTCAATGCAATGGCAACACATGTCTGTGTGAAGCGGGGGTGTGAGTGGCTCGGGATTACAATATCGCAAACGATTTTACACCGTTGGTTTATAATCGTTTTTGAATCAATCGAATATTATTATTTTTTTTCTCTGGCGTATGTAAAATGGACTACTCGAAGAAAACTGTTACTGAATTACGAAAAATCGCCGAGCAGAACGGCAAGGATGGATATTTTACAAGACGGTGGAAAGCGAAGTTGATTGCTAAAATTGACGCCCACACCCGCGAATGCCATGATGATGACTGTCCATGCAAGTATCCACGGCCGGATCGTCAACAAGGACCATGCACGATTATCGTCGTTCGTCGTCGGCGCAATGGCAACTCACCCCCGTGTGGTGTTAGTTTGATCTCGAACTCGATCATCGTCGTTAATTGTCAATGCAATGGCAACACATGCTCGTGTGATGCAGGAGCGTGAGTGGACTACGAGGTAGATACGGGATTACAATATCGCAAACGATTTTACACCGTTGGTTTATAATCGTTTTTGGATCAATCGAATATTATTATTTTTTTTCTCCGGCGTATAGAAAATAACTGAAAATGGAATATACAGCTCGGCCTAAAGACAGGAGATCCCAATATAAAATGGACTACTCATCGTATAATCTGAAAGAATTACGACAAATTCCTAAACAGAGAGGACAAAGAGGATACTCGAGTTTGCGAAAAGCGGAACTCATAGCGTTCATATCGCAGGGAGATCGACTAGGCGCTCGTGCGGTCCGGGCCAACAAAGCACCGGCGCATACTCCCGCCACTGTGCGAGAATTGCGCGAAATCGCAAAAAAGAGAGGTGTGCGAGGATACTCGAGATTAGCAAAAGCGGAACTTACGACATTCTTGTCTACTACTTGGAAATTTTTGAAGACGAAAAATCAATCTTTCCCGGATTGGCTGACTAGTGAGATTAGTCGGCTACCCCCACAAATAAAACCGCCCATTCATAGGTTCAAACTTCGAGAGACTGCGACGGCCATCAAAGGGTTTACAAAAAGATACACGATCGATGGCGCCAACGGGATCGATGTTGCAACTTTTCTCAAGGCTGTAAGACCGCAGGTAGTTAGGTTGCTAGGGAAAAATCGCGGGGTAAAAGTTCAATTCGATCTCATGTGTGAAATGGAGAAAGTAGATATGAAAACCGGCGAAGTAGTAACGGCTGAGCCTAATTTCAAATCAAAGAGTGATATTATTTTAGAAGCAACCGATGTGAGGGAAATATATACCAACGCAGCGGATAAAATTAAGGAGAGCATGGCAAGTTTTCAGATGCGGGGGAGTAATTGGAGATTCAAAACCGTTTTGAAGTTGGATATCGATACAGTGGTTTATAAACCATTGAAAGGTAGTTCTTACATTCCACTTCCAGATTATTTAGCGAATAAAAAGGCTATTATTAATATGAAGAACGAAGACGATGAATGCTTCAAGTGGTGTGTAACGAGAGCTGTAAACCCAGTTGACAAAAATACAGAAAGAATTACGAAAGAATTAATTAGACAGTCTGAGGAACTCAATTGGTCCGGCATCGAATTCCCAGTAGCAGCGGATGCTAATGTGCTGAGTAAGTTTGAGCGAAATAATAATATTAGCGTTAATGTTTTTGGTTACGAGAAAGAAGTGAATCTGTTCCCACTATATATATCAAAACATGAGAACGATAGGTGCGTAGATCTATTACTCATTTCTGACGGAGAAAAGAAGCATTATTGTTGGATCAGGAATTTCAATAGGCTGATGGCTGTGAAAACAGAAAAAACTAGTACATCAATGTACCATTGTAAAAGATGCCTAATAGGATTCAGTAGAAAAGAATCGCTTCACAAACATACTGAGTACTGTTCGCAGCAGGACGCCCAACGAATAGAACTTCCGGAACCTGGGACTATGCTAAGTTTTACACATCACTATAGAAAGATGCGTGTACCGTTTGTGTGCTATGCCGACTTTGAATCGTTCATCAAACCTATCGGTACATGTCAACCCGTTCCTAGCACGTCTTACACCAACAAGTATCAAAAACATACGCCCAGCTCGTTTTGTTACCACATGAAATGCTTCGACGATGATGTTTATTCCCAAGAGCCGGTGCGGTTTACAGCTGAAAACGACGACGATGATGTTGCTCAGTTATTCATAGACTCTATCGAAGAAAATGTAAAACGAATATACAACGAGTTCAAATTCCCCAAGAGGATGATATTCGGCAAAACTGAACAGAAAAGTTTTGATGAGGCCGTCAACTGCCATATCTGTGGGGGAGAGTTGCGTGAGGATCGAGTACGAGATCACTGTCATTTGACTGGAAAATTTAGAGGTGCCGCTCACAACCTTTGTAATCTGAAATACAAAGTCCCCAAGTTCTTCCCTGTCATATTTCACAATTTGAGCGGTTATGACAGCCATTTATTTATCAAGAAATTACGGGGTGAACACGGCGAGAAAATCAAATGCATTCCCTGTAACGAAGAAAAGTATATCTCATTCAGCAGAGAGGTCGTCGTCGATAAATTTGTAGACAAAGATGGAAAAGAGAGAGAAGTCAAACGCGAATTACGTTTTATCGATAGTATGAGATTCATGCAGACGAGTCTCGACGCGTTATCGAAAAATCTTCAGAAAGATCAGTGCAGGAATTTAGGGAAATTTTTTGAGGGTGAGAAGTTGGATCTTTTACTCAGAAAAGGCGTTTACCCATATGATTACGTCGACGGTGTTGAAAAATTAAACGAAACCGAATTACCATCGAAGCATGCCTTCTATTCAAAACTAACCGATTCGGGCATCAGCGAAAAAGATTACACGCACGCGAAAACGGTATGGGACAAATTTGAATGCAAAACATTACGCCAATATCACGACTTGTACAATTTATCGGATGTTCTATTATTAGCGGATGTGTTCGAAAACTTTAGAGACATCTGTATGAAGCACTACAACCTAGATCCAGCGTGGTACTACACTAGCCCAGGACTTGCTTGGGACGCGGCGTTGAAGACGACTGGTGTAGAGTTGGAGTTGTTGAGTGACTACGATATGTTACTGATGATCAAGCAGGGAATACGAGGAGGTGTCAGCACGATTTCCCATCGATACGCGAAAGCGAACAATGAGTACATGGGGGAAGCTTTCAATCCCACCCAACATTCAGTATTCATTCCATACTTGGACGCGAACAACTTGTACGGATGGGCGATGCGCAAGCCGCTACCGACTCACGGGTTTGAATGGATGAACGATGACGAATTGAATGATTGGAGAAACATTACCGAACGAGATGGAGTGGGATGTGTGTTAGAAGTCGACTTAGAATATCCCGAGGAATTGCACGACCTGCATAATGATTATCCTCTCGCTCCGGAGAGTGTAAAACCCGCGGGATCGAATGTAGCGAAACTCATTCCAAACTTGAATGACAAAGTAAAGTACGTAGTTCATTACGAAAATTTAAAATTGTATGAAAGTCTCGGATTGAAAATCGTAAAAATACATCGGGGAATAAAATTCGTGGAAAGTGCCTGGCTGAAAAAGTATATCGATCTGAATACCGATCTGAGAACGAAAGCTACGAACGATTTTGAGAAAGACTTTTTCAAGCTGATGAACAATAGCGTTTTCGGTAAAACAATGGAAGCTATCGAGAATCGAGTTGACATACGATTGGTGAGTGATGAGAAGGAAGCTATCAAGCTAGCCGCGAAAACTAATTACGGCAGACGAACGATTTTCGATGAAAACCTCATCGCCGTTCACATGAAAAAGACCAAGTTGTTTTACAACAAGCCGATATATCTAGGGTTGTGTATATTAGACGTCAGTAAGACGCTCATGTATGATTTTCATTATAATTACATCAAGACCAAGTACGGGGATAGGGCCAAGCTATTATTCACCGACACCGATTCTTTGGCGTATGAAATTAAAACGGAAGACTTCTACAAAGATATTTCCCCCGACGTCCAAAGTATGTTCGATACTTCAGACTATCCGAAAGACCATCCATCAGGTATAGAAACGGATGTAAATAAAAAAGTGGTTGGTATGTTCAAAGACGAGGCCGCGGGGAAACAGATTGAAGAATTTGTCGGACTGCGATCCAAGTTGTACTCTTACAAAATGGCGGGTGAAGACTACAAGAAATGTAAGGGTGTGAAAAAGAACGTCGTCAAGAAATCAATCACTCACGCAGATTACAAAGACTGCGTGTTTACGAAAAGACAACAGTCGAGGGCGATGAACGTCATTCGATCCTATCGCCATGAAATTTACACCGAAGAAGTAAATAAAATAGCTCTGTCCGCCGACGACGACAAAAGAGTAATAATGGACGACGGGATTCATACCCTAGCCTATGGGCACTACACGCTGAAAACTAAACAAAATAAAGAATAATTTACACTAATATAAAATGGACGCGGCAAAAAAAGTGTGTACCAAATGCAAAAAAGAAAAAAGCTTGGACGAATTTTACAAAGATAAGTTACAGAAGAGCGGGTATTACCCCAGCTGCAAAGTTTGTAAAAATGCCAAAGTGAAAGAGCTTGCACACAAATACGCAAGACAGGAAAATAGGGAGACAAAAGACACAAAAGTTTGCAGTCGGTGTAAGGAAAGTCAGAACATATCGGCATACGACAACAATCGATTTCAAAAAGATGGAAAGGCGAATGAATGCAAAAATTGCAGACATAATTATTATCTCGCCTGTGTAGAAGCCCGAAAGCTCATTAGTTCGTGAAACATCTAGATGAAATATTAAAATGAGCTATACAACTGTGAAAAATATAAATGTCGAAGGCGTAGTCCTCCCGAATCATCCGCTGACGAATTTTGAACTACTAGATGCCGCGAAAAAGCTCAATATCCCTAATTTCCGGGGAGTATTTCTCAGAGACGAGCTGCCGAAGAAACCTAGACAGTCTGAATGTGGGATATTGAATCTAGACGATTCTAATGGAACTGGCTCGCACTGGGTCGCTTTTTCAAAGAACGGCAAGGACAAAATATATTTCGACAGCTATGGCCTGCCCCCTCCTACAGAACTGGTAAAGTATTTACAGAGTCCCGTGTACTACAATAGCGAGCGCGTGCAGCCCGACAACGAAGTGTTTTGCGGCCATCTATGTCTGCACGTCCTGAAAAAAACCTGTAAAGATGGGGTGAATTTTCAAGAAGTTATAAACAGTCTGCATTGAAAATTATATTCAGATGTGTAAAAAATGCCTGTTGATAAATTTGGACATACAGATTCAGGATCTACTCAAAGAGTAATTGCCGGAGGAGTTACTGAAAGTCAAGTAAATAGTACTTTTCTAAGGCTAGATGGGGCAAACTCAGCGACCGGTGATCTAAATATGAGTGGTCATACTATTAGAGGTCTGCCTACAACGAATACAGCGAATACAGCGAATACAGCGAATACTCTGGAAGCGGGGATAGATGAGGCTGTAAGTCGGGGGCAGGTAATAGATTTACTGCGGAATCACGGCGACGTCCCGACCGACAATAATCATTTGGCGAATAAGAAATACGTCGATGAACAACTTACTTCGAAAGTGGCGGCAGTAGTGGGACCCGCGGTTAGCGCTTACAGTTCAACTCAGCAGGCTATTCCCGCTATGACTTACACTGCAGTTACTTTTGACGTAATAAGATGCGGTACCGCAGGACATGGTATTGAACGTGGTTTCGGAACGACTTCTTTCTTCCCCAGTAAAGCTGGGTACTATATCGTTTCGGTGTACATAGAATTTTACTTCAATAATAATGTCGCGTATGGCACCGTCCACCTGTATAAAAATGGAGCGTCGTACATGCAAATTGCGTGCGGAGGGAGCGCGAGAGGTTTGAGCAGCCATTCAATCGGTAGTAACATAGTTTTTCTAGGCGAATTCGATTACCTCAACATACGCGTTTTTTCATCCGTCGGCACGAACATTTTGTGTAGGGACTTTTCAGCGGCATTCTTACGGCCCTAATTAATAAAAATTGTTATTTTCAAAATGCCTGTTGATAAATTTGGACATACAGATTCAGGATCTACTCAAAGAATAATTGCAGGGGGCGTTACGCTGTCCCAAGTAAATAGTACTTTTCTAAGGGCAGATGGGGCAAATCCGGCGACTGGGAATCTAAATATGAATGGCAACTTCATCAAAGGCCTGTCTGTAACGAATAATCCGGAAGCGGGAATGGATGAAGCACTAAGTCGGGGACAGGCTATTGCCCTAGTCACTGATAAAATCACTAATAGCGTCATGCCTACCGGTAGTAGAGATTACGTTACGGGTATGAGGGTATCCCCGGGCAATCTAGTGAGAAATACGACGAGCGGTATTATATATCGGTTCGAAGGAACGGCTGGAGCTATAACAGCAGCGCCGGCATTATCCGCGAATTGGAGACCTACAACCGGACCGGCTATTTGTGCGTTGAGAGAGGGTGACGGGGGAGCAACCGTAATGGTAAGTGGTGGTGCATTCTCGGGCACATATGCAACGCATGTTGGCGCATTCGGAGGCGTATATGTAATGCACCATCAATTAACGGTCGTTGCCATCAATACGGATTCGGCGTATACGACGTCCTTGGGCTTAATAACTATTCCTCGTACGGGCGTATATCGACTTGGCGGATTCGCGAATTTCTTGATAGGAAATGACAGTCCGGGCGAAAAAATAATCAGAATCTCGTATGTCAAAGACGAGGTACATAGTGACAACGAACTTTTTGAATGCATGGCTGGCGGATCAACGGTTGGCAGCAGAATATCGCTCGTATTACCAACCGTCGCCATATTTTTCAACGCCAACGATAAGCTCGGTATGAGGGTATATTCTGTCATATCCGGAAACAAGCCAACAGCCGGTCGCCTTCTTCTCATGGGCGGGGCCGGATTGCAGGTCGAGTTTTTGTACTAGGTAGTCGTAGATACCTATCGTTCATATACGCACGATAGGTATCTGTAAGTCTCATTATTCTTCATCGACCATTCTATCATGATCTTCAATATACCACACTCATTTTCTGTCCGTCCGATTGAAACCTCAGTAACTTGTCTGAAATCACCACTGCGTACGCTTCCGTATTGGCCAGCGGCGCTGTATTGAACGTACCTTTGATCTGGATATCGACCACCGATGACTTCAGACGCTCGGATTGCTTGCTCACGTCAAACACCATAATCGGAAACAGATCTTTGAAATCCGAGGGTGTGATATTGCATTGCGTCATTAGTTCGTCCATTCCATAGTATTTTTCACTGAACGCGGCTGCTGCTCGGTACGCCCGCGCGAATTGTTGATTCGGAAATGATAGATTATAGTCGACAACTGGGTATCGGTCTTGGTTCATCATCACGAACATGTTCTTCAGATCGCAATGATTGAAAATGGATGGATTGTGTTCTTGATCGCCGCTTTTGTCGGTTTGAAAACCCAAGATGATGTACCTAGGCTTCTCGGGTAATGTCTTGACGCTAAGTCTCCAGCTAAAATTAGTCGACTGTGCGACGGAGGTGGTATCGCATTGACGGGCTCTGTACGCAACTGGCAACGACGCTTTCGATTCGATCGTTTTGTACAATTGCATCTTCTCCATATCCGCGGGAATAACGTGCGGCATGAACCACGAGATTTTATCTACTCTCACTTTCCCTGCACCCGCGGCAGCGAGTCTAAAAATTGCGTCATCATCGGCTTTACGAACCAGAGTTAGCGTATGTTTCACACCAAAAACAACCTTGTCGTAATCATCGCAAAATCCGAAAATATGCTTCAATGGAACTACAAAGCTGAAAGTACCTTTGGCATTTGGTTTTTGAATTATATACGACTGTCTCACGGCGAAACCTTGATTATCCGCGATAACTGCCGTCGCCCCGCTGTCCTTGTACCACAACTGATTCAGACCTTGCGCTAGTTGAAAATCATTCGGGTATTTGAGTAATCCGAGCATCGTCGTTGCTTGACCTGGGTGAAATAACGATTCAATTTCCTGATTCGACAGGGCATACGAAATTTGACTGAAAAGATGCATGAGCCCATTATTCGTAAGAGTTGCTACATCCGCATCAACGTAGAAGGGGTTGACGCCGGCCGCCTTCATCAATCTACCCTCGAACAGCAGGTAAGATTCCGCTGGATGACAAAATAAATCTTGAAGTTCGATGTTTATTCTAATCTCGCCGGAGGTGTTTAGATTCGCCCCCGATATCGGCTCATACTCGTACCATTCGTAGCGTTCGACGCTTTCATCGCTCAATGGTTGTTCGGTAAATCTCAGAATATCGGATGATTGCATTTTTACTATTACACGATAATATATTTTTTACGCGACCTTCATTCCGGCGCCGTTTAGCGAGCGTACTAAATCTTGTATCGACATGGCGCCGTTCTTCTTCAGACCATCCCCCATCATCAGATTATTGATATTTGGGATATTCGAGATCGACCCGACGCTACCTACGCCACTCAGCCGGTCTAAAATTTGTCTAGTTTCTGGCGTAATTTTCTTGGGAGTAGGAGCAGGAGCAAACAGTTTGGCCGCTGCTTTGTCCACTAATCGTTTGCCAGCGTCGATTGCGGTTGTTTTCCCAACATCGATCGCCTTTTTCCCAATTTCTTTCGCCGCGTCTTTACTCGCGTTGAGAGCGGACGTTGCTAATTGTTTGGCGGCGTTCGACGTAACTAGTCGTTTGAAAAATCCCGAAATTGTATCGAATATTCCCGATCCTCCGATAACGTATTGTTTCCTATACCTCCTTCTATTAATGACTTGCATTTTTCCTGCATTTTATAATCCCGACATTATATTTTTGTAAGCATCTTTACTCAGCACTTCCTGCCTCAATAACGCGTCGCACATCGCCACGATCTCGTTTCTCACGCCGGTATTGCCTGCGTTGAAGCTTTGAATTCGTAGTTCTAGCTGTTTCGCTAATACATTTGGATCTTCGGAAATAACGATTACGCCACCCACGCCTTTACCCACCGCATTACGAGTCCTCTTTTCCCATATCGGCTTGATAATTTCTCTATATTTGACGCTCGAAGATGCTTTCGGTTTGTTGGGATTTTTTGGCTGTCTGATAGCATCCGTCGTGAGTAGAATCTCGGCGTAATCGTCTCTATCATTATTATCGTATATCGACGTGTTCGGCTGTTTCATCGTCAACAACTCCCAAAGCCCCGGTGTTCCGCTATACGTCTTATTTCCAACCGTCACATCGTCTCCTTGAATAAAAATCGGAGTGTCGCCGATGTAGAATTGACCATTTTTTGATCGTATTCCGAACGTCGTGTCTACGATTTTTCTATCGGAGGCGTATTGATGAAGGTACTTGGTTGCCACATCTCCTAATTCTAAAGTTCTAATATCCTCGGCCGGATCGTCGCTATACGCTTCTATCGAGGGATACTGGGGAAATTGAATCTTCAACGACGCGGGAAGCGTTTGTAGCGCGTTTGTAGTAGCTACCGAGTTTTCTTTGATGGCAGATAGTAGGACATTCTGCTCTTTGGAAAATGCGGATTGCGAATCGACGATAGGCTTGTACAGCTTGGTTAGTTCTTGTTGCAGCCCCGAATCCCCCAATCTCTCCGATAAAAAGTTCTGTTGAATATTCTTCTTGGATTTCAGAAACTCTTCGACTATGAAATTTCTTTTCGCCGGGTCATCTATCTTTAGAAACGACATTTTTAATAAAAAAATTAATGTTTTACGACGTGTTTTTCGACATGTTTTCCGACGTGTTTTTCTACATGTTTTTCGACATGTGTAAAAACACAAGTTGGGCGTATTTTCAGACATAGCGACATACGTCTACATAGGTCTACAAAACTCTACAAAACTCTACAAGTCTACATGACTTCATACATGTTCACGTTAGTCGTCTTTCTACTAGATTCGGTATTTTTCTCAAACATGCTTTGAAAGGACTGCCTCTCTTCCCCGATCGATGAGTGATTGTTTCGTTTCCTCGTCCATCGCGGCGGCCGCAACTTTCGACTTACTTTTGATTTCTTCTTTCATGCCATTGAATTTTCCAATCTCGCTTAGAATCAGAGAATATTCCTCATCTGAAATGTGATCATCCACGAGAGCTTTTGAAATATGGTCGCTGATCGTGTTGAGCTTCGCATCAGCTAGCGTTTGGATCTTTTCATGCTTCTCCGCCTTCAGAGCGAGCTTTTTACAGATTCGGCTGCCAATTATACTCAATAGCCCCGCACCTAGCGCCGCCCCTTCCATGGCAATAGCGATGGGGGCTGCAATTATGGTGGACAATACACCGATTCCTGAAATTCCGAGCCCCATCGTGGCCGCCTTGAGGACGGTGTCTACTATGCCGATTACGCTCACACTTCTATGATACTTTTTACTCAACGCTGCTCGTTTGTCGCGTTCTTGCTCGATCTCTTTTTTGATTTCGCTAATCTTCTGAAGTCGATACGTTTGTGCGGACCCTGCGGCTATTTGTATTTCACCTTCTGGCGCAGAGGGCGTTATATTTGTTAGGTTTGGATAGAGTTTGATGCCTTCGTTTTCCATTCTTTTATTTATTAGCAATATATATTTTTTTTACTGCTGATAATTTACAAAACATAGCGAATCTCCTTGGTTTATAGTTACCGCTGAATCGGAGTTGTTTTGAATGGAAACTATGATATCATCAACAGCCACATCTTCTGAAATCACTCCGTCTAGTAAGCTGCAGCGTCGTTCTTTGATACTCTGTCTGAGGGAAACGAGGCAAAGACCCGCCGTCATTTCTACACCGAGTCCAAGCCTTAGCGTATTTACCGCCTTTGATTGTATCGTGATATCATTTTGCGCAAAAATCTCCCATCGCAGACCTCCCTGTTGTCTATTTGGGGAGTGAGTAACACCGCTCGTAATCTTCCAAAAGAGTGAAACTGGCTGCGTTCTAACCTCTACCGGTCTAGTTGGTTTAGTTCCAAATTTGTGTATTGGTCTCGACATTTTACATATGATAATTTATAATATCATGCCGAGAATCGGAATGTTTCGAAACGGCGAGTTGGGGCCGAGCAAAAGTCCTTCGCCACTCACATAGCCCGACCCTGTTTTCATGTACAGCCCGGATGCCGTTATTGAGCTACCTTTTTGCCACGGAGACAAGTACAAACCGGATCCGGCCGCTCTTATTTTGCACGCTATGTCACCTTTCTTGACATACATTACACCCGAACCGCTGATTTTATCGACAAGTTTCGATCCAGCCGCAGCACCTAACCCACCTAATGCGCCCTGTGCTAAACTAGGCAGTACGCTACCAAGAAGGAACCGTCCCGCTGTCGCTAGAAACGGAAGTATAGCGCCTATGAAACCACCTTCGACTTTCTTGTTGTTCTCCAATTGCGTTTTACTCATTTTAATAATCACGCCAGTTCCTCTTTCGTAGGCTGCTGCCATTTTATTGATTTGCGCCTGGGTGAGCGCCAAAACGTGTTCGCCATTCAAATCATCGTGCGATAGTTTGATACTCACGCCGCTCCCCGCTTGAAGTGATCTTTTTATTTTGTCTTGCTGCGCTTCTGAAATATTAACTTTTACGCCCATGTAACGATTCATTTTATTAATTAATTACAAAAACTTTCAAACTTCTCTGATGTGAAACCGAATCGCCAATTCTTCACCTCGAAGATTTAGTAGGTTCCCATGTTGGTCTGTGAGTCTCGTTTCCATCGTTGAAATTGTAGATAGCAAAATCGGGAGATATATTAAATTATGCGGCACTTCGATAATCTTGTAACCCGGGCCTACGTTTGGGAAAAAAGAATATATCACGTTTTCCGATGTTCCGTTAGTGTACGAAGACCCGATAATGTCGCTGGCCACTCTCAGACTGCTTACACTCATTATATTTACCAAGTCCTCCGATTCATTGTATCCAGCCGAATAGATCCATCTGTTGAAGCCTAGAACCTTTCCAATCGAATTCTTCGGTGTAAAGTCAACCATATAGCCCTCTGCCGTTATATTTACCACAGACCTCAGCGTATTGGTGTTTGGTGCTATTGAGATACAGTATTCTCCATTTACTCCGTCGTAATGCCCATTCCCCTTCATGACCCTCTGTATATATTCGTTGATATCCGTTATTTCATAGCAACCCTCTGGAACTTGAATGTTTACCCATTCCGTGTCGCGATTTGGCGAATACCGAAAGACGTTGTTTGTCGCGTCGATATTCGGAAAAGAATAGTACGTCTCGAGGGCAACTAACGCCATTTCATATTTCTTATTCTTCTCCAGTTCAAGTAGCGGATTAAACTTCGTTCTGATTCGCGTGCTCTTTTCGCTGAGAAAAATGGAAAATGATGTTTTTGGTTCCGTGTTGCAGGCCGTCTTTTCCGTGTTTTCCGATATCTGTTTGAGAAGCGATGATTCCATTTTTACTATACAATACAATTTTACAATGGCGGATCCTCGATTATATAAAATTCGTCAAGTCCGCATCGATATTTGCCATTGTACTTGTCGCTAGTCAGGTCTAAAACCACGAATCCATGAGGCCGTTCCCATACTGTTTTGCAGAGTTTTCTAAATTCATCTTTCGACATGTCTGTACTCACGTGATCGTTGTAAATATGATTACAATTTTTCAGGTCTTGTTTGAACAGGCAAATAAAGTTCGCATTTTCTCTGATTGTTTGGCGCGGTAATTTGAAATAATTCTGGGCGAGGTAAAAACAATCTACATTACTATGCCTACCCCGATTATAATACGTTTCACATTTGTTTTGTTTTTCCAATTGAAGATCATCGAAAATCATCAGGTTCTTCTTTTCAGCGCTCAGATCTCTCGGGTCTGGTACATCGTCGGCGCTCTCAAAGAACTTGGCAATTATATCGGATTTAGCTTCTGAGTTTTTTGCTATTTCCTCCATTACAAGGTCTGGCGAGGCATTTAGTCCCACGATTTCATCTCGGTGGTCGAACAACCAAACGATCGCTTCTTTCGGCAATTTTTCTTCGTATGCTTTTTTAATAATACGATATTCCGGTTGAAACAGAGAAGTACCGAATACCTGCAAGTTATTATAATCCAACCAGTCTGGCCTGAGTAAAAGATTGAGAAGAAGCGTCGTTTTTCCACACGCCGATTTCCCAACTATCAAACCACGTATGCTTTTTGGTACCAACGGATTATTGAATCTTTTCGAGAGCGCGGTGCCCCAACTCATATCTCTAATCTCCATTTTTAGAAATATATATTATTAAAAAACGAAATGTATTGCGTAAAATGTAAACAACAGACCGAGACGAGAGATGTGCAGAACGCCGTGGCTAATAACGGGAGATCGATGCTCAGAGGTGTTTGCGTCGTATGCGGAAAAACAAAAACACAATTCGTGAAGGCGTCCGCTGTTGCGCAAGGTGGGGATCTAGTTAGTTCGCTGAACGCTGCCACTAGCAACATTAAATTACCTTGGGCTAAATTTCCGGGCGAATTACATTTGCCGGGCCATCAGTTTACTGGTCCCGGTACTAGACTAGATTTGCGCCTGAATAGCAACGAAACCCCCAAAGATTGGAGCAAACCTATAAACAGGGTAGATAGTGCGGCATACGTTCATGACCTGGCATACAATCATCACACTGATACGGCTTCTAGGAATGTCGCCGATAGAGCAATGATAAACCAGCTGAATAATATACCAAATCCAAGTCTGCGGGAACGCGTAGAGAGGGCGATAGTCAAACCCATCTTGTCAGCTAAAACGAGTCTCGGGCTAGGTTTAAAAAAAGCCAAAAATTACAGCAGGACCTGAAATGGACTAATCAATTAGCGAATGAATTACACAAACCAGTAGTGAGAAATTTTAGGACGAGGCGGGTCCGTGTTGGCGGGATTGACCAGATTTGGGCGGCTGATCTAATCGACATGCAGGCTTTCGCTAGAGATAATGATGGCGTGAAATTTCTATTGACCGTCATAGATGTGTTTTCCAAGTATGGGTGGATCGTTCCATTACATGACAAGAGTGGGAAGTCTACAGCCGATGGGTTCGTGAAGATACTCGGGGGTGGCCGACAGCCAGTCAAAGTTTGGTGCGACAAAGGGAAAGAATTTTATAATAAAAATGTGAAGAATTTAGTCGAGTTGTATTCTACCGAAAACGAGGGAAAATCTTGCATCGTAGAAAGATGGGTGCGTACGATGAAAGAGAAGATGTTCAAATACTTCACAGCTAATTCAACAAGAAGATATATCGATGTATTAGATGAAATGGTTAGTAATTATAATGAAACGAGACATTCTTCGATCAAAATGACTCCCGCGAAGGCTAGTTTGAAAACGAACGAAAAGACTGTATTTATGAATTTATACGGCGACGAGATTTCAGAGTCTATTACACCAAAGTTTTCAGTCGGCGATCGAGTCAGAATAACTAGGAAGAAGAACATTTTTGAGAAGGGTTATACGACTAGATGGGTGGAGGAGGTCTTTGTAGTATCTCAGGTTCAATACACAGATCCACCAACTTACAAGATTACTGATTCTGTTGGCGAGGAAATACAAGGCTCATTCTATGAACAGGAGCTACAGAAAACGACTCAAGAAATATTTAGAATCGAAAAAGTGATTAGGAAACGCGGGAAGAAATGTCTCGTGAAGTGGCTGGGCTACCCATCCTCGTTCAACTCGTGGATCGAAAATGAAGACTTGTTGGCATTGTGACACGATTATGGCAAAATACGCCAGAAGCCAACATTCCCTTCTACTTGCGATAATTATCGAAACTGGTAAATCCCACCATTATTGCGTTCTATCACTTGACTGTGAGTGGCTATGGCGGGAGGGCGGTCCTATAACTAGATCCGGCGTGACCATAGCTGCAGAGACCCTGTCACACTTTTCGATAAAACGTGACAGGGACGTTTTAGAAATCTATTCGACTGAGGTGTGACACGAAACATTTTCTACTGAATGCCGATCTGCGAAATTTTGTACAGAGCTTGACCGTCTTTCTCCTACCAACGACAACGACGATGATGATGTTGATGATGATGGCGGTGGTGGTGGTGGTGGCGGTGGTGGTGGTGGTGGTGGCGGTGATGATGATGACGACGATGATGATGAAGAGATGGCGACGACAAATCGGGTTGATGATGATGATGTTGATGATGATGGCGGTGGTGGTGGTGGTGGTGGTGCTGGTGGTGGTGGTGGCGGTGGTGGTGGTGGTGGCGATGATGACGATGATGAAGAGACGGCGACGACAAATCGGGTTGATGATGATGATGTTGATGATGTTTGTGAGACGATTATGAAAATAGCCTATGTCGTGTTTGATATCGATAACGAAAGTGAATGAAAAGACTGTAGGCCTCATAGCACATCGTCAATACTGCGGGAAATTTCCATCGCGAGAAGTCGATCCAAAGACGATTATGAAAATAGCCTATGTCGTGTTTGATATCGATAACGAAAGTGAATGAAAAGACTGTGGACCTCATAGCACATCGCCAATACTGCGGGAAATTTCCATCGCGAGAAGTCGATCCAAAAACGATTATAAACCAACGGTGTAAAATCGTTTGCGATATTGTAATCCCGTATCTACGTCGTAGTCCACTCACGCTCTTGCTTCACTCAGGCATGGTGATGATCTCGTTGTCGATCAAACTAACATCACGCGGGAGTGAGTTGCCATTGCGCCGACGACGAACGGCGGTAATCGTGCCTGGCCCTTGTTGATGACGAACGACGGTAATCGGGGGTGGACGTTGTTGATGGCGAACGACGGTAATCGTGCCTGGCCCTTGTTGATGACGAACGACGGTAATCGGGGGTGGACGTTGTTGATGGCGAACGACGGTAATCGTGCCTGGCCCTTGTTGATGACGAACGACGGTAATCGTGCCTGGCCCTTGTTGACGATCTGGCCGTGGATACTTGCATGGGCATTCACCGTCGCAGCATCCGCGGTTGTGGGCGTCAATTACAACAATCAACTCCGATCTCAGCAGTCTTGTTGTATAATGAACCAAGCCGAGCTGCATGGCGATTTTTCGTAATTCAGTTTTTGTTTTATTCGGGTAAACCATTTTTATTGGAATATCTTGTCTTTATACCGAGCTGGATATTCCACGATTTTGAAAAAGTAAGGCTAGTATAGGCTGAACTGCGCGGGCACTCAATTTTTAAGGCTGTACTGGTCAAATTGTCCGGTGGTCAAGGCTGTACTGGTCAAATTGTCCGATGGTCAAGGCTGTACTGGTCGAATGAGTCAAAGTGCTACATCCTGTTCTACTAATCAACATTGATGAGCTATGATTAAGTGTAATATGCTATACTGCTGCTGTTGCTTTACTGCTACTGCATGCAACTGCTGCTACTGCTATCACTACTACTACTACTACTGCTAATACTACTACTACTACTCCCACTACTAATACTTATACTACTGCTGCTGCTAAACTACTAATGCTACTACTACTACTAAATACTAATGCTACTACTACTAATGCTACTACTACTACTGTTGCTACTACTACTAATGCTTCTACTACTACTAAATACTAACGCTACTACTACTAATGCTACTACTACTACTAATGCTACTATACTGCTGCAACTATACTACTACTACATTTCTAGGAGACCGTTGAGTTCGTTCATCTTGATAGGTTGATTCGGCGCTGGCAGTCCTAATGAAGTCGAGACGTCTTGAGCGGGTGGTTAGTAATTGCATTGGTGCCCACCCAACCCAACCCCACATCCCCAATCTTTCATTAGTTGTCAAATGCACATCGACTTAAGTTGTAAGATGCATAAAGGCTGCCCTTTCATCTGATTGCTTTCGTTGTGTTGGCACTTAATCCTAGACTGACCTTTGAACCACCCTGCCTCACTCAATTCAATGCAGGAGTGAGGGATGGTGAGCAGTGTCGCGTCTAAGTCAAAATGACCTTCAGACGACCTTGAATCTATACGATGTCACTGAAGAATTTCTGCCGTGGCACATACAGGTGTTAATCAACTCAACCATCACATCGCATTAGCCATCTTGAAGCTCTGCATCGACTCTTATACTCAGGGAAGATAATAATAATTATATAGAAAATAGAAAATAAATAGTCTATGTCTCTTGGTCTAGGAAACTTAGTTTACATTGAGAATTATATTCTACGCGTATGTATATGATTCTATATAATAGGCTATCCAGTATAACACAAATAAACATAGAAGTACAGACATCGGTTGGGTTATAAGCTTATATATAGATCTATATATATATATAAATATATAGATCTATATATGTGTGTGTGGTGTGGGTGGGCGTGGGTATGTTCCGTTGTTATATAGGCTACACGAGGAAGCCATATCAATATTCTAGACGTAGGCTATAGTCCCATAAATTCGCGTATTGGCTCCACATATAGACGATATTTGTGTACATAGATGCGTGCGTGTGTTACAAACGACCGCTAAAGAGCAACGCTTCATGGAGGAGAGGTTCTCCCTTCTTCCCTTCTCCCTTCTCGCTTAACGCCTTCACGAGAGGAGCTTATCCCTGTTCCACATGATTGAGCATGGACGATTGATGACGTCAAACATCCGGGGTCTTTATCTCGACCAGCATCACTGACCAAAATAATGCAGCGCCAGAAAAACCAAATCTAACGAAACTTTTTCATGTGCGTGCAGATCGAATGTTTTTATCAAATTGTTTGGTTTGTAAGGCGAAAAGAATTTGCAGGTTTATTTTAAAAATAATGAGATAGGCAAATTTTGTCGAATCATTAAATCTCTCACCTACAGGTATATTAATTGTCTACGAGGAAAGCAAATGGAACCATCTCACTCATCACAATGATCACATCCCTCACTGTAGTTAATATTGTCTTTGGAGCTAATAAATAGATTTGCCTTCGGACGCGCAGAGAACTCGTCATAATCATCATCATCATCATCATCATCATCATCGTCATCGTCATCGTCGTCATCATCATCATCATCATCATCATCATCATCATCATCATCATCATCATCATCATCATCATCATCATCATCATCATCATCATCATCATCATCATCATCATCATCATGTTAGGTTATGTTATGTTAATACATTACACACACATGTAGGCTATAAAGCCCTGCATCAATAAGATTATGAATGTATTATTATAGCTATAGGAGAAGATGAGAGATGACGGTGGGTGACTGACTGCAGGCGACGAGAAGACAAACGACAATGGCGTTGGTGCAGCTGAGGAGGTCACGACCCGTCCTACACGATGAGGAAGAAGAGGAGGACGATGACGACGACGATGGTGGTGGAGGTGGTGGACGTCCTCTGGTGGGGAGAAGGTTGGTGGCGAGGACGAAGACGATGAAGAGATTGAAGAGGAAAGTCAGACAACACAACACTCGACAGACGGACATCCATGCTGCACACAAAACACATAAACACACAACCACTGCCATAGATTCTTATTAATGGAGACATGTATTATATATATTCATATATATTATATAATATATATATTATATATTATATATAATTTAATATTGTATAAAAAATTATTTTATATCTATTTTATGTATTATATGTGGTGAAGTAATAATAATGTATCAACTGTGGGCGTATGCATGTGTGCGACTGTGTATATGCATTATGTGTATGTATATTGTGTATGAATGCATGCATGGATGGACGAATACATAGTATATCAAGTACCGTATAGACTATAAGCTTATATAATATGCAAATGAATCCATCCATCAGTCTATCCATCGATCAATCCACTCATCGATCCATCTTTCCATCCATCCATCCACCCGTCATATCGGTCTATACATGTCTGTCCATCCATCCATGCGTACATGCATTCGTACATAATTATATATATATATATACTAGCGTACCCGGCCACGCGTTGCTGTGGCTGAAAAGAGCATCCAACCATCCCTCCCTACCTCCCTAAATACATACATACATTCGCACATGCATAGTTACAGACATATGCACCAATATGCATGCATAAATAAATAAATGCACAGGCATACACAGAGGCATACACACATACACGCACATGTACATCCACACATACGTATGTATACGTGCATAGTGCATACATACACATACATGCCTGCACACAGTGCACGGTCACATACATGCACATACACAAACACATGCATTCACACATACATACATGTAGACACATACACATACATAATACATTTTACAATTTACAGTCATATGTATACGCACGTCATATGCATGCACGGCCACAAAAGTCATATCAACAACCCATGCATGACAGAAGGTCTGCATCGATGTTGAAAGAAATAATACAATTATATGTCTTCAGCCAACGCCATATGCCATATGCCATATGCCATATGCCACTGCAACTGTAGCGTGAGGCTTAAATTCCGATGGAGAGAGCCATGCTGATGTCCAGTTCGTCTGCTGTTGACTTGTGCTGCGGTTCCTATCGACATCGTGGTCTGCAGGGAGACATTACATACATGACAATGCTGTTCTTTATGGACAAGTGTGGCCGACCATTATGATGCTCCTATGCCCGAAGCAACCACATGCGACGTCAGTCTGTCTATAGATATGTCAGCGTGTATCGTTATAGGCTATAGTCGCCTTAAAGGTCTAAACTGGCCTTAAAGGTATAAGCTGGTCTTAGAATAGCATCCAATCACTGAGTGGCATCGTTCGTCTGTCTTTCTTCCGCTCGGTTCGGATGGATTGCAGAAGTTATTATGGTAAGGATCAACTACTCTCATGAAGAGAGGGCGCTGATTTAATTTGCAAATGGCGCTATAAAATAGGGACGAAGATAGAGGATAGATATAGAGACAGAGGAAATCAAAGAGAATAAGGGTGAGGGAGAGGGACAGAAAAACCGACAGAGCGTGATATATATATGCATAATTATATATATAGGTTATATATATAAAGTCTATATATATACACATATATATATATACATATATATATATATATAGAGAGAGAGAGAGAGAGAGAGAGAGAGAGAGAGAGAGAGAGAGAGAGAGAGAGAGAGAGAGAGAGAGAGAGAGAGAGAGAGAGACGAAAGAAAAGAGAGGATTACGAGAAGGATGGAAGCAGATAAGTAGAGAGAAAAGGCAGATCAACAGAAGGAATCGATTTAGAGAGCTGTGCTAAAGACAGCTGCTATACATGTATACAAAAAGAGAGGATAGACAGATAGCACCGAAACAGAAAGAGAGTAAGAGAAAGACATACAGAGCAGAAAGAGAAACAGACACTCTGACAGTACAGATACATGTAGATGATAGGCCTAGTCAGACAGGCACACATGCAAACACAGGATTGTTGTTGGAAAGATAGATGCAAAGGCAGACAAACTATTACAAGGATGTCTAGACAGACACAGAGAAGGAGATGCTTCTGCTGCTGCTGCTGCTGCTGATGATGATGATGATGATGATGATGATGATGATGATGATGATGCTGCTGATGATGATGATGCTGCTGCTGCTGCTGCTGCATTGCATCTGACGCAAGAAGGACGTCGACATTTCTGAAGCGCTGTGTGATAGCGTAATGAATATTCATAGCACAATGAATATTCATAGCACAATGAATATTCATAGCGTTATAATCAGCACAACTGCATTCGCTGCGATTAACCTGCTTTGCTCTTCTCCACTTGACCGCACTCTTCTCCAATGCAGCAGCAAATGTAAATTCCACCATCCATGTGGAATGTTCATCTTCAGCAGATGCAACATTGAAGCAACAGAGGACCACTGAGATGAACGAAGTAGAGAGCCTTCTACTTAATTCAGCTTTCTTAACATATCACCTATGGTATACCCAACATTCTCAAGACTCAACATCGAAAACAATAGCAGTAATGACGACAGCAGCAACAATAATAGCCAAAAGAATAAATAATATGTAAATACATTAGTAATCATTAGAGCTGTTGATTTAATCGCGTTAACGCGTGCGATTAACGCGTTAAAAAATTCTGCGATTAAAAATTTTAACGCATTAATCTCACGCGTTAATTAGATCTGTCAGAGGCAGAAAATCTCGTTTTAAACGGATTAACGGAAGGCTCATACTTAAAGCTAGTGATACATTCTTTGGCAAATATTCCAACAAAGAATTCGAGTGTTGTCGTAGCAAGTCTTTGCTCAATTATTGCCTGCATGCGAACCAAAACATGCGTTAAACGCTAAAGATGAGTCGTCGACATCGGCCGCATCGCATCGTTTACTGTTTCCTCATCCCGTCAGACTATACGTTGGTTAATGGTTAGCCTACAGAAGGCCAACAGTTACTGACACGAGGTTTGGCAAGACTCGCAACCTCTTGTAGAAAATTGTGACTAAATAATGAGGTTCAATATAGGCCTAGTAGACCTACTATAGCCTACCTATTGCTGATTAATAAAAGCATCCCTTGAACCGACCAATGTAAATAAACTGGTCTGCATATACAATTGGCTGCATAAATAATTAATTTTGATAGTCAGAAAACGGTTGTTTAATTTTCATTTAGGCCTATATCATTTTAATTAGGCCTATAGGTGGCTCAAATGAAATAACTTGACTGTCTGAACAATGTTTCTATTCTGGCTGTCATACAAAACTGCTCAATAAACTAAAGGCAGAAATGCTTTCTCAGTTGTAGGTCCTTCTGTCTGGAATAGTCTCCCGTTGCAGATGCGCCTGCTGCCTACAAGCTCCTTGAGACTTTTTTGTTTCACCGTGGTTGGACTGGGAGCGCTTCTGAGTGGATTTCTTGAAGAGGCGCTATATAAGTTCTTGAAATGAATGAATGTATGAATGAATAAATAGGCCTAGGCTAAGCCAAAGGTTATTGAATATGTTTGCAATAAAAAGAATGATTCAGTCATTAAAACCATATGCTTCTGGTTCTTTAGAAAATAGTTAGATTGATATATTTGACGGAAATGTTTTGCGATTAATATGGCGTTAATTGCGATTAAAAAAATTAATCGTGCGATTAATTTCGATTAAAATTTTTAATCGAACAACAGCCCTAGTAATCATCAATGATAACAAGCAGCCTAATCTAATAATAATTACGATAATAATTATAGTAATAACAATGATAACAATGGTAATGATAACAATGATAATGATGGGGTGATGATGATGATGATGATGATGATGATGATGATGATGATGATGATGATGATGATGATGATGATGACGACGACGATGATGATGATGGTGATGATGATGATGATGATGATTATGATGATGGTGATGGTGATGATGATGGAGATGATGATGATGATGATGATGATGATGATGATGATGATGATGATGATGTTGATTTGGGACGAAAGTTGACCGTGTGCATATTGCATATTGTGTACGAATCATACGAATGCAAGCATGGATGGACGAATAGATAGGGAAGGACAGAGGGACAGAGGGACAGGATTAGGATTAGACTCGAGACAAGCTACCTATTTCAGAGAATCTCGGTAGCAGTCCAACGTGGAAACGACATATTATGATTTTCTTCCACATTGCCTTTGTATAACAATGCTATATCATAACAATAATGATAAGTAAGTAAGTAAAAAGTAAGTAAGTAAGTAAGTATATCTTTTATTACTCAATTTGCAAACCAGCAATGGGACATCGACAAAAAGTGTACGGAGGAACAAAAGAAACTTAGGCTTATACTGGAGGGGGATAGTGGGCCTAAATAACATATGGAACGATTATGTGCCACCCTGCAGTTCTCGCGTGCAGAGGAGAAAGTCGTCTTGCAGAGCAGACGACAAGCAACGGCGCGAAAACTCTGAATTATTCGTGAGACGCGTTGAAATAGATGTCTAGCTATTCTCACATGTCTGAAAGTTAGAGTTGGTGTGCATTGAATTTATACGTGTTGAAAGCCAGATCAGTGCATGTGCCATTAATGAAACTAAATGGGGCAAAGACCTGATGGACGCTAACCATTTGACGTCCGACACGTTAATTTCATTCGTTCATTCGTTCATTCATTCTTCTGTACATTGCATCCAGGTATACCCCAACACCGATTGTCTGTGCTAGGCCTACTAATGCTCATCCATCATGGTGGTTCCTGACAGCGGCTTTGGATGAAAGGATTTACCATAGTTTATGGCTTTATGCTGTGCTAAATGCATATTGCACAAATATCTTGAACGGCGACAGTTTAACATTATGGGAGAACGATTTGTAAGATATCGTGTGATAAACGTAGATTATTAGCGTCGCCCTCCTTCTTTATTCAGCCATGGGACTGGCGCTTTCAGAGTTCGAGCAGTGGTGAGAATAATTATTTGTGAGAATACAGTATACTGCAGTCTGCACCGATGTTCTTTAAAAATTATGAGCGTCCAGTCACTCATCACTGTCTTCACCAATAAGTCTCAGCCTACTGCCACAAAGCAACCACATAGGCCCTACATGTAGGCCTATATTCAACTTAGCATATGCCCTGCAATTACTTGAATTGCCGTTATTTAGCGTAGGCCTACTGCTGTATAAGCAAACCTTCCTTAATCGGGCCATTGTCCAAATGTAAAAATTATAATAATGCTAGTTTTAATGCTTGTTCCAAGATCTCTTGTTTCCATGCATTTCAGACACAAGTATATTATAGGCTGATGATCAATTTTTGCTCGTACACATGCATGTTCTTCAGATGATCATCTCTATACAGTTAGGCATATTATAATTATAGACATAAATAACTTTTCATAATCAAATTTTCTCCAAATGTTTATAATATTATTTCATCGGTTTTCCTTCATTGTTTTTATAACCCCATAATAATCCAGTCATGCACAGGCGAATCGCGTGCACTAACCACTGTCGGCATTGTCAAAGCAGGCATATGCAGCATCCGATGACGATGATGATGACGATGATGATGACGATGATGCGGAGGAGAAGGAGGAGGCTGCATCTGTTGTCGACGTACAATGTCTCCACAGACCCTGATGAAAGCCTTCTGCTTCCAACCAATATGGCGACAACAAACCGACGGCAACCAAACCAACCGACAGACAACAGCAGGCAAAGGCCAACAACTGCAGTCAAACATCAAACAAGACACCACAACATAAACCAGACTTTTTAACCCGTGCGTCGGGACCCACTATAGTTTGGCGGGACACACTATGTAGTGTGTCGCGAAACGACCGGTGGTGTGTGGCGTAAAAATGGTGTGTCGTTGGTGTGTCGCGATGAATTGATATGTCGCGAATTCTCACAGCATAACTATAGGACTGGACTATAAGCTACATCCACTGTTCTTGCATTACACTGAGACTTGCTTACTTTAGCATGCAGCTTAGCATTAGCAGCTATAGGCGTAGGCTATACGCTGTGAGAATTCCTAGCACTCTATCAATTCTATTTCACCGCAATCTGAAGCGGCCTACAATCCCGAGGCCTGCCGCCTACAATACATTCTACTCTAGGTGCATGCTCAAGAGGAGCCATACCTTAGTTCTACAAGGAGCCCAAGAGCATGGTACTTTATGGTGACACATTATTAATGTCGGCTATAGGCCTACAATTTCGTCCATTAATTCAATCAGGTTTTAGAAGGTTCATCAACAGTAGGCTAACATTAGTCTAAAATTTCTAGCAGACAATGCGTTACGTTTTCCTACCCTCGTCCGGCGACTTCTTGCTTCGTTTTCATCAAAGACAATTAGTCCTACTGCCACTGGAGCTGCTGCTGCTGCTGAAATCTGTCTGTCCATCATTCGACGACTGTGGCAACAGGAACAATTCCTACAGGACGCAGAGACAGGTTGAGTTCCTGCTACAGACGACAAAAATCATCTGACAGTCCGCAGTACAAGCGTTGCTTTGATGAGGATTTGCGAGAGACTCAGAATGTAGACTTAACTCTATGACGTTGCTATAGCCTACAAAAAGGCTCTACAGAGAGTTGCGAAGACGCTTCCGACGCCAGCGAATGACATCGTCGGCCTGTTGTCGGTCCGACAGTCGTCCGACAGTCGGCGATCATCGCAGTCACCGAACTAAAATCTGATCGACAGCTTATAGGGTCCAGACGACGACGGCGTCGTCTATGGGAGCTGCAGGCTGCACGCTTAGTGACTCTACGCAGGAGAGATGGCGCCACGTCTGCAATTGCGAAGTCTATTCTCTTTCGATAGATCTATGGCGTCTTAGTTGCAGTGCACGACTGCTGTCTGAATCTCGGAGCTTCCTATCAAGGGAAAACGACGTGAAAGACCCGTCTCTCGCTTAGGGCAACTACATGACATGTCTACCGCGCAAATCGTGGCTATGTTCGGTGGTGAAATTGGCAGATTCTACACAGGAAATGTATGTGTGTGATCAGGATAGCTAAAAGCTATGATATGCGGCCGACATTCGACCAATTCGCTTATTGCATTCATCAGATTCGTATCAGTATGATCATGTGCTATTATACGCACATTAGGCAGCCTACCAAGGGCGGATCCAGGTGGGGCCAATCTCCGTCTCCGTCTGTCTGTCTGTCTGTCTCTCTCTCTCCTACACACACACACACACACACACCCATACACACACATATACACACATTTTATATATACATACTCATATAGGCCCTATTGCTGTCTAGCCTCAAATATTTATGACACTCTTATGACTTTCGTGTCAAGCAGTGAACGCGAAACCATCTTTAGCTACAACAGCCTATACTTTGTCAATATTTGCGTCTATTATTGTAGGGTTAAATGACAAGTTTGAAGACGTGCGGCTTATATTTTATGGCGATGTGCACGCACATTTGCTATGATCTCAACGCTGATCCTTCTCTAGAAGGTCTCCTTCATTCATTATTATGCGCTTCTTCGATGACCTTTGAACTTCTAAACGTAGATTCGGTCGATTTCCGGCGCTGTCTTTACCCGAGAAAAGACACATATCATCAAGACTGCAGCAGCGCTTTTATCGCCTACAATGAATCTTCTATTCGCACCAATCTATAAATTGCAATCGCCAGCAATAATAAATTGAATTCACAAACAGACACACACACGCACAGGGCCGGCCTTAGCCCAAATGCCGCCCTAGGCAAGGCATACGTTTGGCGCCCCAGGCATAGGCCTGCATTTGGTACCCTTAGTTTTCCACTCAATTGTTAATCACGTCAGAATCGCATGACCGTTGCCAGGATTTTATTTGGGGGGTGTGTTTTCTTGACCGTGTGTTTGAGATGTGTGAACGCTGCGGCCGACTTTTTTGGGCTAAATATTCTGACGACTTTTGTTAGCCTATTCGTCGAATTTTCTGCCGTCCAAAAACACTATTTTTCTCGATTTTCGACTATTTTCTGCTAAAAATTACATTACACTCTGTCATGTGCTAGCAAATGCATAAATAGGCCTATTTCATTTTTACATTATTTCATTGAGGGGTTAAAACCCCCAAAACATCTTCTAACTACGGCCTTATATGCTCTACTGAGTAATTCATTATAATTTCTTTATTAGTACATGCACTGAAGGCGGGATAATATTCAATTTTGTGGAGAATGATATAAGTTAAAAAAATATTAAAATACTCTTGAGAAAATGGCGCTTTGATGGGAATTGCGCCCCTAGAACTTGGTGCCCAATGCAACTGCCTGCTTTGCCTATTACTTATGTAACACCGTACTCACTCGCTAGGTGGCCGCCTACTCTTGTTCCTGATTCTTGCCTTTTAGGAGTTTCGGACTGGACCACCCGCGAGAGGGCTAACTGCTGGGGAAACGAGTACTTCGCCAGGTCCTCGGACAGGGAAAACCTAACCCCAGTTTCCAGGGAAAGATGGCCCTCTTTTATGTCTCGATCGGTAACTGCTGTTCCTGCTTCTATTGGGAAATGGGTCTCGTTACCAGATTCTACACCAGGAGATGGACGAGTGATGGCTGGACATGGTCGCACGGTCGTTTGGTGGACGACGACAGCCCCCCTTGAGGACTTATCTGGGTTCGGTTCCCATGCAGCAGTTTTCTCAGACCCAATTTTCCTCAAAAGCAGTTCAGTTAGATTCTCCACCCTCTCTGATACTTTCACCAATCTCTCCTGTCTATCTCTAAATATGGAAGTCAAGGTATCAAAGCGCCCAAAGATTTCCGACAGCCTCTGGGACATAACCTTAGCGGAAAGATCCCCACTGGTCCCTCCCAGCCGAATTGAATTAGAGTCATCTAAACCTTCTCCTTCTGACTCACTCTTCTCACTTTCTCCCTTCTTTTCCGTTTCACTTTCTGACATCATTATTTTATTATTATCAGTTACACAAAGAATACAAGTATTGTTCTTTTCAGATTTTTCTCCTTAATTATTTATTACAGTTATAATTATTATGACAATTGTTTTATCTTTCACAGAGACAGAGGAGGCCTATCGACGAACAGGAAAATGCCCTGTTTTCAATCACTAGCGAGGGGAACGAAAGGGATCACATCGGGATCCAGTTAATTAAATTTACAGTTCAGCCTACACAACTATTGTCATTATTAATTTCAGTATAATCTAATTCGCATTCAGATTTCTTGAGTAAAGGTAAACTAAAATATCTGACTATTCTCGTTAGTAATTATTATAGAGCATTCATAAAATACGCAATCAGTAACATTCAATCGAGAATTATTATTTTAAGTTGACACTGTTTACTTCCCTGACAATCCAGAGAATACACGTAGAAAATCTTTCAGTTTCTGTTCCCAAAAAGAATTCTTCCCCTTGTAAATTTCTTTTACAACAGCCTTGTTTCCGATCGGAATTTTTGAAGGTTCAGCGTCCGAAACTTTTCCACACAGTCACACGGAGCGATTATGACACAGAGTCAAAATTTGCGGTCACACAGACCTTCCACACAGTCACACAGAGCGACTACGACACAGAGTCAAATCTGCGGTCACAAAGACCTTCCACGATGACACAAAATCCAACTTTTGGACGCAAAAACCTTCAATAATTCTTTTTCATTTTAACGGCCATCACAACAACTCCGCCATGACTGACGCCGAACCGCCCACCTGACAGGAGGGAAGCCTCCTGATTGGCCAAGGTCGCGTCCCGAGCTATTATTAGCCATTACGTAATCGAATTTAGAGTGAAAGTGCGGTTTCAAGCGCATTCCGAAATTAAGCGAAATTAGATTAGGCCGCCGCCGGTGACAATCGTTACACTTATGCCTAAAGTCGGTCCTGCCTCATCTACTGCCCTTTCTTCATCGTCGTTCCTACTAGACTACATGTATTTATTTGAATCTGTAATGTTGTAATCTCATATTCATACTCAGCAAGTCCCACTCCCATTTCATAGCCTACATTTAATTTCTTGCAACATCTTCACTAGGCTATCGAAATTGAGCGTCACATATTCAACTTCTGTCTCCTAAAGCAAAGAGTACGGAATGCCGTAAAAAATCGAATTTTATTTGTCGATATAAAATTTATGCAGTCCTTGAAATTGAATTAGTCCAATTTGAACAGGTGCAATGAATAAATTATTATTTTAAATTCTTTCCATTAGTGAAAGTCTTGAGTTTAAAAGAATATAGAGTAAAAAACAATTCGCCGGGGCCGCGGCGCCCCCTCAAGCCTGCGGCGCCCTAGGCAACTGCCTACTTTGCCTATTATATAGCTAAGGCCGGCCCTGCACACGCACACACATACGCACGCACACACGCAAACACACACACACATTTTATCCCTTTGCGTGTCTCTCTCCTCATCATCCAAGATGTCAGAAATGCCAGCAACGAAAGTTATCAATCATGACGAACGTTGTCAGCCCTGAGAACGCCCATGTAATCCATCTATGCTGTGGTCAACTGGACATGGTCGGACATTCCCAAAAACCGCTGACAGCAGCTGACTCGTCATCTAGGCCTATGACAGAGCAGCGACTCCATTGGATAGACAATCCCAGCAATTTGGTCACCTAGGCCGAATAGTTAGGCTACAACTTGAACCGACGTTCACAATCATAGCCTACTGATCGCAACGGTTATAAGAAATTGCTAAACAATACGCCTATGTTCAATGTTCCCTATTTCATGTTCGTCATGGTCCTAACTGTGCGCGCATGGTGACAGTAGCGCCACCTAATGAAATCAAATAAGTCTAGACAAAAATATTGTAGGCCTACATAGCAAGTAGGCCTACAGGTAGTGCACGCACACCATCTCCTCTTACACCATGGTAGGTCTACTGATGAATAAAGCATTTTAGCAATGAATAACAAGGGTTTAAAAAATAGCATGCAATAATTATGTTAACGTGGAAAGATTGCAGTAGGCCTAAAATCCCTAAATGAACGGGGCATTTTCTGTGAGTTTGAGCTGTAGGCCTACAAACAACAATAAACAAAAGTTTTATCACACAATAGCGCTGATTTGATTTCATGCAGATTTGCAATAGCCTAGTGGCCTATATGAGGATAAGTCCGCGATCGCGAGAAATATTCACCTAGGCCTATGCCTTAATTATAGGCCTAACAAAATGACTCATGCTCAATTAACATTAGGCTAAGTTTAGCCTATATGCAGCATGATCATAATAATATTAGGAGACAGCAGAGTGTTCCAAACATTGTAATTTTATCGCTCTCCGTGAAATTGCACAAAAAGTTTGTGAGCAAATCTAGGAAATCATTTTTCTCTATGCGCAAAAGTAGACATAAACTATAGCCTATGTTACTAAGAAATTGTGAGTTGCGATTATAAAGAAACTACACCAACCGTCAGATAACGCTAGCGCATAGACAATTTGAAGATGATGATGTCACGTTGAGTTCACGCCGGTGAAATATGTATTCTATGACTAAGTTATGCCACACTTGAGAAATATGGCGGCCTCCTGTGCAGATGTACTTATCAGAAATTTTCCGGATATTGACCAACACTGTTCGTCTTATATTCTAGGTATGTATTAAATTGTTTGATTCCAATTGACTGACTTGATTTACGTTTATTTACTTTCACCATATGTACATAAAATGGGAGTAATGTTGCTTTTTGTCTTTGGTTACGCAACAACCGGTGTTTCGTCGTGTCGTGCGTGGCCGTATACGGTGCCATCTAATTCTGAAAAACAAAATGACGGAACGCAAGAAAGATTAGATTAGGCAGATTGATGCTATTAATCACTCAGACGGTTGACTAATTAGTGAGGTAAATTGGATGGTTGAAACTTAAGTATCGAAAAGAGCATGAAATAACGTTAGTCGCATATCAGATCCACGTTAGCCCCACGTCATTCGGCTATTATTATAGTACGTGCGAGAATGATTATATTTCCAACAAGTCTTTGTATATCAGCTACAGTGACTTTATTCTGAAGCAAAACATAGTCGGATGCGATCGATTTCAAGGTTGTGCTCTACAGATTAGTTCTACTGTAGTTTGTGTGTTGTCAAGAGACTGGCTGAACACCAGTTGTGCATTATCATGACTATGGACTGGTGGCTGAAATGCACAACACTCCAGAATCTGTCACCAAAGTCACAATGTAAGGGCTGTCAATAAGAACCTGCCCAGACTAACTGTTACCCAATTGTAGTTGAAGATATTTATTAAACGGAAGTGTTTGTAAATTTTTCTGCAATAAATTGTTGATTTGATTTTAAAATACTGGCTTGTGCTTACGAAAGTGAATTTGGTGATGGATGATTAAGGATTTTGCCATTCAGACCGGAAACTGCAGTATTTTGGTAATGGCGTGTATTGCATAGTCTTGCGTAGTTGGTCTTGACTTCGACTGTTAGGTCAATGTAAGAAATATTGAGTAACTTTCTTTGCATTTTTACAGGAGTGCTGAAAGAATCTTCCGGTGATTTTGAGAATGTCGACGATCTATACGAGGCCGTTGGGGAAATGTTGGAGGGAGTGGATTGCAGTAAAGATGAAAAAACAATCAGAAACATCTGTAACCTTTTGTTTAAAGTAATAAAAGAGTAAGTGCTATTTATATGCACAGTATAAACAATTAAACATAGATCTTTAATGAACATTGTATTGTTTTCATGAAATTTTTATACAATTCATACCTGTAGGCATCTATTAAGTGTCGCCAGAAATTATTATCTGGGTTTCTTGAAAAAGATGTGGCCAGAACCAATAAAGGGGAAACCCTTAACCCAATGGAGGTCTCAAGATGCATGTCCAATGAGGTTATCAAATAGTCTTGGGGCATTCATGGCAAGTAACTTTCATTGTGGAGATTTAGTGGCACTCCATTTGTTGCAGATGATTGATATTAGTCCAGACTCAAGAGGTTGCCATGGTGACAATGCTTACAACGAAGCCAAAACTAATTGGTGTTTAAATTTTGCTAATGAAAATTATCGGACAGTGTAAAAATCTACGTGAAATCTGAGACAAACCTCACAGAAAAAATAACTCCAGAACATATGAAGCATATGGTGCAAATATATTTTCTGAAGTTCAGTAGTTTGCTCTGCATCGTAACGCCCAATGCATGATTGGTTTGAAATTGTAAACTGTCTAAAGTTGTGATTTGTGTTTCTGTTAAAGTTCTTCCGATGATGAGACGATGACGAATGGTTCTTTGAAAGTTCTCGAAGCGCCGCGCCATATGACGAACGCACCAGATGAAGACACAGCAGATCATTCCAGCATCTGGCTCCAAAAGAAAATTTCATCAAATGTATGTATGCTTGTTTTCAGCATCTTCAGCATCTGTAATTTATGTGTAGTCATAGTAATGGCATGGTGCACATCATTTGCAGTGTTTATCTCTAATCAATTGATTGATTTTTAATTAATTTAACAATTAATGCTTTCTCTAATCGGAATGTGTTATTTAGGCATCATCGATTTCTGAGATTGTGTTGTGTACTATTAACAAAGAGATGATACTGCGTTTATATGCATCTATTTCTATTTTTTTCTTGTGGAAATTGACTAGTTTTCCACTTTCATTTTTCCACTTATTTCTTATGCACAGTGACTACTTTGAAATTTAGCGATGTGCACATAGAGGTCAGATCCTGGTTCATCAAGTGACACGAATTAAAATAAACTTGAGCCTGGTACCCACTGAAGAAAGTTTTTATCATCTTTGATTGTTATTCTTTTATTTTTGCAAGTAATATTTCATCTATAACTTCAGTTAGGATATAGAGAGTGATAAGATTGGTGTGCTGCTATAAAAGGAATGTTTCTTTTTAAAATGGTGTGTTGTGCTCAAAAGTAGAAAACCGACTTGAGATTGATTTTGTGCAGGTGGGTCACATATTAGGCATGATTTGTTGAGTATGCAAATACAAGTAGATGTTTTCTTTTGCAGAATGTCGATAAAATAAAGCTTGAAAAGGCAGAAAATAAGTTAAAGCAAAAGCAGGAGAAACGATCGACAACAGATATCAAGCCAGTAAAAACCTAGTAAGTGATGATGATGATAATAAATGAAACCATTATGATATTCTAAACAAAATAAGTTCAGTGCAGACTGTTGTCTTTGGTGTAGATGAATTGGTAAATTTTTCATTATTTTTTGACTTAAGTCATGGTTTTTGCAAGAACTTTTGTCTTGTTAAAAAGGTGCACAGGTCTTATTCATGACTTCTAAACATCTTCATATATATACCTATTTGTTCTTGACGATACTGAAAAATGGTTGATGAATAATAATTAAAATTTCGCTCTGCTGAGGATCACTGAATCTAATTTTGTCAGGTTAAAAAATTTGTAGACTCCAGATGACGTTTAACTGACATTGTGTAAGATTGATAATGTTGACATGCATCGTCTTAATTTTATGTGTCCGTGTTCCTCACTGAAAGTGTTGAGATAGTTTGTCAGTATGCAGAAAACTTGTATACTGCAGATAAATTGTTAAGTTAGTATTCTGCGTTTCAAGTGTTTTAGAGACAGCCACTGCCAGCCAACAAATGAACCGCAAGGACAACAAGATGGATGCATCTGGAACGAATAAATCTTATGATGTCCGGCTGGAAAATTTTGATGTTTCATATGCAGACAGGTAACTTGGTTTTTTAACGTTGGGCAACAGTAATTTTCTGGAAAAGTCACCAGAGTAAGTAAGTAACAATTTATCCTTATAATGAACCAGTTGCTAGGAACATTTTGATGTTTAATCAATAAAGAAAATAAATCTAGTAATTATGTCAATTTATATCAATTACATGTAATATTATTTATATTATCATCTGCTTTTTGGTTCATGTCGTAAACTGCAGTCTTTGTTATTGGTGAGGTCATGTGACTTTCCTATGCTATTTTTGCAGTTTACTTTTGACAATTTTCTTGTTATGAAGTTTGCTTAGTTGGATTGCCGGATAACATCTGAATTGATGTCACTGCAAATTTTATATTGAAATAGACCAAGAGTATACTTAAGGTGTACTTGCTAGGTGACTGGAAAACTCGGTGAATCATACGAGAGGTTTTTGTTCTTTCTCCATTGTTCTTTCAGAACTCTCATATCAGGCGCTGATCTGATTCTGTCGTTCGGTCGACGTTACGGTCTTGTCGGACGCAACGGGATCGGGAAGACAACGTTGCTGCGGATGTTGGCCGGCCGACAGCTGCAGATCGCATCGCACTTGACCGTTCTACATGTGGAGCAGGAGGTGGCGGGGGACGATACGATAGCCTTAGACAGCGTCTTGGAGTGCGATACAAAGAGACACGACCTTCTCCAAGAAGAGAAACAGATTGCGGCTCAACTGCAGTCAGCTGTTGCAGGGTATTACAGAAGTTGTTGTCTCACCGAAAACTTTAGAATTTTGAAAAGACTGGGAACTACTGGATTTAGATTGTGGGCTACCGAAGGGCATAAAATTGATCGAATCATGGATAGGTGCATGATCCAGTATTAATAGATGCGTTAAACGTGTCTGCGTATGCGGACTTTAGCAGATTGCTTTTCAAGAACCTCTGAAAGAAGCTGTTAGATTTGTTGTAATTATCTGTAAAGGTTTATAACATAAAATTTTTTATTTTTATTTACTCCACTTAGTATGCAGGTTAGATTAGGTTGGATTAAAGTTACACTCATTTATATTTCTAATTTATAATATACGCTGACATAGGAGTTAACGTTTTTCTTGCAAGAGAATTATGAAATTGTGAATTTGTAGTTGCAACTGAGAATATGCACCGGTACTATGGAGCACCTTTTAACAATAATTAGAACACCTTTAAACAATCTCCCAGAAGCACTGTATAATCTAATCTAGTGACATTTATAGAAGGTTTAGTACAGTTAACAGACCCATATTATTAGACAATATCATCGTTGTGAAAATGCTTGTATTGTTTTCCGTGCCAGTTCGGATCAGAGTTTTGTGAGCGCTCGCTTGACTGAGCTGTATGCTGAGCTGCAGAAAATAGAGGCTGACAAGGCACCAGCCAAGGCTGCCATCATCCTTGCTGGTCTCGGCTTTAGTCCAAAGATGCAGACACAGTGCACACGGTAAGATCCAGACATCATTTCAGTTAGGCATGCGATTCACTGATATTATAGTTAATTGTTAAGTATTAACTTGCTGATTACAGTTTATTTGTCCATGTTTTACGTTTTGGGTTGCTTAACAGTGTAATGGTTAGTTAGCATACTGAGAGAGATTTTTGAGTTCAAATCCATACTGTGGCAGAAATTTGGTTTGAGATTTCTGTTACTCCCGCACCAACTAGCCAACTCAGTTATAATGGGTTGATGGGAAGATGAGATGGTGAGGGAGAGGATTGGTCACATGACATCGTATGCCAGGGCTAAAAAATGAAGTTGCTGGCACTTCACACCATAGCTGCCTCAATCTGGCTGAAGAAATGATCTTCTATTTCTTTACGTTGATATATATTGAATGCCTTCTTCCATATTCTTTCTCATTAATATTTATCATTTAAAATCATGTGATATATTCCTTTGGTACTATGGTACTTTACTGTTGAGATGTCAGCTATTTTTAGATGTTTGGTCCTATGTACTAAGTTTTCATAATAAGGGATGGCATTTTTGTACAGGGTGGTGTTTTTTTGTGTGTGTAGGGAGTTCTCTGGAGGTTGGCGAATGAGGTTGGCTCTTGCGAGGGCACTCTTCTCAAAGTGAGTAATGCCACTGACCTGATTCCAATGCAATTTGTTCCCAGATAATTTGGAATAAATTTATGAAGAGCTATATGAATTGTAATTGCAGATTTGTATTTCTTCTCATTAAGAAACATCTCGCGTTCATTCTTCAGTTCTAGCGGCATAAAAGGCATGTTCGAACAGCAACTTTTAATTTAATACTGTGTGTGTGACACTGTGTGTAGAAAAGCACGGTTGACGTTAAAATAGTCTAAGATGCCGCTTTGACTTGCAGGTAAATAATGTTAAAATGATGTGTTTGAATGGTAGTTTATTGACTTCCCTTAAAGCATACATGTGGTCTGTGTATTGAAGACTAAATCGGATTATATGGTAACTGACCTTGACTTAAGTTGTTTAATCACATGTTTGTAGCAGCCTTACTTTACTAGTCCATGAAGCACACATACTGATTCTTTGTCAAAAGGTAACGAGATTGTACGGGAAATGTGAGGTTTGTAGTCGTGATGCTTTGAAAAGAGTGCAATAAGGTCCTTTGTGCTAGAGTAATTAATGAGAAAATTCTCGTTCTTTATGAAGTCTTTTTTTCGTTTTTCATATTTCAAGACTATTATCTGAGCTTGTATTAATATGGTTTTTGTTATCCCGTTCTTAATCTTGGTTGTTTCTTTGTAGGCCAGATCTGCTTTTACTTGATGGTAATGTCATTTTTTCTTTCTCAAATGTAAATTGTTCAGCATGAAAGTGACAGATTTAATGATTTTTAATGGAAACCTAAGTGATGGAGCAAATTAAGACTCAAAGTAAGTAGGGAAAGTCACTTAAACTAGTTTCTGTTAGGTAACTAGTTCTAGATTTTGAGGGTTTTTTTATTACGAGTTTGCATGTACCGGTATATGGGTACAGTGGCTAGTACAGGGTGGCTCAAAATAAAATGTACCACCGGATAAAATGCAATATCTTTGCAACCGATTGAAATTTTTCTCCGAAAATTTTCCAATTTGAAGGGGAATGAATTTCCAACAATCCCTGAAAGTTTCACTGAAAACTTTTTATGTTTGCAAAAGTTACAGCTGTTTAAACTTTGATTTTCGTTTTTTCAAATTTCCGTGGAAAAATTTACGTCAATTCTTGATTTCCATGTCAAATGATATCACTTTTCACTACGGCCTCAGAAATACGTTTTGCAGTTCATTGTAGGGTATGATGGGAGTGTCCACTCCCTGCTTTAATACGAGTTCGAATTCTTTTTGTGAAGTTTAGTATGGCCTTGTTGATCGAGTCATGCGGCAACTGATCCCACATTAGCAGCAGGACTTCCTTCAACTAGCCAATGTTCTCCATCTTGGGATGAAATGTCTTGCAGCATAGCTTCCCAGACGTGGTAAGCAAGAGGGCTAAGGTCTGGCGATGTTGTTAGTCACCTTTGCCAATAAATTTACTGGAGTGGATTGCAAAAATAAGGTAGCGTCATCATAATCAACCTTGCCGTGCGAGCAAGCAGGCGGTCTGGCGATGGAAAATGAAACGAGATGTTAGAGCTCACCTGGTCTTCAATGAGTCTGGGTAAGAGAGTTCAGCGATGAGTTTGACATTTAGCCTACTGAATGGGATTAAATGCAGTCTTTTCTGGCACCCGTGACACACGCCAGCAAATCTTATGCTGAAACCACGATGTGCTTTGCAAACTTGACCCATTCGATTACCAAGCGAATTTCTTGAAAATCGTACTTTTCCATCAGACCAAGCGACCACTTCCTGCCTCGATTCCAACATCTGATCTTCGTTACATAAACATGTTTACAGATAGCCTTCAATATGCTCAGGCCCCACTTTTCACTGGGTATTTTGCTATGATTACGCGATGTCATAGTCTCTGTTCACGCAGCGTCCGAATTTCCATTTTATCTTCCGCAGAAACTTTGCCCATGACGTTCAGTAATGGATTCACGAATTCAGTCCATAATCTATAAAATATCACTAAATACCAACAGTTTGCTGCATAAACAGCTTCTTTACAGCTCTTAGTGAGGTCGTAGGACATCATCATCATTTCTTATGATGCAATTTGCAAAAAATCTTAATGAAATCACATTGTATTGGAACTTTATTCTCCGGATTTTTGAAAAAAACCAAATTTTACGTTTGAACAGCTGTATCTTTTGCAAAAAAAAAATTTTTCAAGTGAAACTTTCAGGGATTGTTGCAAATTTATTCCCCTACAAATTGGAAAATTTTCGGAGAAAAATGTCAATCGGTTGCGAAGTTATCGCATTTTATCCGGTGGTACATTTTTTTTTGAGCCACCCTGTACATGTACATTTTATTATGATTGACTTTGTTTTATATTTATGTTACTGTTTAAACTTTGAATTAAACTGGTTATTCCACCATGATCTGATCTTTTTTTAAAAGTTTTTTTAAGCCATTCATTGAAACTATTAACATTATTGGAATTTGTCACATTGCGAGTCTACAATTTGAGGATATTTAAAAATACTCTTGTTATAAGCTTCTCTGAAGCTTTTTTCTGGGATTTAATGGGTCTTCAGGCTGACATGCTAACAATTTAGAGTTTTTTTAGTAACAGTACATCTTTGAATAAACATCATTCTAATGACATCAAGTACTGCAAAATAATATTGCATGTTTTAAGTAGCTATAATATTATTATTCATTATAAATAAGTAAAATAGAAGCGTGACCATTCCAAGGAAAGATAGATGGACTGAGTGTTAATGGAGTCATATGAAGAAATACGAAAGTAATTAAAATCAGTTACTTCTGTCTTTGAATTCACTTTTCTTTTTGTTTTGTCCTGCAGAGCCGACCAACATGTTAGACATGAAAGCCGTTATTTGGCTAGAAAATTACCTGCAGGTTTGTTTGGATATCGTTGATTTTTGTACTTGCGTGTATGTCTCATTTATAATAACTACTTCGAGAAGGATGTAAAATTTCGGCTCAATTTGTTATAGGAACAAAAATTCTGATCCTTTTTCATATGAATTATTTATTATTATATTTGTCATTGCAATTAAATTAATGTATAGCTAAAGACACTAAACTTTAGATGGATCTGTATAGTTTTGTCACTTAGTATATACAGAGGCCTAGACACGTGCTTGGAGGGTGGTACCTAGGCTGTGAATTATTTTGCACCCAAAACCTGTTGCAAAAACTTCTAGACACTCTTTGTCTTCATTCAAAATTGTCTCATAACTAGCTAGTTCTTATTAGATTTCAAGCATATGGTTATCTAACTGTGCTTGACAACTATTCTATGCCTCAGATTCACATTCTTGTGTGATTGTTTGTTGATACTTCTGATTATTGTAATAATAGTCGCAAGTAAGATTTACAAGCAGACTTTTGTTGTGCTAAACTGGTTGGTGATTGGTCGAATTGATTTTCTTCAGACGTGGGTGTCTACGATACTTGTCGTATCTCACGACCGAGAGTTTTTGAACAGCGTGGCAAGCGACATTCTCCATCTTCACGCACAGAAGATTGAAGCGTACAGAGGAAACTATGAAGTGTACGACAAAACAAGAACGGAGCGACTGAAGAGCCAGCAGAGAGAATACGATGCACAGAAGGCTTATCGAGACCACATCCAGGTTTGTCGTCTCTGCCAACAGTCTTACGGGTTACAACTGTTTCCTTATGTGTTTCTTTGTCTCCAGTTAACAGATATTGATAAAAAATTTACGTTAAAGTTTGTAGTTTAGGACTGACATAGAGTTTTGAGCCGTGTTGTATCAAACCAAGCAGTCAGTCCAAACACAGTGCTTAGAAATTGTTACTGCTACGTAAATTCATCTGATAACTGTTTGTTAATATCTCTTTCAGCTCATGTCAAGACAAGAAGTTTGAGAACTTGGCTGATGTTTATAGTGTGCTTACAATTATAAATACTGTATATTATGTTTGGAGATCGCTCACTGGTCTGTTTTCTCTTACACAGGTGTTTATCGACCGATTTCGATACAATGCAAACCGAGCAGCACAAGTCCAGAGCAAATTGAAAATGCTAGAGAAGCTGTAAGATCATGCTATTTGTTTGTGTCACTAAATGATTAACTTTTTAGTGCAACCCTGAAAGAAAGGTCCAATGTTAGTTTTCAAAACCTGTGTTGATCTTTTATCAATGTATGGTAGCCATAAATAAGGTTCTGAAGAGTTCAGGTGTCTAATTTCGAATCAATATATGTTGTTTAATGTTTATTAATTACCGATACCACTAATGCTGTGAGTAGTTAAATTGAATACATTTTATAGCATATTATTTAATTTAGATTTTTTTAATGTTCACATTTATGTTAACCAGTAACTAGTTTCTATTATTTTTGAAGCCAATTATGTTGCGTTTTTGGTTGTTAAATTTGGTCCTTGGATAATTGGGATCAAGCTTAGATTCATAGTGTAGAAAAATTTATTATTTAAGGAATAAAATTGTTAAATTGTTTTTTAATTGTTGAGGAGTAATATTGTTATAATTTTTTAATTATACGTTTCTATATACATTTGTTAGTAAATCCAACAAATGCTGTGTTTTGTCTGAAAAAAGTCATCCAGAAACTTCCTCTTTTATCTGTTACCCGTTTTTTGTCTTGTAGACCTGAGTTGGTTCCAGTTGAAAAGGAAGCGAGTGTTACGTTCAGGTCTGAGTTAATCCACGATTTTTTCTATTCTAATCTAATCTAAGCCATTGACTTATGTACTGACATAGACATTTTAAAACAATGGCATTGTTCTTTTTCTTTGTAATTTAAAGTCATCACAAATTCTGGATTATGAATTAAATCTGTCGTGAAGTTTTTACCATGATTGACTTTTGTTTTCCACTGTGTATCAGTTTGTTCCGTCGATTAATTTGGTTATAATTTGTTCTGTGCGTGTCCCTCCCAGTGGGACTGCAATTCCTTTTGGTAATCCCTTTTAACCAATCTCTCATCAACCTGTTACGGTGTGTGTGAAAAAAATTACTTGATAGATTTGACTTGAACATGTAGAAGTGATTAAAATAAAAAATCTGGTACATTTGTTTGAATTCCTGAAAATGAAGCTGTTGTTTTCTGTGTCTGTGATTGATACAGGTTTCCTGACGCTGAGAAACTTTCTCCACCAATTCTGCAGCTTGATGAAGCTTCGTTCTATTACAGCAAAGATAAACCGATCTTTACTAACGTCAATCTTTCAACGTGCATGGATTCACGAATTTGCATTGTGAGTCAGCACGCTAAGTTTTAACAGTTTCATTATATTTATAGTTTATGGAGATATAGGGTTTATGCAACTGATGTTCAGTTTGGATATTGTTGCTAACTATGCAAATCAAATCATAATTAATCAAATCAATTCTTTATTAATCTGTTTGCAACAACAAGCTAAGCACAAAGATTATAAACATTATAAGCTTTTTATGTGGTTAGCGAAAGGTAACTTTGCTGCTTTTTGACAATGTGCAGCTTTGGGAAAATGATGGGTCCAGAGGTTTTTATTGTGATCTGTAATTTTTAATTGTAAATGATTTAGTAGTTTGTGAATAAATTCTGTCTGAAAATGCAGTCAGTGGCTCAATAGATTAGTAGTTTAAAATGTGCAATATGTGCATAGCATCTAGTGTTCTGTTTCAATTCCATATAAATAAAACAAGATATTTATTTGAGGATTTCTGTTTAAATTTGATTAGAAATATTTATAGGGCAAAGTTCTTTCTCTACAAACGGAGTGAAGAACAAACTTTAGCTAAATTTAGAGCTATACGTAAATGAACTGTAATGTGACAGGTTGGAGAGAATGGTGCGGGTAAAACGACCCTCCTGCGAGTGCTGCTGGGTGAGCTGAGTCCCGTTCTGGGCATTCGTCATGCACATCGTAACTTACGAATCGGTTACTTCAGTCAGCATCATGTCGACCAAATGGATCTCAACGTTACCGCAGTTGAAGTCTTGGCAGCCAAGTCGCCCGGTAAGTACAGTTGTTTTTCTGTGATTAGTAAGTACCGCTGTCTAGACACTTGAGGGTTTTTTGTGGTAACCTTTGCAGTGGACACTGTATAAGGTGAATGCCTGAACCAGTTGGCCAATGTGTCGTGTAAATGATGTGGATTGCAATCATTATTCAATTGAAGTCGTAATTGAAATCTTGCATCATGTGAATTTAGTAGAAACATGGGTGAAGAAAACGAATTCTGCTGATTAAAGCAGATTAAATAAAAATTGAATGGAGAAACTGAGAAATCGATTTTGCACTGATTTCACTTTAAAGATTACTAGTAATTTGAAATTTATCATAGCTTTACCAGTCCATTACTAACAAGAATCTAAAGTTGAAGATTATTTATTCAGCTCCTGCTTCTCAACCCAGCTGATGAATTTGTTAATGCATTTGATGTTTTACTGTAAGGGTGAAATTGATCCTTGTTTTTTTTTATTTCCAGGTAAGCCGGTTGAATACTACAGAAATCAACTCGGCTCGTTTGGAATTTCGGGAGAGCTGGCAATGCGCCCAGTGGGTAGTCTGTCTGGTGGCCAGAAGAGCAGAGTTGCATTTGCTGTTATGAGCATGATTGAGTAAGTTTTTTCAAATAAGGATATCAATCAATTCCAGCATCAATACTTGCAACTGATAACGTGCAACCTCGCTAACTACATGAAAATTTGCTAGTTTCTAAGAATAAAATTAAACAGATGACTTCCGATATAATAATAAAGGTTTGAGATGTCATTGGATGATGAAACGAGGCCATCTGTATTCTATAACTTGACTAACATGTAGATCTCATTGTCAGACTGTGAAATTATTATGTTGACAGCAGTATAAACGTATGAGTGCCTTCTTACTACATCCAGTATGATGTTTATACTAGAAGATTTTGCTTAAATACTCTGCGATCTGTTGTGTAACATTAATTCAGTTGCTCTTGCTGTTCTCAATAATTATTAGTCCTCTGCATTTCAAGTTAAACGATTTAGACTGCAATCTGTTAAAAGTTTACTTAATGCTTGAATTTCGTGGTGCTAAAAATGTTTAGCTAATTTGCAAAGAAACTTTGTAGGAATATTTTGTTGCAGAAGTTGTTGAGTGTGTCATTGTTTGTGTTTACTATTGTTTATGTTTACTATTGTTTATGTTTACTATTGCCATGTCACTGCTGCAGTTGAAACATCTTTTTCAGTCCACAGTAGTATTGATAAATGGTCATTTGTTGATGTAAAGTATAAAGTATGAATTTGTTTTCAGACCAAATTTCTTTGTTCTTGATGAGCCTACGAATCATCTCGACATGGAGACGATTGAAGCGCTCACAGAAGCATTAGCAAAATTCAAGGTAATGGGAGATGCAGTGTTTTTATAGGACTAGTTTTGTTGCTGTCAGTTTAAATTTATGTTATGTCGTGATGTTTCACCTGTGACATAATATATCCACGTCTGTTTGTTATTATAGCGCTCTGCAATATCAGCATAAGGGGTCATTGCATAATTACGTAACGCCGAAAATGGCCGTTTTTCACCCACCCACCCACCCTGTAACGCTTCGTAACGCTTCTCTTGACCCACCTACCCTCCCTCCCCAGCGTTACGTAACGATTGCTACGAAAAATCAGTTACGATTTTGGCCAAGGATTCTTGGATTTAGCTGATTTACCAGACCTGTATGCGAATTCGTATTTATAATTCATATTTTTATAGCGAATTTAATATAGTTGGCCCCTATGTGAATTATAATTTGGCAGCAGACTATACAGGTTTAAAATATACATGATGTTTTATTTATATAAATGACAGTTATGCCTTAACTGCAATTTTCTTAAATTTTACCTCAAGAATAAAATTTTACACACTGCTGAAAAGTTTCACGAACTAAATTGCTCATTAATAATTAATCAAAATTAAGATGAACTAGTTAATATTCATTAATATTTTTTTCAATGCGTTACGTAACGTTCAGCTCCTCCCACCCACCCACCCCCGTAACGTTTCGTAACGTTTTTAATTACCCCACCCACCCACCCTCGAGCGTTACGTAATTATGCAATGACCCCTAATACTAAATTGTTTATTTTTTCCTTTAGAGCAGAAATGTTAATATCTTTAATGAAATTTTTTCTTATAGCCTAAACTTTGTCTGCTGAACAATGTTTCTCTGTTACCACTTAATCTGTATATTCTGATTAAGATATATGCTAGCTAAAGTGAACCCACTCTGGGACTCTATTTGAATCCTTGTCTCCAGACTTAAAAGTTTTTTTGCAGTGGGAGTTGGAAACTCCTCTGAGTAATTTCTGAGTACTTCCTTTGAAAGGGCGTTGTATAGATTTCTGAATGAAAGACAGAACCCTGCAGTTTAACCCTGTACCTGTTTGCCCCGAGAATATTCGCTGAAAACACGGGCTTAATGGGAAAAATGAACGGGTAAAGGGTTGAGCAGTTATGCAAAAATGATCAATATTGTTCGTCTTAAATGATGAATGAAATGAATTGTAGTTTCACAATGGTAGTCTAACTATTAACGATTTGATATCCGATGTATTTTCCATTTCCACGTGTTTAGGGCGGAGTGATGTTGGTGTCTCACGACGAACGACTAATCCGCAACGTCTGCAACGAGCTGTGGATATGCGGCGGTCAAACCGTGCGATCGCTCGAAGGTGGACTCGATGAATACAAACGCATGGTTGAGCAAGAGTTGATGCCTCAGAAATAACGATCGACGCTTTATAGGTGTATTAATTTTCTCAATAATAATAACACTTAGTCAACGATCTTACATTCAGTTATCAAATTGACAGTGTATTTATGATGACCACACCTTATTAAAAAATCACTCGAGAAGTAAAAAAAACTTTCTTCCCATCTGCCAGATGAAGAAATGTTGGACTTTCCACTATTTACTTCAACGTACATTAAGCCCAAATGGTTCAGTTACTGGTAGCACCAACTACTTCTGATTAAAGTCCATTTCTGATACTTGTGATTTATTCAAATTTTGTGGTGATTGGTGCAGCTTTGCGGCTATCTGGTTTTACGAATTACTGTTAAATTTCAATTGTTTTGTGAATTCTAGTACATTGTAGCTGTCCAATTGTCTCCTATATCTTAACCATGAGAAAGTGAGACAATCCTAATTCCTGATAACATATTGTAAAGGTACCTATATAGAAAAGCATAATTACACAGGGCAAAAAAGCGTATATTTTGTTTGTTACTGAAAACTTTAAAAATGTTCTTAGCTAGCAATTGCAAAATATCAACTTCTGCTGTTAGCAAAAGCAAAGTATTAAAAATGTGCCAGGCATTTGCTTTTGTGCTTGTTCTTAGCTATATACCGTAAATCAAAATTTTCCATTGCTTTTTTTATTTGCCCTTCTGTAGCCGATTCCATTTAAAATCTTGTGCAAAAGGGCCATTTTACCAGTCCTTGTCAATTTAGCAATGGCAACTAGTTCTTTTATTTATGCATTCAGTTGTGATTAAGATAGAATGATTATTTTGGTGTCTTAGTAGAGGATTTGTTTCTCTTTAAAGTCGTATAGTATACTCCAAAGTAAAAAATTCAACTTTAAGACAGGTTTTTGGCAGATGGGTCACATTTACACATCGTTCAGTGAATATTTGGAGGTATATTCCCCTTTACATCTGGTTTTTGAGCCAAGGGGGTCAAGGTGAATTCTACTATTGTATCTGCTCTTATAAATTTAAAGCACATTTTTTAGAAGCTCCTCAAAAGAAAACATCAAAATATGAACATCATTGTACAATATAATAGGAAAGAATAGCAGAAATCAAAGGCTGAGAGAATTGACAAAAGAAAGGAAACGACAGCAGAAACTATTGATTACAGACAGACTGAGACATTGATGACGAAAGAAAGAATGACCGCAAAAATGAAAGACTGAGAGAATTGACGAAGAAAGACAACAAAATTTATTACGCTTCCAAGATTTTATATAACAAGAACCAAGAAAACAAAAAGTAACAGTTTGTTACGTTGCCATTCTACATTTATTTTATGACACTAGTAATAAATTGGGATCTTGATCCCTGTGGGTCTTGTTGCATCCCCAACATTACCGTATGTTGTTTATTGTTATCTGCCTATTATTTTATCTGTGGCTGGACTGGGAGCGCCTCTGAGTAGATTTCTTGAAGCGCTATATAAATTCACGAAATGAATGAATAAATTTATACTGGGAGCAATAAACAAATGGTGGGAACAATAAACAAACGGTTATGGTTAACTTGTCCTTTGTCTTGGTTATATCACTCAAGTGCCCTTTTTAATTGTCTGTTGTACTTGCTCTGTGGCCTTTATACAGCAATTCAGTAGTCATTCTACGTTAACTCGGGGGTCATGTTTATTTGTTCAACGTTCCTGCAGTTCTGCAATATATTTTGGTAATTTGAGACACTCAAGTATTCAACACTTGGCTGCAGTTTTATTTCATTATTCAGATAAGAGTGTTGAAGATAACTAGATACCTTTAAGATACCCAGCCACATACTTGACCAGTTAGTGTAGACTGTAGAGGAAAGATAAAAGAAAATATTTACAGCACCTCACCTTGCACCAATATGAACATTAAAACTACTGCGAACAATATAACAATGACAAAGTCAACATTGTTCAACAAGTATTCATAAGCTTTGTGGAATGAATACAATTTATTATGCTTCCAAGATTTTATATGACAAAAGCCAAAAAAACAAAAGCAGTCTGTTATGCTGCATCATGAAGTATTAATTTGAACAAGGTTGCAATTAATATTAAGCTACCAAAATAACTTGTAATGTAAGTCTTATGTATCTTAAATACTTGGACATCAACAAACTATTCATATGTATTATGAATTAATTAACCTTACTTATTATTCAAAGATCTTTGTGTATATTAATACTATGATTTATTTTCATAGATCTACAAAATTGGGTTCACACGGTTCAGTTCAGAAGTTAACAAGATTACAGGGACAGAATGAGGAGGGTGCCGGAATTACCGGTTTTGCTTTTACACGCAGTTCTGTAAAACAGCCGGTCACATCAGATAAACTTTCGCCAGGTGTAATAACTAGTTAACCAGTATTGTGTTGTAACAAAATGCAGAAACTTATTTCTGGCTTAGGAGATAAATTCATCCAGTTTACATATGTTTTCCATTTTCATTTATACAAAATGCATATCTATATGAATATTTCATCATTTATAAAATATAATTTTCCCTTAAAAGTCAATGAATAACAGGTCTGGTAACAAATAAAATGCTACCACTGTTGAGGTAACTCTGTTGTAATATAAAACTGAGTTCCTAAGAGCTCACATCTGATTTTAGACAACAGTAGATCTGTTAACCAATCTAGCTCTTTACTTAGCATTAATGTCCGGACGTGTGCAAAGCAGGTTAACTGCTGCAACAGTTGTTAGCCAAGAATGATTATAATTATTCACTGCTGTTCAAAGCATTTCAAAGCAAATGTCTCACACTCATTTAACAGTTCAACAACATGTATGCTCAAATCACATGCTTACTGAGTACGTTTTTCAGTTACAAGCATCAGTCACTTCAAATCTTTAGGAATTGTCCTTCACTCCAGTCAGGTAACTTTCTACTGCTGCATGACTAAATCTTATGGCATCGTCGAGCGCTGTCTGACCCCAACGATCCTTCGCATCCAATGGCACTTGGCACTTCTCCACAAGAAACTTAACACACTCCAGGTGACCTTCAGATGAAGCCAGGTGAAGGGCTGTCCTTCCGTCATAGTCAGCCAACGCCATATCGCGGTTTGCCATCGCCATTCGAATGAGGCCAGTCAAATCGCCATTGCCTGCGCTGAAAAGCAGTTTCACGATCTGGTTGCTCTGCATGTCGGTACGCCTTGCACGTGGGTTGAGCTCGGCTCCTGGACGCTGGAGGCAGCTGTAGTGGTGGAAATTGAACGTCTGCACAAGCTGTTTACAGAACTGCAATCCACGGACACTGTTGCCCGTGTCATCCAGGCGAGGAGACCAAAGGCACATCCCAAGGACATTGGGAACGACAAGCAGTATGCCACCCGAGATGCCAGCTTTTCCGGGCAACCCAACCGTGAATGCAAATCCACCAGAAAAGTCGTACATTCCACAGGAGTGCATCAACGATAGCGTGTTTCTTACGGATGTTGAGCTCAGCACCTGTTCCTCTGTTAGAGGACAGTAGCCACCGTTGGCAAGGTTTGCGGCAATTACGGCGCCAGAGTTGACGTTAATCTCCACCGAACACAGTTGAAAGTAGAGATCCATCGTCTCGTGCAGGTTTATGCCGTCAGGGAAGCACTTGTTTTCACGAAGATAATAGCCGAGCGCATAGTTCCGATCGGCGACTTCCCTCTCTGTGAGAAAAGTCGAGTTGTTGAACGACACGAATTCACCGCCGCTAAGACGTCGATACTGAGCGAGAATGGAGTCGAAACGATCAGCAAGTGACATGTTGTGGTAGAGAAGTGAAGTCACGACTAAGGCACCGTCGTTGTTCATCGGATTATGTGGCTTGCCAACTTTGTTCAGCCTCATTGAATCGAACGTCTCGCCACTTGGTTCATGACCGACGTACTGATGAACGACGTCCGCACCAACCTCATGAACCGCCAACGCATAGTTTATCGGTTTACCGCTCGACTGAACAGTGAATGGCACCTCAACATCTCCAATACTGTGGCGCTGTCCATCGACTGTGCACAGCGAGATGCCCCAATAGTCAGGACTGTAGCACGACAGCTGAGGGATGTACGTTGAAACGTGTCCACCCGTGTTAGACCTGCACGCCCAGTAGATTTCGTCAATCATGCTGCAGAACTGTGAAAACTCCGGAATAACCAAATCTCCAACGAAGGCCTTTCGAATCATCACTATGTTGTCCTGAATACAGTTCCGCAGACCCTCCTTATCCAGTATAACATCGACAACTTCTGCCGAACCACTATACAGGTCGTTGATTTTCTGCATCGTTTCTGCCAAGCGTGGATCGTTCTTCCATAATCCAGAATTCTTTATTCCCCTCAATAAGCGCGACACCAACACCTTGTCCTGCCCTTCACACAGAAGTTCATAGAAGTGATCCAGGAACTGGTTATAACTGAAGCTACCCAGTTCATCCTCTTTTGTTCGTGTCTTCATTTTGACATGTTTGTTCTCGCCAATGCTCAAGTCTCCTGCAGTGTGGACATGTCGTCGACCTTCTCCCTGCTGGTAACAACTGGAAATTCTCCTGAGTTTCAGTGCTGTAATGCCTGAGTTTCGCGAGCTCCACCCCACGCTTGAGAAAATACCTGTTGCAAGTGTTCTAAGCATCGTCCTTACCAAGTGAAGTAGATTGCAACTCAATTCATCAAATCGCCGCACTGCACGTAAAACTTGCCACAAACAGTCGAATGTTCTGCTGTATTCGCTACAAGACTACCATCGCAACCACGTGACTGGATAAACGGTTAAACCTCCTTAATATACAAAGTTCATCGGAAAGCGGATACTTCAAAGTTCTACTAGCTTCTAAAGGTGACAACGAGGCCGAAGCCCACCGACGGTACATACGTTCGTTGCAACGGATTTGCGAATGTTCAATAGAATTTACAATCCTTCAGGCCAAAACAGCATTGCACAACCAACAATTTCAATTGCTTAATTGACTCCTGAATCGGTGCTTTTACATTGGACAAGATGTGAAACTCCAACAATGAAAATTAACAGCATAATATCAATTCTTCGAACTAAACAGAGTCGAAAAACGCAATAAGCAAAGACGACCAATAGCACCAGCAGTGATACAGCTCCAAAATTTAAGAAAAGCCAAGATGCGGTCTTAAAAAAAGCCAAGAAAAGCCAAGTTGATAATTATTGCCTATTTAATTTCAACATAAGATATATTTTATTCGATAAATTTTGATGTTTATGAAATTACGTAAAATTAATCCTGAAATTAATTAATGTTAAATTGTTAATAATTGGTTCCGTTCGCTGATTTTCTATAACATACCAAGAACATTTTGGAACATAGTGCGCTAGTTTTGATAAATAAACGTCATCTTCACTTAAGTTGTTGTTTTCTTGAGTTCAGAAATTTGTGTGTGCTTTTGTGTGATCTTGTGAGCCATTAAAGCTGATTTGTTTGCATTTATAAGATTAATGTCTATTGTTATTAATATAAGTAGGCCTATCTGTGATCAACTTATCATTTATTCTTATTATATCAAGTCATTTGCGATTTTGCGAGGAATCTTGCGAAATTGCACGTGACGTCACAAATAACTAATATGCAGAGAGCAAACAGTTCAGAGAATAATATTAAGTCGGATAAATCCTTGTCAGTAGATGGAGCCATAGTTGTATTACTCCTAAGATTATTGTTATTTAGTGAATTGTTGATTAAATTATTGTTATTTAGTTAGTGGATTATTGCTAAGAGTATTGCTATTTAGTGGGCAGAAAAAAAGCCAAGTAAAAAAGCCAAGGTCCTTTGAAAAAAAGCCAAGATCCCAAGATACGATCGAAAAAGCCAAGATCTTGGGAAAAAAGCCAAGGAGCACGTATCACTGCAAGTATCACTGAGCACCAGCATAGAACTGTAAAGTGTATAGATTCTGTCAACAGTTGTTTATAAGATTGTGGCGACGCTAAGCGACGAAGTCTTTACATAGAATTTCGACATGAATTTCTATTGATTGTATGTCAAAACTGGTGCTAGCTACGCTGCTTCACTGTAGGTAAGCCCTATAGCCTACTCTTCCTGTTACCAAAGATCTTAGTGCTATTGCCTAGTCTAAAACTATAGGCTCTTTGCCATTACCACGTAAGCCCTACTCAGGCCTACTGTGGCTTCAGTCTAGCCTATATAGGGCTTCAGAGGCCAATGACACGATTGCTTTTATTAGGCTATAATTATGCATCTTAGCTAAGATATTGGTCGACTATGTTCATTACATTTCTTGTCATAGGCTACTCTAGGACCTATAGGCCTATGATGGTAATCAAAAGTCCGCTTAATAGGCTATATATAGCCTATGCCTACCACAGACCTGTCTAAGTAACAGATTTGACTTTCGTGCTGTCGCGACTTGCATTATTTTGTAAATAGCCGAAGATTGCTCATTTTCAATGCTGTTAGTCGTGGTTTAGGACTTCAGATTGTCGCCTCTCCATCTATAGGCTATCTACCGATGGTCGGTCTTTGTTTAAAATAGCGCTCCATCATAAATCTGACAGCTGCTGTAAAGATGCACAGACGGCGTTCATTGTCTCACAATTAAGAAAGCGGCGATTGATGTCACAACTGCAATTATTGTCAAGAGAAACGAATGCTACTTCATACGTGACATTGTAGTGACTATACAATATGTAATTATGTCATGTAAATGTAGTGGCCGCTGTTCAGATTGTAGCAGTTGTTACTGCCTCGATCTGCTTCTGCTGTGACCACAATTATTAAGCGCATAAGTTAATTGTGCTATGTTGTATTTGAGGTTGGAGTTCATTTACAGTAGCAGATTATAACTGGCGATTTTCTTATGTAGGCCCATAGGTGTCAAGCTATAGGTAGGACAGATCGAAGGACAGATTTTCTTGCTTCTTGGTTCAGGCATTAGGCCTATTCTGCCACTGTAGAATCATCTTCCCCATACGACTTCACACTCTGCCGTCTGTCACAGTTTAGAGTTTAGACTTTAGAGCATGTCTTAAATTCCGCACAACTGGTCAAGCATTTTCGTTGTGGATGTCACCGGCCGTCATCAACATCAGCAGTAGCCTAGGCTTACTGCTGCGCGTCAGTAACAGCAACAGCAACAGCATTGTCGTTGCTGCAGACTGTCTTTAATATTCTTGTCACCGCCTCCACCATCACCATCACCACCTCTATCTCGACTGTACAGCCATCGCCGCCGCCACCATCACCACCACCATCATTACCACCACCACCATCATCATCATCATCATCATCATCACCACCTCCACCATAATCATCATCACCACCACCTCCACAACCACATCCACCACCACCACCATCATCATCACCACCACCACCACCACCACCACCACCACCACCATCATCATCATCATCACCATCATCACCACCATCATCACCACCACAACCACATCCACCACCACCGTCTCAACCTCCAAAGCCGCCACCGTCGTCGTCGTCATCATCAGCTAAGTACTGCACAGCACCAGCTGCTGCTCTACTTGTACTTAGGAACACGTACCTTCCATTGACCTATCGACCCATCAACAGATTTGGATGCACGGCCCCCGTTTATAACTGCGCATGCGTCGCTTCCCTCTCATGCTGCTGCTGATGGTGCCCTCTATCTGTCTTATGCCCATCATCCACGTGAATCTGTCTTATGCCCATCATCCACGTGAATCTGTCTTATGCCCATCATCCACGTGAATCTGTCTTATGCCCATCATCCACGTGAATCTGTCTTATGCCCATCATCCATGTGAATCTGTCTTATGCCCATCCAGTGCATCCACGTGATTCTAAGCCCTGTCCTGAGGTTTAATTGAGCATTGAGGCAGCTGCTGTAAAACTGCTTTCTTGATAACCCTCAGATTGAAACGTTAGGTAAAGTACTAAAGAAGGGCCAGTAGTTTGTGATGTTATGCCGATCCAAGCTCACTGATTGGCTGCGCTTGATGGTAGGCCTATACTACTGACTCACCTGTGGCTAGAATTCATCAACCGATATTAAATGGAATTCGTGAGCTGCACCAGAAACGGGAGCAGTTCAGCGATAAATTCTCATTCATGAGTGAAGTCAGGATGAACTGAAGCGTGAATGTTTTATACGGTGACGACGACATAAGACTCGCTATCAACCGACCGTCTATCACCGTCTTATCGTATCGATGCACAAACAGCTTTCAGTCGTATAATAGCCTACAGCAGCAGCTGCTGGTGCACGCAAATGATAGACGTGGACAGCCTCGATCTGCTCTCGATGGACATTTGAAGCGTCTTTTATTAGCTGCTGTTAAGGTGATCCTCTTATACGGTCGCAACGAGGCAAAGAGATCTGCCAAACACGTCGTTCCGATCCACATACTATCTTTAGAATGACGGTCAATCGTGCGTTACAACTTACAAGTGCAGTACGTTGCTCCTTCCTAAAACATTCATGCTTCTTCTTCCACAGAAAAGAGACTGATCCATGGATGTTCAGAGCGATGACCTCTCTAGCTGCAGTCGAGTATAGACTATATACTTCTATGGCGTCACTTAACATGCCGTCTCATCGTTTGGTACATCGCTCAGTGTATAGGCCTACTGTAAAGGTCTATCCATCAAACAGGGAGACGTAGGCTTACGGTAATCAATGATCCCTCGTTCAGTGACAGTATACACAGACTGTGGTCGCTCGTGCATGCAATGGATGACTGCACAAAAGTACACATCGTATGGATATAGCAAAGCAGACGTCTAAGAATTAAGACTCTATAAGAAGTGCATTTGGAAGATCAGTCTTACACTTCATCTAAAGTTCTAAACTCTTTGAAATCACTTTCGGTCAAAGAAGTTACACGCGCGTTTAAGCATCGTGTTATCAATGACGACACAACTAAATTTGAGCGTTCGACTTCAATTTAATCACGATCTCTTCAAAGGCAGCTGTTGCTCTGCTTGAAAAATAGGCTACTGCATGTTTGTATGTATGTGTATGTATGTATGTATGTATGTATGTATGTATGTATGTATGTATGTATGTATGTATGTATGTATGTATGTATGTATGTATGTATGTATGTATGTATGTATGTATGTATGTATGTATGTATGTATGTATGTATGTAGGCCTATGTATGTATGTATGTATGTATGTATGTATGTATGTATGTATGTATGTATGTATGTATGTATGTATGTATGTATGTATGTATGTATGTATGTATGTATGTATGTATGTATGTATGTATGTATGTATTTATGTATGTATTTATGTATGTATGTATGTATGTATGTATGTATGTATGTATGTATGTATGTATGTATGTATGTATGTATGTATGTATGTATGTATGTATGTATGTATGTATGTATGTATGTATGTATGTATGTATGTATGTATGTATGTATGTATGTATGTATGTAGGCCTATGTATGTATGTATGTATGTATGTATGTATGTATGTATGTATGTATGTATGTATGTATGTATGTATGTATGTATGTATGTATGTATGTATGTATTTATGTATGTATTTATGTATGTATTTATGTATGTATGTATGTATGTATGTATGTATGTATGTATGTATGTATGTATGTATGTATGTATGTATGTATGTATGTATGTATGTATGTATGTATGTATGTATGCATGCATGCATGGATGTGTGTGTGTGTATGTATGTATGTATGTATGTATGTATGTATGTATGTATGTATGTATGTATGTATGTATGTATGTATGTATGTATGTATGTATGTATGTATGTATGTATGTATGTATGTATGTATGTATGTATGTATGTATGTATGTATGTATGTATGTATGTATGTATGTATGTATGTATGTATGTATGTATGTATGTATGTATGTATGTATGTATGTATGTATGTATGTATGTATGTATGTATGTATGTATGTATGTACATGTATGTATGTATGTATGTATGTTTATGTATAATGCATATTGTGTAATGTGTATACTTGCATGTGTATAGGCCTAAGTTAAAATGTATAATTATGTATGCATGTATCCATCCATCTATCTATCTAGCAAGTAAGCAAGTATACGTGCATGAGTTCATGTGTATACATGCATTGCATACATTAGCAAATTTTTCATATAGAGCTATTTAAGGACTTATCAAAGGTGCATCAGTCGCCGGTATAATCATAATTATAGGCCTAATGGCCATGCCACGTCAGACGTCATGTTCGATCACGCATGCGCAGTGCATTCAGCGCATACACGCGTCTCTATCGAAAGGGAACATTGTCTATTGAAGGCGCCTATCGTCTATCGGTCGCCTAATTGTACAATGTGCATCACACTTTAACTAAGTACAGGTTAGTAGAAGACTCAAAAGGTCAACGAAAGGTCATTGTAATGGATGGCAAAGTGGTAGTCTTTAAAGAAAAGGTCGATCTTTATGTTCATCATAATTATCAAGGGAAGGGTAACGTGGGTATAAGACCGCTGTGTTCATAATAAAGAACGAAAGATGTAATTAGCAAAAGTGACGCTTAAAAGCAAGTCTTCCGCCGTCTATAATGACTGTTTAAGCTGCGCAATTTATAGTCCTTGCAACCAAGCACTTAAAACTTCTTTCTGTCCTGAGTTTGGTGGCTTCGCATTTGAGCAGTTGTCTCGAAGAGGCGCTATATGAAAAAATGAACGAACAAATGAAAGCATGAACGAATGAATGAACGAATGAAAGCATGAACGAATGAATGAACGAATGAATGAATGAATGAATGAATTGATTAACTAATATGACTTTGGAACTGCAGTAACAGAAGTGGTAGTAGTAGTCTATATTAGTGTTGTGGACAATTATGGCCAGTGGTGGTGATGGTGGCGAACACAACGACCCTAGGCCTATATAAAGACGACAACGACGCTGATGATGATGATGATAATGATGTGATGATGACGACGACGACGACGACGACGACGATGATGATGATGATGATGATGATGATGATGATGATGACGACGATGATGACGATGATGATGACGATGATGATGACGACGACGACGACAACGATGATGATGATAATGACGATGATGATGAAGACAGCGAAGGGGTTTATTCAACATCGACATCGCAGCTGTTTAGCTGTTGGACGCAATCTTTGTCTTGACAACGGATGCTGCCCTCGTATCCATGACGACGTAGAACTACGTCTGGCGAAAGTCGAGACAGCTTTTTTTGTAATGGAAAAATGTTTTCGGACATCTAAGCCTATAATAAGTGATCCGATTCAACCGATTCAGGTCATTATATTATTTTTTTATGAGTATAGGCCTATAATAGACCTACATGATGCGATGAAAACAATTAGGCTAATGGAATTGACTACAGATCTAGTTACTGTTATCGTCGTCATAAAGGCACTCGTGTTTATCATTGACCGGGTTCTAGTTCGACCTAAGTTATAAATGTTTTAGTGAAACTCTTCAGCTATTTATACCGACTCCCTGCCGTGCCTCCTATCATGCCTGCATGCATGCATCTGCTATGAATGTTGTCGCCACCTCGCATGACCGTTTTATCCGCTATAGGCAGAGTACCAGGTATACAGGCATTGTTCATAGGACCTACGAACGTTTTAAGAGCATAGCCTACGCAATAATTATTTTACAAAATTTTCATTTAAATTGTTGCGAAAATGAAAATTCTAAATTTCAGATTGCAATTTAATCTTTTGTCTTGGTATGCTACCGACACAGTTTAGGCTAACTCTTATGGAAGACGTTTGTGGTAAGTTAGTAGATCTAGGCATAAAAGAAAAAAACGGGAATAGACCTATTGCATTAAACTTCAATGGATAGGCCTGCATGTAGGCCCTATCCAGGATATTGAATTTGAATAACCAACATTAGACCTACAAAATGTAGATTGAGATTTAAAAATAAAAACCAGATTTGTTTATGAATCATGATCACACATGACATGAATAACTAGAAATGCGTCCTACGTAATTGGCATAGCCTAATAATTATTATTGTCTTTTCCATGCAGTTGTATGCCGTGGGGCCAACGAGACGACGTTAAGCGCCCTTCTCGCTCACTCGTTCTCTCCATGTTTTCGCTTCTGCTGTGTGCAATGTACTGTGCAATGCGTGCATGCCGACAACTACAAGCGTCGCTATAGCGTTCAGTCTAAGCTACAGCCACTCGCGCATCGCCACGCCGCTAGTCCACCTGTATATTAGAGGAAGCAACTCATTGCACAGAGGATCATTCGAAAGAGCAGCTCGACATTGCCACTACAGGTTGTTGGATAGACGCATCCATCGTATCCCGGTGAATACAGACGACACCGCTGAAAAAAGGAGAACCGGTTTCAGTTCAGCCTGCGATTGTATCAGTTTCGAGAGAAGAAATTGCAATCGAGAGAAATAATTCTTTTAACTTTGATCACCAACTTCGAGGCAGCATATTAAGCAAGAACCGTCTTTTGAAGAACAGCAACTAAAGTCGAGTGAGTATGACAACTAATCCATTATAATTATAAGAGCGCTTCGGTAATAAACTGGACACCGGCTTCTATGAATAAACTGGTTTCTGGCTTCCATGAATAAACTGGTTTCTGACTCCCATGAATAAACTGGTTCCTGGCTTCCATGGCTGAATAAACTGGTTCCCGGCTTACATGAATAAACTGGTTCCTGACTTCCATGAATAAACTGGACATAGGCTTCCATGAATAAACTGGTTTCTGACTTCCATGAATAAACTGGTTAATTCTAACTTCCATGAATAAACTGGTTAATTCTAACTTCCATGAATAAACTGGTTAATTCTAACTTCCATGAATAAACTGGTTAATTCTGACTTCCATGAATAAACTGGTTAATTCTAACTTCCATGAATAAACTGGTTAATTCTGACTTCCATGAATAAACTGGTTTCTGGCTTCCATGAATAGACTGGTTCCCGACTTCCATGAATAAACTGGTTCCCGACTTCCATGAATAAACTGGTTAATTCTGACTTTCTGGCAGTTTCTGCGACTTCGTTTTTTGAGCGCTGATCAATTCTTGCGATTTCGATTCATGAAAGTTTCTGAGTGGAAGAAATTCCGGGTTAAGTATAGGTCTATATTCCAGTTTTCTTATGCTTAATAAACTTTTGCGTATTATGCGCACAATGTGTAAATAGAGCTTTAGCTTGCAAACATATAAATCGCACCAACGCTTTCCATGCCGAAAAGATGGAGCCAGATTGACAGCAGGCCTAATTCGTCTGTAGGCCTATACGTAGGCTATAAGACCTACCAATTTATTTGTTTGCAAGCAATGAGCAAAATCTTAAACTTATTTGATTGATTATGAGCAGGATTTGGAAAAGTAGTCCTCCAAAATGTCAAAATAATATTGAATTTTAGAATATTAAAACAGTCAAATCAATTATTGTTTAGCTTATTTACATAGAGCTGAATTAAAGACAGAAGAATATTTTATATATAGGATATAGGCCTATGTCTGGCCTAACATTTAGGCCTGCAGTTTTCATGGTCACGCGTTGTACATGTATATACAACTCTAGGTCTATTTCTAATATAGTCGATCATCTGTCAAGCTTTTCCAGCATCCCTATAAACGGCCTTCATGCGTGCGCTGTGGGTTGTCTGTGGTTGCTATATATTTATATATATATATATTTTATATATAAATATATATCGTTGCATTATTTCTACCTTTCGGGTAGGTATCATCAAATTTTGAAAACACGAGCTTTGGAATGCATATAGAGTTATAGACAATGCTATTGCACTGTGTATAGCCTAACTTATTTATAGTCAAATCCAATATAAAATTGATGTAATATAGTAACACATCCATTGTCCATTTTACAGTCAGCAAAATAATACTGAGACAGTATAATATATTCGGGGGACGACTCCAGAAAATATGATTACTGTCTCTATACAGGCGTGTCCGACCATCGGTAAAATCCTAACATCCTGCATGATCATTGGTCAAGTATATATAGACTTAACCCATTAGTGCCTGACTTTTTTTTTCTTTATGAAAGTATGAAAATATTTTAATTTCTACCTAATGAAAATCAGTGTCAAACACCATTCAGCCTAAAAATTTTTTTTCTATTTATTAGCAATTTTTTCTTACCGTCCCCGTTTTGGGGACGCTAGGCACAAGTGCCCACGTGAACTTTTCCAGGCTGGCATTGATCAACTGTGAAGGTTTCATACATATTTTAACTATTTAATCATGAAAATAAGCATACCTGTTGCTAAATAAGTCAAGTTGCACATATAAAACTCATTGTTTGCTATAAATTATTATGAAAAATTTCAAATAATCAAGAAAAACTGTCAAATTTATGAAGTTTTCACCGTTTTTGCCTTGCTTTTAGACAGCAGCAACCCCAGCGACACTGTATTTTACTAGACTGGAAGAATTGATTTGTTTGTATGTTTGTATTGTATGCGTACTTGTTATAGCGTCCCTCCAAGCTCACTACTCAGAGGCGCTCCCGACTACAGCGCGGACACTGCAACGGAGTTTCACGCCGAAGCGCTTAGCAATTGCGAGTGTAGGACTTTGCCAAGGTCCTTACTTGGCGACAGGAGGTGGGTTCGAACCTGCAACCCCCAGCTTGCATTGCGACACGGTATCTGGACATTACCCACGGCCCATTACTCCCTGCCATTACCACCCTGCCATTACCTCCCGACAATTACCACCCGTAGGACATTACTTCCGCCATTACATCCCGTATGTTTACATTTAGGTCCAGTGTATGTATGTATGTATGCATGTATCTATGTATGTATGTATTATTTGTTTGTATGTGCACTTGTTATAGCGCCCCTTCAAGCTTTCTCCACTCAGAGGCGCTCCCGAATGCAGAGCGGACACTGCATCGGAGTTTCACGCCGAAGCGCTGAGCAATTGTGAGTGAAGGACTTGCCCAAGGTCCTGAAGGGGCTAGATGTATTCGAACCTTCCGGCTTCAAGGCAACGACGCCACCACTACACCACCGCGCCACTCATACTTACATACATACATACGTATTGCGCTGAGCAATTGTGAGTGAAGGACTTGCCCAAGGTCCTGAATTGGCTAGATGTATTCGAACCTTCCGGCTTCAAGGCAACGACGCCACCACTACACCACCGCGCCCCTCATACTTACATACATACATACGTGGGGCGCGGTGGTGTAGTGGTGGCGTCGTTGCCTTGGAGCCGGAAGGTTCGAGGTTCGAATCCACCTCCCCGCGTAAGGACCTTGGGCAAGTCCCTCACTCGCAATTGCTCAGCGCTTCGGCGTGAAACTCCGATGCAGTGTCCGCTCTGCATTCGGGAGCGCCTCTGAGTAGTGAAAGCTTGAAGGGGCACTATAACAAGTGCACATACAAACAAATAATACATACATACGTACATACACTGGGCCTAAATGTAAACAGACGGGATGTAATGGCTGAAGGTAATGTCCTGCGGGTGGTAATGGTCGGGAGGTAATGGCAGGGTGGTAATGGCAGGGAGTAATGGGCCGTGGGTAATGTCCGGATACCGTGTCGCAATGCAAGCTGGAGGGTTGCAGGTTCTAACCCACCTCCAGTCGCCAAGTAAGGACCTTGGCAAAGTTCTTCACTCGCAATTGCTAAGCGCTTCGGCGTGAAACTCCGTTGCAGTGTCCGCGCTGTAGTCGGGAGCGCCTCTGAGTAGTGAGCTTGAAGGGACGCTAAAACAAGTACGCATACAATACAAACATACAAACAAATCAATTCTTCCAGTCTACCAGTCTAGTAGAATACAGTGCCGCTGGGGTTGCTGCTTTCTAAAAGCAAGGCAAAAACGGTGAAAACTTCATAAATTTGACAGTTTTTCTTGATTATTTGAAATTTTTCATAATAATTTATAGCAAACAATGAGTTTTATATGTGCAACTTGACTTATTTAGCAACAGGTATGCCTATTTTTATGATTAAATAGTTAAAATATGTATGAAACCTTCACAGTTGATCAATGCCAGCCTGGAAAAGTTCACGTGGGCACTTGTGCCTAGCGTCCCCAAAACGGGGACGGTCTTTACGAGCATAGTAAAAATATTAACCAAAGATGAATCAATGTTGCAAAATTTATACAGGTAGCTAACAGGACAAAAAACATGGGTATATATGCACATTTTCGATTGCAGCAGGTTTTTTGCCCGATAATATAAATTTATTTTGAAAACTTTTAAAAAATGTAAAAAATGGGAAAATCGAAATAAAAATCTAT
>OX243811.1:53275993-53390993 GCA_945859605.1 Lumbricus rubellus | reverse complement strand
ATAAGCCGTCTATATACAATTCGCAATTAATCAGACGATTATTTCGGCATCAACGTTATATATACTTGGACTGAATTTGAAATCGATCTCATCATTTGGAACTTTTCTCATGACTGTAGCTTGAAATGATTATTCTCGATACACCACGTCGTGCGCAAGAGATATTTAAGGTAACACATCAATGAGATGCGGCACAGCAAGTAAAGATAGAAACGCAATTGATACATGGATGTTACGTTCATTTATAAAACGTCTGTATATAGCGTAGCGTAGCATTGGCAATGCAGGTCATAAAAGGAAATCGAAACCGAGACTTTCTGTTTTTGGCATCGGAGCGAACAGTATAGTTCGTAGCAAGCATATCAAAGCATTCTCGTTCTCTCTCCAGTCGATGCATCAATCAACACAACAATCGGAAGCAACGTTTGATTGGCCTCTCGATCCCCACCCCAAGTTGTCTTCGGAACCGGTAGCCTTAGGTTGAGCGCCACTTGACGTTAACATGCTTTTCACAAATGCATGTGATCCAATATTCCGCTTTTGTCTAAATCGTGTTTTTAACTAAGCTGGTCCCATTTCAAATTGATTTTTCTTCTCGGTCTATTATCTATTGTCTCCAACGACAGGACCATGGTCTCAAGAATCATGCATGGTCTCAAGGATCATGGTCTCAAGGATAATGGTCTCAAGAATCATGGTCTCAAGAATCATGGTCTCAAGAATCATGGTCTCAAGGATCATGGTCTCAAGGATCATGGTCTCAAGAATCATGGTCTCAAGAATCATGGTCTCAAGAATAATTGTAATGCGATATGAACTAATAATATTATGATGCATTTACTGTGAAGTATAACGTAATAACGGTAATATGCATGTAGGCTATTCAGCGCCTTTTTCTAACCGTAGCAGGCGACTAACTGAAGATTCCAATAATGGAGAAATGCATTTAGTCAAATGATTGCGAGTGTCTGATTGCGAGTGTCTGATTGCGAGTGCCTGATTGTCTGTCTCCTGAGACTTAGAATGCGGAATGAACGACGACCTGAATATTTTTCAATGTACGGTCAGCACAGCTGCTGCATCTAATAATATTAATTATTCGCTTCTTCAACGTCTTATATCTTTAGATGCGAAGACGTGACACAATCAGTGGGGACATGTGTGTGTCTGTGTCTGCTAATTGTGACGCATAATGTATATTTGGATGCAGGCAGTGGCAATAGATATTCTATTTGGATGCAGGCAGTGGCAATAGATATTCTATTTGGATGCAAGCAGTGTCCTATAGTTGGACTCAGCATCTAACATCGTAGGGACCGACTTCTTCTTTAGGTAAGCTGCCTCTCGGCAGGTCCAGATGCCCAACGACGCCAGTCTTCTCAATGTTGTGCTTTTTCTTTTAGTTTTCCATATCCATCCTCCATCATCCAGTCCAAGAACTTTTCCCTAGGTCTTCCTCTTCCCCTCTTCCCTTCCATTTTGCCTTCCACAATGTCTCTTTGCAAGGAGTTGCCTCTCAGTACATGTCCTATCCAGTTCTTCTGCCTTGTTCTAATTGTATTCATCAAGGATCTTTGTTCTTCCACCTTCTTCAGTACTTCTTCATTTGATTTATGTTCTGTCCAGCTGATCCTTTCCATCCTTCTCCATATCCACATCTCGAACGCTTCTATTCGTTTGACATCCTCCTTTCTCATCGTCCAGGTCTCTGCTCCGTACAGTGTGACGCTCCAGATCAGTGCCTTGACCATTCTTTTCTTGATGTCTCGACTCATTCCTCCTTTCAGTAGCTCCTTCCTTTTCGTGAACGCTTCTTTCCCCATCGCTATTCTTTGCTTGATTTCTTTGTGGCACTTCGCATCTTCCGTTATCAGGCTTCCTAGATAGCAAAATTCAGTGACTTGTTCCACTTCTTCTCCATTGATTGTTATTTTCATATTCTTTTCCCCTTTTGCTTCTCTACTTATTCTCATTACCTTCGTCTTTTTGATGTTTATCTTCATCCCATATTCTTTGCTGGTTCCATTTAGTTCATCCATTATGTGTTGTAGATTCTCTTCTGTGCTTGCCAGCATTGCCTGGTCGTCGGCAAATCTTAGTGCCTTTATCATCTTTCCTCCAACCTTTATTCCTTCTTCCGTTTCCTGTAGTGCCTCCCGTATCAGCTCTTCGATGTATAGATTGAATAGTATGGGTGAGAGTGGACACCCCTGTCTCACACCCCTTCCTTTTTTTCCCGGTTCCGATAGTTCCCCATCTATCCTCACTCTTATCCTCTGTCCCATATACAGGTTTCCTATTAACCGACTGCATAAGTGAATTACCGATGGCGTTCATTGGCTGACTGTCCAACTAGCAGTGAGAAGCAGAAATCGAGTGAAATCTACTTAAGTTCAGAGCGTCTACCGTCACCAGCAGACACGGTAACTTGGAGGATTCGTCAAGGGAAGAAGACACTGCAGGCGAAGAAGTCTTGAAGGGCGGGGGGCGATGATCGAAAGCAGCGCTTCTGCTTTCTCTCCACGCATCTTTGCCGTTGCTCCTATTGATCTTCAGCGCTTCACTTATTCGCCGTGCCACCTGTGATATACGCTGAGATTCGGTGAAGTGACATTAAATTGTCCCATTCCGTAGAAATTATTCTTCAGGTCAGATGCTGCCACTGGAGACCGGGGGATGTCCAAAAAGAAATCAAGATCCTTCCGGCTGTATAGTGACAACACAACACCGTCGTCACGATTGGCACTTAACAACAACGTAGGAGTTAACAATGCGTCTGGAGTGATAATGGGACGACTGCGTGAAGGAGGGAGACAATTAGGGTGGCGCTGTAACTCTCTGCCTTCTGTGACACGACGCCGTCCGAGTCGATACATCCCGTATACAGAGGCTCAGAGAATATATCGCTGAAAGGGGAAAGAGGAAACATTGTAATTAACCCTGTATCCATTGTATACACACGAGATTTATAACTTATCGTATACTTATTTCTGATAATGATGCGGGTGAGTTTTATTTTATATATTTTTTATTTTTATAGCGCATATATTATACGGGGCGTGGTGTATTATAGGTCTAAATAAATTTTGAGCATTCCCGCCTTCATTATTTTGGTCAGCGGCTGAAGATAAATTTGCTGGCAGGTGGATTGTTCTGTTTGGTCGTGAGAGGTCATCATAAAACTGGCGCCTCACAAATGACCCTTTAATTGCACCAAATGCATTCAAGGAGTTCTAAAATGTATGGGTATGTAATCATCGCTATATAATACATGTAGCCTATATATAGCAGTTTACTCTATAAATTACGCAGTGTGATACAGTGTGATAGTGTAGGCCTATACGCCAACGTTATAGTCAATAGGTCATCAAACTTTGTTACGGTATATAGAGGCTTTCAACTGGGTAATCATTATGCTCGCTACAGCCATTGTTATCCCTGGTAAGCGCAGATTTGCGTGTGAATAATAAAAGTTCAATTGTCAAAAATTGGAATGCATAATACAATGCCTATTGCCTATCGGTTTAGGGATGCATTATACACGATAAACTAAGCTGTAAAATATCATCTTAAGGGTTGGTTGTCTATATTGCACTCCTGTTAATCCGTTATAGCGCTGTAATTGTGTGTTTATGGATTATATTGTTATTGGCATATACATAATTATTTATATATAAGCCTATCCTACATAGGCCTACTGTAAATATACATAGCCACATATAGTATGTAGGCTATGTTATAGAAATGGATTACCATGCAGGTGGAATATAGGAGTTCTAAAATGTGCGTGTGTTTGTGTGTCAGAGAAGCGATTCAGTTGGGTGGAATTCACTGCATGGATAATTAAAGCTTATTCCGCTTGATGACCCATGGATTACATCGATCGTCATTCGAATACAGCTGCTGTCGCTTTTGCCCAACGCCAAGACTCACGCACGCACGCACGCACGCACGCACGCACGGACACGCCCTCTCCTCCCTTTGATAATTACAAGGCACTGCACCAGCGCACGTGCATGTGAAATGCATGACTAAGGACATGTGTTGTGTTTCCACTGACCGATCCTTTAGTATACATGGTCTTCTCTGAGTGTCCATGCATGCTGCTGCAGTCTTCTTTGCGTGATTCAGGATGTTCGATGCTGAGTCATATACATGCAGCGAAATTTCATTTGATGTCATCAATTATACCGTTTTCACAACACACGCGAAATTGGTCACACAAAATTTTATTTGAAAAGATGTAACGTGAGAGGCAACTATATATGGCCTGATGTTAGCTAATTTATTTATTTTATAATTAAAATTATACATTTATACTGAAGTAGATCTATATACAAATCCAAACTTTTTGTATTAATGAATGAGAAGGATCACGCAAACCAGGAAGCACAGCATTCCGCACTGCGATAGCCTCATAGCCACCTTCGTTGGACATAGATGTAGGCCTACGGTTGGTCACCAGCAGCCATCTTGTTTAGAATGAGTGCGAGTCCACTCTGGGTCCAAACAGGAGTGGCTGTGTTTGGTTGAAATGGGGCAGTTGAAATCTCAAGGTTTGGAATGATGTAATGAGTAATAGGTCTACTATTATGAAGTTGTCAGACGGCCTAGAAAAAAATTCGAAGTTTATAATATTTTCAATGATTGCAGTGTAGGCCTGTATACAGTGATCAATTTTTTTTAAAGCAGGCGTAAAACATTGTCTCACTCAGGAACTTCGGAAGAAAGAAAAGGCAATCGGGGACAAAGAAAATCAACAAGATTTCTTATGACACTGTAGGCCTATAGTCCTCACAGGGTGTGAAGTCTATTAAAATTTTCAAGGTCCAGAAATTGCGGACGTGTGTTTCGATTTCTAGACTGATTCTCGCCTTTGTCCAATTTCCTCGTCGTTTCCACAACAATTGTGCAATTGGTTTACCCATCTGGCTTGGTTTTCTTGCTGCCCATCTCTCCTATTTCACAGCATGTGAATAACGCTTGTTAGTTTTACATATCCGCGGACCTCACTCACTAAAACCGGTTTGATGATGCATTACATTGTCAGACTGCGCGATGCCATTTGGTGTCATTTGGTATACCATTCGGTGCCATTCGGTGCCATTCGATGCTATTCGGTGCCATTCGGTGCCATTCGGTGCCATTCGATGCTATTCGGTGCCATTCGGTACCATTCGGTGCCATTCGGTGCCATACGGTGCCATACCAAACGACGCGGAACTAATCTGCGCATAATGGCACATAAAATGCGATGCATTGTGTAATCGACCGCTCACCGTCTGTGTCCTTCAAGAATAATGTCGGCAAAGGAGGTCGTGCACGCCTCGTTGCATTTTCTGGGATGGATTATTGCGGTCCAGGTGGCAGCAGACTGCATTGCAGATTCCGAGGTTCAATTATCTGATGTCGCATGTGCTAGATAATAATGCCCTTCATTTGGATGATAATTAACACGATTTTCGCGCAGCTTCCCGTTTGAAGGTGGTATGAAAAATATCACAGTTGGAGAAAAAAGAGAAATGAGGACAGATAGACTGAGACACAAAGCATGAGATTGCGAGAGAGGATGGAAGTCTTGAGAAGATATATGAAGAGTGGCTTAGTTTATGAAGAAAAAGAGAGAAGAAGAGGAAGAGAAACAGAGAGGAAGTGAAGAGAGGAAGAGAGGATTAGCCACACGTGTATATGCTTGTTATGAAGTTAATAACTTAACTATAAATAAGCCTACTTCTGCGCTTATTCGTATAATGGCTAAATTCACCTCATATCTCAACCGTATCTTCAAAATAACCAACCATAGCTTGTGCGACAAACCTTCCATGCGATAATGGTGCAACCGAAAGCCTTATGCTCGCATGTATCAATAATCACAATCGATTAATGGCCAGACTAATTAGTTGCATAGGCTTCGGTAAGTATTTCAAGAAGGAGCATTAAAAATGTTTATAGCTTTAAACTCTGGAATTGATTCTGTATCCTTCCAAAGCAACAGAAATAAGCAGGTTCAGTCTTCAAACGCAAAGCAACAATTACGAACATTGCAAAGAAGAAGAAGAGGAAAAAAGAAGAAGGAGACGAAGAAAAAGAGGGAGAAAAGGAACAAGAAAAAAGAAGAAGTTTTAAAAAAAAGAAGAAAGAAAAGAAAGATGACGAAGACGACGACGAAAAAGAAAGGAAGGAGAAGCAGAAGGAAAGGATGCGAAGCATACGATGAAGAAGAAGAAGAAGAAGAAGAAGAAGAAGAAGAAGAAGAAGAAGAAGAAAAAGAAGAGCTAAGCAAGCTTTGAAAATGTTCACCCAACAATTTGCATTATTCGGAAATTGCTAATTAGATAGACGTAGGCCTACTCCACTCCCGCAATGCTAAGGAGGAAGACGTCAATAAGCACTCCGGTTGAGATCTTAATAATAGCCCTATGCAACGCGGGCACAAATGAAGTTATGCATTTTAACCGATTGGCTATTTTCTTATAGCGCTCGAATAAAATTTCTTTGTTGCCGCTGGGTTCGGAGAATTGATGAATGGCAATGATCGAGTTAATGACAACCATTTCGTGCAATGAGGTCATTTTGAGTTTACAGCGGTTTGTATTGTGTCGTTAGCTTTTCGTTGTGAGGACTAGACATTGTAGTGTGCTGGGCGGTTTGATTATGGTGTTTTGACAGCACTATTTTGCTGTTTTGTGTTTCCAATGGACAATCGCCGTAAATTTTCAGGTGGGACGATGTTTAGCTGAAGTCATTGGACGTGGCTATGGTCTACGAATCAATTGAATGCTGATGGTTTAGTAGATTGAGAGAAGAGGGCTAGGTTCAAAATGATAGTTCTACAGACATTATGGCTGTAGGCCTATTGGGAGATAAGGATGTTCAGATTTTTTATTTACAAGTGCAAAGTTCTGATGGTTTTTGCCAGCATTTCAACGGGTAGCCGATGAAGCTGTTATAAATAGGCCTAATATATATATGTGAATTTTGTATATATAATATATATATATAGGTCCTATGTGAAAGAATGTAGACCTACGTCTATATGGGTTTCATGTGGTCGTGCTGGAAACTTGGGAGAGGTCTACCATAGTTGACCAGGTGGCCAGTTGGCTAATGGCTACTGTAAGGCGCTTGATTTTCGATTACACCGAACTTAGAGTTTTTATATGATTTCCCTTCGAATCCGCGTTCGTCAGTTTCTCTCTCTCTTTTCCTGCTGTCAACTTAGATAGGCCTACGACTATGCAATGCAAGCTTACAGTATACTGTCACTTACATCGTTTGTATAGCGACGTCGACAGGTGACATTGTAAAGTATCATAAGCCTACATATCATCATATAACTCGATGATACGTTACAGCATTCGACGATGCAGCTGTAAAATGTCTCTTACACAGGTTCAGAGGCATAGGCCTATGCTATAATTATTGTCAAGTGTAAGCTATTCACTTGCGTTGCATGTAGGCCTAGGATATAGGCCTAGCCTACTGTGTGTCGACAGTTATCGTGGTCTTCACTCTCCAGGGGCCGCGTGTATGGACGGTCGTACATCTGGTCCTGACTACCGCCAAAGTCGGGCCTACGAAGTCAGGGCCTACAAGCCGTCAAAAAACGGTGTGCACGAAGAAGGCCTAGACCATGGCCTACTTAGGCCGTGACCAAAGTGGACGTAGTCAAACTAAACTTGGCGTGGTAAAACCCAGTGTCACTAGCACACACGATTAAGGCTAATCGCGCATGCGCCAAACTATTTATGGTGGTCGTCTACCTTGTAAATAAGCAGTTTTGGACGAAAGAATAACAAAAGCGCAAATTAGACATTTCCACACGATTTTTAAATATAATGGTGAGCGACCCGAAAAAAATACGGAAGCCAACTTTTCTGATCAAGAGATTAGAAGCATGCTTGAAAGCATAAGTCAAGAGAAGCAACCTATAGGCCTATAACAAAGCGCACTGTATTGGTACTGACCGCTCGGCTTGGTCCAGAGTGGATTTTAGAGTAAATACAGCAATGGAACATTTAGAAGCCACGAGATAAAAAAAGAAGTGGAAGGATTTGAATTCGGCCGTTATACAGGATTTAAGAAATGCTTTTGTCAAATAGGTTAATTAAGTTATGGTCTTTGACTTTGAAAGTGGTAGCTGAGTCATGTCCTTGTAGCAACTTGAGCACATAGGTATGGCGCTATAGAAATTAGTCAGCATCAATTCTTCATCCATGAATAAAATTAAGTCAATAGTTCTTATGGACAACAAGTAAAACGAGTTTTAAGTACATAGTATCTTCCATTAATCTACTATCAATTGATCTCATTCGTTCTCCTCTTTCTGCATCTTCTCATCGACCACTCCATTTCTGGACAGGGCTGACTTGCTTGTCCCACGAGCTAGAAACACTGTTGCTGAAACTCGATCCTTTACCCTCCTTATGGAATTCTCTTCCCTAAACTCTGCGTGGGACTCTACTTTCAGGATCACTATCTACATATCTCTTTTTTCTTAAGTCCTATTTTTGTCTCTAGGGGTTATCACACTCTTATCAATTTGCTTGAACTCAAAGCAACCTTCAAAAGAGAGACCATCAAACAACGAAAGTATTAGTGTTATCTGTTGACATATTATATAATTATTCATTCAGCTAGTCTATATATTTAAGATTTTTGGCAGCAAGAGTTGTTCCGATAGTAGTGAAATAGGTGTGGTGGAGATTGCCACTGAAAGAAAATAATCTGATTAATAATGTGAATCACACTAATTTGTAATAGATTTAAATTTGTCATGGTATTGGATAAATAATTGCTTACTTGACAATGATGGCGAACATGAGCACCATCAATGCCAACTATGCCACACCTGCATCTAGGCTGTCAAGTACAAGTACCGGTACTTGGAAAAAAGTACAGCTCACAAAGAAAAGTCAAGCAAAAAGCAAAGTCACCCAAGAACAAACTGTTCAACTCATGGCTAGATTCAGAAATTGAGAAGAACACTGCAAAGAAAGAACTGATTGAACTTCTGAAGAGGAAAACATTCCTTGAAATACAGAATCTGGAAGCAAAGTCGGACAATAGTCCTAAGCTATAAATATGAGTTGTTAGCGACCATCTCCTGTCACCCTCTCTGGTAGTCTTCACTCATCTTTATCTTCTCTCGAAACCTGCCTTTTCTATTGGGGTTGAACGCACTGGGAGCACTTCTGAATGGCTGTTGCCATGAGAACCGCTATATAAATGGTCAGATAAAATACAATACAACATAAAAAAGCAGTTGCTAAACAATGTTTTTACTTTTTATGACACAGGACTTGGTAAATGCATAATATGCAAAACTATTAGTGCTGTCTGTTTACATTAAAGAGTTACTCCAATAATACTGAATACCCTCATCCATCAATAAAGTTGTACATGAATCATCTGAATCACTTAAATTAAGACAACAGTCCTTGTGATAACCAGCAAAGTGAGTTTTAAGTAAATAGTATTCTCAATTTATCTACATTCAGTCACTTATTATGGCACGTTAGATCCAATGGTCACGGCAGGTCATGAAAATCAAAGCGGGTCACAGACCTGGACAGACCTGTCTCACTTTCAACCCTGCTTTAGACCGACCATAGCTTTTTAAATGATAATGTGTTACATTCTGGACACATCATTTAATCAGAAGATCCATTAACAGTACAACTGTACAATTACAACGAGAACATTAGTTATCTGTTAAAGAGCAAAGACATTAAAATAACAGAAACAGAAAACCAAAGCTAATATGACTAATTAAGACTACGTGCTTCAGATTCACATTTCGGTGTGATCTTCCACGTTTTACAAATTTATTTAATAATAATAATATTGGCAAAGTGCATAACAGTTCACTGTTTACATCGAAGTCGCATAATAACAACAGAATAACAAGGAACACAAGCAATATTTTAACTAAACAACGTATAACAGAGATGCCAGAGCCTCATTACACACTCGCTAGAATTCTTATGAATTTTATTGAACTGAAAGCCGCAAAACAAAAGAGAGACCATCAAACAGTAAATAATGTGCAGACAACCTAAATCATCATTATCAAATGTGTGCATAGCATTTAATACTGGAAGCTCTGCATCGAAGATAATTATGCATTATACCACATAGTACTTAAGCTGCAGTCAAGAAATACAATTTCCAAATTAGCAAATACTTAATTAACAACAAACTGTCTGGAGATTACCCCTCAGAGAAGAAGAGACACCATGCTGAGAGAGAACTGGTCCACATTGCCATTTTAATTTCTGTGTAACTTAAAATGTGCAATTTAATATTGAAAACATTGAACTGGATTCACAGATTAGCAAGTTCTTAGCTGCCTCTGTTTAAAATAAAAATCTTTATTCAGCTGCAGATTGGATGTAAACAGTTTACTAAGGCATTAAGCAGCTTCAATCAGTTTTCATGCCAACAAATCTGACCCTAGAACAGGTTAAAATTAATCAGTCTGTCTCTTGTTGCTTTCCCCAAGGCCAATCGTGCCTGCTCTGTTCCAGTCTGGATTCCAATTGCTGCAGCGCTGTTGTCATCTTCCCATTGTTTTCATCGTCCAACGTCAAATGGTCGATGGTGTTGTTGAAGTGGATGGCACTGTTGTACAAGACCACACATTCACAGATTATCTGGCAGGCTGTATTTCACAAAACACAATTAATTGTTCATTTAACATGCAGCTGAGAAAATTTAATTCTGCCATTGCAATTTTAAAGCCATGCAATGTTACATGAAGTCAATTGTTAACACTATGCTGTAGCTCAAAACAGCTCAAGTTTAAAGTAACTGTTCTGGTTAATAATAATATAATAATGACGACAATTTCTATGGCGCCGTAACACAGCACATGCCGTTACAAAGGTGCATGTACAAACAGAAACACATTCAGTCAAAAGTACGCCTTAGAAAACATAATTATATGTTAAACCTGCCTTAAGAGTCTAGTGCAGTTTCTGTTCTTTGCAAATAGTGGCCTTCACTTGCTAAGTGTACTTCAAGTACTTGTAATGGTAATCATAAACTGGAACATGCTAAAGCCCCTTAATTAATAAACAAAAGCATGTCATTGTGCTATATGCCTTCATACAAGCGAAAAATGCAAATGCAACAGCGTTGTGTCTATTCATTGAAGAGCTTAGAAGTAAGAACATCACAGAATAAAATTTGTCTGATATTACAAGCCATTGTTACATGAACCTGATGCTTCGGAAGACTTCGGCTGTCACTGCGTCTCGGTAACGACTTCCCATTGAGCGATCAACCCCAAATTGCTCACCAATGACGTTCTTAAATGTTCCAGTTGCATAGAAGCAAAAAGATAGCATAACCTGCAATGACAGACCATATTTAATTATTAATAAACATATATTATTAGATAATTGCCAACAATCACAGATTACTAGAACATTAGTATATAACCAAAATGTATTCAGTATCCGCTAACAAAATGTGTTCAGTATCAGCTGCTAAATTAAAATTAATCAACATTCGTACAATAATATTTCTCTAATACAATACATTGAAATTCATTCATTCATTATCACTTGAGACAAGTAGCCAATCAATTAGCAAAGCTTGCAAAATAATTCCTCAAAATTCGCACATACACTAAATATTCAGCTCATTCCTTCCAGTATAATTTCCAGTACAGTTTATTTAATCAAATATGGCAATATTGCACAGCAGAGCTATACAAGTGGAAAATACATGAACATCTAAAATAACACTATGGCTGAACACTGACCTACGCAATGAAATCAATCTAATTAAGATGAATACATTGATTATTTGGTAATCTGTCGTTTTACAGAATAAATCATACTTAATTTTTGAATTGGCGCAGCATAATTATTTTTTATGATGCCAGCTTCTACTTTTACATGACACATTCTAGTAAATCATGTTTCCATCAAAGCTAGAATTCATTTAATCAATCCAACCTCTATTAACTGTTTTTTATCAATCCAGCTTCCATTTAAATAACAATTATTTTCAATCAATCCAGCTCGAATCTCAGCAATAATGCTTTAATAAATCCCACTTCTATTTAAGCAGAAATTATTTCCATAAATCCGACTTCTATTTAGCAATAATTCTTTTCGTCAATTCAACTTGTATGCTATCAGCGCTAACTTCCATGCAATGACGACTGATTTATTACCCTAAAGTGATAGATTACCGATTATTTTGTTCTATGAAATTCTAAAGATACGCATAACATAGGTTAAATAGCACATCACTTAAGACTATCACCGTTACCGTAAGAAACAAAATACGTGGTGCAATAGAATCTTACCTTCATTACCGAAGGGAGTGTCCCCTTAACGTGACGCGTGGAATTCCGCGTATTCAACAAATTCATCGCAAATTATCTGCAAATGGTGACGGCGAGAACAAAAAGCATTCTGCATTTCATAGTCCGAGGATGAATCGAGTGAATTTCGCTGATTTTTAACGACTCTTGCGTTTAAAACTCCTTCGAACCGACGAATGACAGGCGCCATTTTACTTCATGTTTCTAGGTGCCTTTAGACCGGACTTGCAAAGTTACGACTGCTTGCTCGGTGGACTAGTTTTCGTCTGGCCTACGGGCAGAAAAGGCTCTTCATGCACACGGGTGTAACTTTCTAGTCGTACTTTGAGACAAATGTAGGCCTGACTTCCATTTCCGACCTGTCGTACGACCACTCATACACGCGGCCCCAGCTGCAGTCCACTGATGGACTTAAAAGCTATACTCGCGACATCTGGTTTGGACGTCGTTTAGCTGAAGTATGACATTGTGTACATTAGCCTCGTTTGTGCATCCAGTGTCTATCAGATGCAGCCACTACAACACAGTATTGTCTAAAATATATAAGTTCCTTGCTTTCAAGTTGGAGCTATAATTATTGTATGGGACAACTGCACGGAAGTGACGGAGCTGTCTAACTCCACAGCAACGTTTGACATGCTGCATAATTTCAAGTACAACTATATTGCTAGTGCAAATGTTATGATCTTTTAGTCTATGCATGTATTTACTGGTCTTTTATATAGCGTTGTTGTAGGAACTTCTCGAAAGCGGGGTGTACGCGGCTGTCTCAGAGATGTGCATCATAATTATAAGACGTTGCCAACAGTTAGGGCCTATCGCTGCTGCTGCTGCTGCTACCGGTGTCACGAAATAGAGTATCCCCCTAATATAATAGCATCTTCAAGAGAAGTTGAAAAAACCTTCTTCTGCATCTCATGAGCTTCAATTCGATGCAGAAGATTCGTGCATTTCTGTTAGTCTAGTAGTCAGTATGAACGTTGAGTATGCAAGCTGTTTTCTTCATTCAGAATTGTAATACAAAGTCGCATATTACTAGGACACGTACAATGTATACATGCTCTGTCAAATGCAACGACATTTCTCATCTTTATCCTAGAATCGAATTTCAATAGATGCATCGATATTATTCAACATAGGCTTAACTACAAAGTAATTGATGGAATGAGCAGCAATTTATTTTATAGCCTACAATTGAAATTACACAATCTGAATTTTGACTGTAGGCCTAATTGGTGATTTGGATTGATGTTTGCGTCAATGTAGGCCTAATTTGTAACTAGATTCTTTAAAAAAATGTATTTTGTAGTTTACAATTACACACCATGAGATCAAATTATGGTACTATTAAATTGATCACGTTGACATTTTCATGTCAACATCACTCTCACTGTTTAAAGACAAATACAAGTCACGGTCTCAGTTTTGTTGCAACCACAGATTCTGACACTACATGTATCATCAACATAATACCGAACTGCTTGTTTTTCGAGACTTCATTATTCTGCCATGAATAATGTTCATCCTCTGGAATGTCTCCTTACGACCTAAAAGGGCAGACAATTGTTGCAATCTGTCAACGTCAACTAACAACGCCATGTTGGTCTTACAAGATCGATGGAATTCCCTCTGCGACAATTTCTAAAACTCGCGGTGGTGTAGGCCTAGTGGTCATGTTTCTTGCCTTGCAGCTGGAGGGTTGCAGGTTCGAATCTACCAAGCCACCCTGTAGCTGTAGGGACCTTTTGCAAGTCCTTCACTCGCAATTGTTCAGCGCTTCGGCGTGAAACTCCGATTCAGTGCCCGCGCTGTAGCCTGCCATCGGGAGCGCTTCTGAGTAGAAACCTTGAAGGAGCGCTATGACAAGTGCATATACATATTTAGGCGGGACGATGTTTAGCTGAAGTCCTTTTATGTTTCTAGTCCACGAATCAACTGAATGCTAATGGTTTGGTAGGTTTAGAGAAGAGGACTGCGTTCAAAAATGATATAGTCTGCAGACATTGTGGCCGTATAGGTCTATTGGGAGCTAAGGATATTAAGATTTTGATTGACAAGTGCAAAGTTCTGATGATAGGTCCTACATACTTTGTGTTCAATCAATTTCAGCTACAGATCCTCTTTTTTAAATTTCTTGATGTTGTCAATTAGATCTACGCCGGTAGGCCTAAATGCTTTGTAAATGCTCAAAATATTTTCTTGAATTGTGGTCATAGGAAAATGATCGTTCCTTGCAACATTAACTCATCCATATTTGAACGTAGGCCTATGCGGTGCAATACGGTGTGTGCGTTTTCTACCTGCATGGTTTGTAGTAGGCTAGATCCATAGGCGTACGAGAAATTTTCAGCATTGGGGGGGGGGCAAAGATCGAACTTTGCCCGAAAAATATATCCGGCCAAAAGGTTGACGACCCTTTTTGCCCGAAAGTTGACGACCTCTTTTTTAGTCGTCCGGGGCTGTGTTTGCCCGAAAAATATATCTGGCAAAAAAGTTGACGACCTTTTTTTAGTCGTTCGAAGCTGTGTTTGCCCGAAAAACATGACTTGCCCGAAAGTTGACGACTTTTTTTAGTCATCCGAGACTGTGTTTGCCCGAAAAATATATCCGGCAAAAAAGTTGACCTTTTTTTAGTCGTTCGAAGCTGTGTGTGCCCGAAAAACCAGACTTGCCCGAAAGTTGGGGGCATTTGCCCCCCTCTGGACCTCCGCCTCGTACGCCTATGAGTAGATCTAACTATTGCATAGATCACTTGCTATTAACAACGTCTGATAATTATTCTACCAGTTACTAGTAGTGAACAAAACAGAAGACCGAAACCAGTCTGAACATGTAATAGGCTATACCGTCTCTTTCTGGTCACTCTGGCGACCGGACTTGGATTTCCATTTAATATCTCTAGAAGCCCCTTTGATTTGACGCAGTGCTCGTGAATAAATTGATGCCCTACGCTTTGCTTTCAAATGGCGCTTGAGAAAGCTTGGAGCTTACGGTTATAGCCTACGATTGACCAATAAGTGTAATTGTATAGAAATGGAAGATGCTGATGAAATTCTTTCTGCCAGCTGTCCCACATGGAGTCATACGTAGCCTACAGGACACATCTCTCCATTCAGGACCCCCATAGAACTCACATGGGTATCGTAATAATAGCGCCCATAGAATTGCTTGCAGTGTTTAGCGGTATACAATGCAGGCCCAACACGCAAATACTTTGCTAGGAAGCAATTTATAGGGATTCCATCACAGTGGACATGATCGTAGATTTAAGGAAAAATTTAATGCTTCTCTGCCAATACTAATTTTTTCGGCGAGGTTTGAACTCGTTGACCCCACATAGGTCTACATGTACGACGTCCACCTATTATTGTCAATAGGTGGAAATAGATATCTAGAAATCTTGCAGCATATCGAAGATGACGAAAGGAGTTAAAGGCCTCATGAGGCTTAATAACTATTTAGCCTATTTAATTCTAAGGACTATATCTTTAAGGAAGTCATTTACAGGCCTACACGTGCAATCAAATTCTATCTCTTCACCTGGGCCGGCAGTGCCGGCGCTAGGGTACCTGAGGCCCCCCCCAAAAAAACTAGAGGCCTCCCATACCTTGAGCTGTCATCTCAGCAAAATTTCTCATAATGTAAGTGCTGAAAAAGCCTGAAAGACATGTTGTAAGACTTCAATAAATGTCACCTCCCAATTGTTATTTTTTTGGGAAATTCCACGCTGTAATGGTAGAATTTTAAGCTGCCATCTTTGCAAAATTGCTAATTTTTAAGGCAGTTATTCGCGGCTTAATTAGGACTTCAAAGTGTCCCGTCTCCGTTGTTTAAATTTGTCCGATTTCTCAACTTTAATGGTAGTATTTTATAGGCTGTCATCTTTTTAAAAAAGATCATTATTGATGGTCAGTGGATGATACTTATGAAATATTTCTGAAATATTGGGGATACACGGATTCCGTCTCAACCACAAATTGTGAGGCTGTGCCCCTGTCTACACCCTCCCCCCCAAGTCTCCCCTTTGGTTGCGTAATATTATTTTATATGTTTTGCGTTAAAAAATAACTCGGTGCGTGGTTTCAGGAATGAACAGTCATGAAAGGAATATTATTAGCCTACCAACTACATCTGAGGTCCCTTGCAAACTTAAGATCAGACACGTACCAAGGTCATCTGGGACCCTACACAGGGTTTAATGTTTGAGCCTCATGCAGGTTTTATTTTGAAGCCTCATCCAATTAGCAATTAGCCTACAATAAGTTACAACTTATAAATGTTGTGCTTGAGAAAGTGAGCGAAACAGACCGAGTTAGTTTAAATGGCTTTAGGCTACTTACGCCCAAAATCGTATGATATTTCAATTAGGTCTACTATGGCAATGCCGTATGGTTAGTTGAGGCATGCACCAGACCGGATCTGGAACCTCAAATAAATGCGCCGGTTTAAGAAATAGGCCTATGCAGTCACAAATAGGCATAATGACCAGCTAAATTTGGGGGCCCCTGGGGCCCCTCCAAACTCGGAGGCCCCCCGGCCGGGGGGTACGGGGGGTGCTAGCGCCGGCACTGTGGGCCGGTAGAAAGTGCCTCTAATTTTACAAGATGCCTGCATAAGGCGTAACAAATCTAATGCCTACTTTCTGATGAGCTGGTTTTATGCCTCTTTTGAAAACCGCTGCTTCTTCAAGTAGACTAAAATTAACCTACAGTGCATTTTAACACGACGTGACGACGTCGTGAGTATATAATTTTATAGTGGACGTTCTAGTGAGAATTAGAGGCGTAGGCCTACAGGGCGTGACAATTCGACAGGAAACTGGAAATGGCGTCTGGGTCCTCGGAACACAACAGGAACACTTTGAGTGGCCGCTCATGCAGCAAGAGCAGCTAGGGATCAGTCCCAAGAGTGGAATAGATCTAAGACGACTTCTTATACTCGCCAATGAAACATCGTCGGCGAGAACTGACTGTGTTTTTGTTTTATACGAGAAGTGCCATCGATCGGAACCTATAAGAAAGCGGACGTCGACATATTCGTGCATGCTGCAGTCTCAGTTGATTGATCTATTGCCGCAAGTCTGATGGATGATATGAATTAAACAGTCGTTATTTCACAGTTGATGATGCGATCGGCCGCTTTTGACTCCATTAACCGATGGATTGTTGTCCAACATTCGGTTCGTTTGGCACGTTCTGTGGGCGAGTTAGGCGCACAACGAGATGCAGCAAGAAAGACATTTGCATAAACCACCGATTGCCCGACTTTGATCGTATTCAGTGGCACATTTAATGTCAACTGCTCACTCAGCGACACGAACTCATTGTTTTACTTATTACGAATAATAATTGTTGGACGTGTAGGCTGTGCACGTAATAGACGGTGGGATGTTAGTAACAGTAGGCCTAGGCCTATTACTAGTAGGCCTTGAAAGGACAGGATAGGCCCACTCCTGAACGGCGTTCCGAGACCTCTTTCAGTCATCAAAATATTATTTAATTAAATACAAAATTTCAATAAAACACTAGTTAGTTACCCCGGTACTTTACTTACAACGAATAAGATATTATTTCGTTTTCTAGTTTTGATATGTTTTAAATTAAGAGGCTGAGGTTTAGCCCTTAAGAACTCGTCTATAGCCTAATTGGTCTGAATTTGTTCTGCTCAAGAACCTTGTTATCTATAGAAAAACTACTGGTGATATATAACGCATAGAAGTACAGCAGGTGAAATAATCATTTTTGTTGCTTTCGAGTGATCCTTTAGAAATCTGTAGATTGCGATTACGATTAAAAGACAGCAATGCATGGTACAGTAGTAGTGGTAGATGGAAGTGGTATTGTGCACACTGGAGTGATCGCGTAATAGCAATATGAATATGGCACGAATGATAATTATTGATTATGCTTAGTTATTGTTGTTGATGATGATGGTAATGATGATGAGCAGGAGGATGGCGACAATGACGATGATAATGACGATGATGATAATGACGGCGACGACGACGGTTATAATGATGATGACGATGATAATGATGATAATGACGACGACGGTGATGGTAGCCTATACGATTGGCAGATGTAGTTAAACTGGGTCGATGTGTTATTTTAAAATGTATGATGATAATATTAATTATTATTTACCATCAGGTGAGGATGAATACGAGATCGTCATCCGTTGTTGGTCTGTTTCTTGTGGCGTTCGTTCTTCTGACGACGTCCATCAATCTCGTCTCATCATCGTCGTCGTTGTTCGCTGGACTTCAGAGGCTGCAGAAGAAACTCGCCGAACACGATGGTATGTTTATCATACGGTTCCTATAATTATAAGAGGCTTCTGTAAATATCTCCTCGCTCTCTGCAAAGTAATTGATAGACTCTTAACGCATCGGTTGTTATCGACTTGAGTATTTTCTCATAGTAGCCTAAAGGTGCAATTGGTAGCCTATAGTAGTAACCTACAGCAATAGCATTAAGTACATTAGCAGTGGCAGGCCTGTTAGGCCTAGATGTAGGCTTCTTCTTCTTCTTCTTTCGCTTCAGTCTCCGATTAATCCCTCTTTGATGTAGGCGTTAGATGTAGGCTTATCCCATCCTTTATAAGAAGCCGAAGTTAACACAATAATTGGTTTTACGCACTGTCTGTAGCTTATAAATAAATGATTTAATTAATCGGAGTCCGACGGTTGTCCGTCTTCCAATCCTTCCTCTCATGGTATACGGTTGCAATGCCTTGGTAATTGTTACGCAGGAAATCCTTGTCCAGACGCTGAGAAACCTTTTCCATGTAAGACGACTCCAACATGCATTCCAATGGGATACCTGTGCGACGATAGCGTCGACTGCGAGGATGGATACGACGAAGATCGCGAAGTCTGCACTGCAGGTGGATAATGATACCTCGTCGTTTATCATTCTCATATCTCACTGCTGGAAGAAACTTACTCCATGCCATGCAATATGCTTTTCATGCAATCCAATTATACGCAATAAACTGAATCGCATCTGATGATATTAGTCTATTGTTTAGTTCAACACGTCATAATCTAAAATTCTAATTTATTTGATACAATGCAAGCGATCGAATTTGATATTTAACTTGATTTATTTATTTATTTATTCATTTGCTTGAGCGCCCCTTCAAGCTCTCTACTCAGAAGTGCTCCCGAAAACAGCGCGGACACTGCATCGGAGCTTCACACCAAAGCGCACTACATATAGCAATTGAGAGTCAAGGTCCCTACGCGGCGGTTTGAGGTGGATTTGAACCTGAAACCCTCTTACTCCAAGGCAGCGAACACCACCACAGTGCCACTGTACCAACGCGCCCCACAGTAGGCCTATTGCACAGTATTGCCAGCTAAACATTAATCTAATCAGACGTGACCTATCTAAACTATATATTAACTAGATCATTCATTCGTTCAGTCATTTATACAGATCACCCCAATTTAGGACAATTTTCTCTATTCGATCTGTCTAATAGGCTATGATCTTTAAATTTCCAATCCAACCCATTCTTTTCAGAAGCAGACACTGTTTTAGTCTGTTTACCTTTCCGTCGATTCTGGCATCATCGTTTACTTGCAGTTGAATAAGTAGGCTAACTGTTCATTGTGAGTTCTTCTATTATTCAAACTGACCTGACGCGATGGACCCTCAAGAGGCACAGAAAAGGCGCCATGTAAATGTTCAGTTACACATAAGACCTAATGCAAACATACATACATTCACACATACCTAGAAGCATACGCGCTCAATCGCACATCGGACATAATCGGCATGTCTTCATCTAAATACACAGGCCTACTTAAAACGTCTTGTGATACGATATGAAACAGTCTCTTCAAATTGTAACACGTGCGTGTCCGAGTCTTATCAGTCGACTGTCCTACATTTTATTTACTGTCAAACGATGCAGATAGGCCTACTGCTGTATATATATATATATATATATATATATATATATATATATATATAATATGCCGATCTAAGTAACTATAGCCTATTATTTAATTGGCTCTATAGTCTGTTTTTTCTCTCTCATTATAATGGCTTCTGGTCGTGGTCGTTAGTTTTATAGATATAATGAGAGACGCTTTCGATTCTTATTTTCAGCTCATCGCCCGCCCGTCGGTGATATTCTCAACTTCCTCGGTTCGACACAAAGCTGGATACTGAAGAAACTGTTCAGCGGCAGAGATGCATCGCAGGTGGCGCACGCCCTTGTCGGTGAGTAGTGAGTTAAGGGCTAATTCTAGCTCACCTAAAAATAGCCAGTAGACTGGTTCCGTGCAGTGCACAATGCACATAGCCTGTAGACACCTTCGCAGATGGCACGCGCCGTTGTCGGTGAATTCGTCTGCATTCGTGTGATATTTATAGACCCTACCTTAAAGCAAGTTATGGCTGTGCCTTGAATTAGAAACAACGACGTCATAATTATTATGACCTTGTTGTCTTTTTCGTCTGGGTGCATGCCCCGAGTCTGAGCTATTTTCGAGCAAGAGTTATTAAAGTATATAGCCTAGCATATCTTCTTTTCGTTGCATTTCTCTGCGTTCTCCTCTCTATGGACAACCACTCTGACCAGACGCTGCGCTTCCTAATAAGCAGATGCCCTGCGTTTATCGTTCGAGAAGTTTAAAGTTTACGATTACGATTACGAACACGCACCTTGCAGTTCTACGTGAACAACGTGAATAGCTTTTGAGAGGGTGGCCAAGAAGTCTATAGATCATCTAAGGTTAATCACGACCAGACCTTAAATGGCGTAACACCGAATGAACAATTGAGGTGACAATTATTCTGACCATATCAATCAACGACAAGATGCGAAGGATGGAAGCCGCCATTTAAAAGTTATACGTTGACATTTACATTTCATTCCAAGTGTCCTGAATGACTCAGCCGCCGTTCGTACTTTGGCAGTGCCAGTCCCAAGCAGGAAGAAAGGAGGAGGAGGGCCCCATTAGCCATGCTTGATTATGACACACGCTGCGTCGTTAAACAGCAACAAGTGTCCTGTAAACGTTGAGTGGTGGACGCATGCGTCGATGACATCCGGTGAATTACAACCCATGGAGCGCGCATGCGCATGGACCGCGCATGCGCATGGTCGCCACTTCCTCTTTTCGTCCGTCGATCATTTCTCGGCCGTGACTAATGCAATCCGTTGCGATAACCGACAAATGATCTGAATAATTTAGGAACACCCTGCGAAGAGCACAGAACAAGTGGACCTGTGATGATGCGGTCAACAGGGAACCATGATGGTGGAAATCAGGGCTCAGAAGGAGGTGGGGATGGGGGGGGGTTGGCGTTGCTGACGAACGATGGATGGATGGATGGATGGACGGAAAGACCTCCAGAAACTCTTCCAGTCAAGACGAAAGGATTAGGCAGAAAAACAATTGATGATGATGAAGGCTCAATTTCATGGGTTCCAATGGACATAGTAGCAAAATGTTTTTTAAAGCTAAAACTAGGCCCTACTTATAGGCGTATCGTGTGGATGGTTCAACTAAAAAAAACACCTAAATACACCCATGGTCCATATAGACCTACAGCACAGGCCTATATCTAGAGCACTGAACAACACTGATTAAGCCTAAATTTAGGCCTTAAAAATTGATTATTTGTCCAATGCAGCATTATCGGGAACGAAGCGTCTTCGAAAAGGCGCTATATAATTAATTATTAAGCGATACTTAGACAAATGAGACTCCCTTAAGTTGATGCTTCAGGTAGCACGTATTGCCTACGTGTTGCACACTGTACACACTACACATGAATATTATAAAATACAATGTTATGCTGCTGCACATACAATTATACATAGGCTATAATTATTTCTGTCTCTGCGTGCGTGCGCACACTCACATGCTGATTAAACACATTCGAACGTCCATTTATAATAGCCTACACATGCATGCACACATTGCATAGTTATACTATAGCTAGGCTATGTGCAAACGCACGATACAGTCGCATCATCATCATCATCTTCATCATCATCATCATCATCATCATCATCATCGCCATCATCATCATCATCATCATCATCATCATCATCATCATCGTCATCATCGTCATCATCGTCATCGCCATCGTTGTTGTTCTCGTCGTCATCATCGTCATCATCGTCATCATCGTCATCGCCATCGTTGTTGTTCTCGTCGTCATCATCATCATCATCGTCGTCGTCGTCGACGCCGTCGTCGTCGTCTTCGGTCATCGTCATCATCATCATCCGATGATCATCGTCATCGTCGTCGTCGCCGCCGCCACCGCCTTCGTTGTCGTCGTCGTTGTCATCTTCATCGTCATCATCATGATCATCATCATCATCGTCAGCATGTCCATCCACTTCGTCGTTCAATGTCGTGTTGCATGGGAGCAGTGGTTCATACCAACGATGATTTGGGAAAAGGATCTCACATAATGTGGGTTGCGAGAAGTGAATGATTTGAGGACGTTGACATAACGTTATAGTTGTTAACAGCTGCAATAGAATTCGAGGTTAATTAATTATATATTGAATTTCGAGTAAGATATCTTTTAATTACGAAAACTGTCTCTTTTAATTCGTTCAGATCGTTTTATTTCACAGTGAGTCCGACAGTGGAGGAATATCGAAAGCGCCTTGGTCTGACCAACAGCGACACGATGAACCTACGGATGGCTTTGGCAGCGGTCAGCGAGGGCAACGAGAGCGCCCTCACCGAGCTTGGAATGCCTCCGTCGGCCTGGAATGAAATCTCCTTCATGTTCTCAAAGCTCATCAAAAGCGGATTCGTTCCTTAAAGTACGGTCAACCGGATGTGACGTCAGTCCGGATGTGACGTCAGTCCGGATGTGACGTCAGTCCGGATGTGACGTCAGTCCGGATGATGACGTCAGCCGAGTGTGGACAACGCAACGGCCACAGAAGAAGAATCGTCATTCGAGAGAGTTGTTGTCAACAGACGACGACCGAACGAACTTAGCAACTTTCAGTAGTGTTTCCAGTTCCAGCAATATATCATTAGCCTAATAAAACTGCATTGTTTCACTTCGCACGCTTCACGTCTCCGTTGCATAACACTCGACGTCACATATATATGTGTATATATGTGTATATATATGTATATATATATATATATGACGTGTATACCTATCATATATATCTATATACATATATGCTAGGCACGACTAGGCTAATGTAATAATTATTAATCACGATTTGCACTCAATTTTGGCTGAAGGTAATATCCGACCAGAAATTCGTTTACAGGATGTGGCGCCCTGTAAGTGAATTTCTTGTCGGCTGACCCATGGTGCACGTAGAGACATTGGTCGAAAACAATCATAATATTAGGCTATAGCCGGCTATTGTGGTCCTGAAAACGTGGATATCATGGATAATAATGAGCATAAAGGCCTACACTATGTAATGCATGCCGATAGCAATGTGGAACTCTCAACAGGTTTCTATCGTGTGGGTTGACACTCTGTAAATTCGATGGGTATTAGATGGGTTCAACACGGGTTTCTAAGGGTCCCATATGGGAACACGCGGGTGCTGAAACAACTCCATGTGGGAAATGCTGGCGACTTTTGTCTCAAAACCAGACCATTCAATAAATATTTTATCATTTACATTTATGGTTAATTTTGCTTCGGAGCTCAAAGCAAAGCCTCTGCCAAGAATGTAACTTTCCAATTAGGGGAAAGTGGTCTAAAACGGGCCCCTCGGGTGAAATGGGCCCCCACTTTAGTGGGCTAATCTAGCGTGTTGGACCGCGTTTTCTATGACACACGTCTTCAGACTGTCCTGTTGAATATTCATCAGCATTGAAACAGAAATATTATTGGTTCGTCTTCACCGACATCACGTAATGTAAAGCTTCGTATCATATGTTATAATACCCTAGGCCTATACTTGTCTCATTTGCAGTTTTGTTTTCAACGCCAATAACGTTTTTATTTTTAAACCCAAAACACCTGAATTGAAACGTAATGTTCAGCATGCACTTCTGTGAACTTTTGAATAACTAATTTAGCGTGGTGGCATAATATATAATAGATAGGCTATATATACACAGACAGCAGTTGTTATATCCATAAGCATTTACAGTTGGCTATGTTTGTAGCCTGGTTATCTGAAGCAATGATTTGTGAAAAAAGTGTTTCAATAAGTCATAGTCTACGTGACTTGTAGCCTATACCTCAAACAAAATAGGGGTTAGACTTGCAACACAGACTTACACAGTCAAGCACCAAATTCCTACCTACCACCATACCACATTCTGGTAAGTAGTAATATTCTGAGTAGAATACATGCAGGTATGAAGAGACTTCAACTCAATGGAAACCAAGAAACTAGGCTTATACAAGCATGCAAGTATACATCCATGCATGTAGAACTAAATGCCAATTCAATGGTCTGTTCAGTATGGATCAACCTGAGAAATGGGCTGGGATAAACTGCATATAGAAAACCATCTTCTGGGCTTGCTTTTGATTTAGGCCAGGAATCTGAACATTTGGTATGCACACACAATATGGATGGGATGGGTTGATCCAAATGAATGCATAGGCCAATGCCTTCGAGTGTGAGGGACCTATTGATAGTGTAAGCCTAGGCCTACATGTGGGCTTAGGAAACGGGGAGAAACTGAGAGCATGCAAAAATCAGATTCACATCTTTAATATTGAAATCAACAGATAGCTTATCCATTCTATATATATATGTAACGGCGTAGGCTGACAGATAGGATAGTAAGCCTACAGAGGGAATGAAGGATAGGTAGAAAGGCAGACAGACAGACAGAATGATAGAGAGTGAGGTAGTGAGTGAGTGATGTTACACAACAGCTGTACAGACAGGGCAGACCAGTTAAGCACAGAGTGAAGTGAGGGAGAGAAAGAGAGAAAGAGTAGAGCAAGAGGACAGACGGATAGAAGGACAGAGATCGGATCAACTGCATGCCAAGGCAGTCAAGGAGAGCAGGCACCGATGGGTTGCTATAGCAACGGAGCAGGAAGGTTGCTTGCATCCAATCAGGTGAAGACGCGGAGGCAAGAAGGGATAGGAGCGTCAGTATAAAAGACCTGCAAGATAAAGAACCGGGGTCGTCGTTGCCAGATTCCATCAAGGTAGTAAAGGGTTAGGGCGGAACAGTGAGGAGTGTTGGTCAGGGTTGGGCGTCATCGTCGTTGTAATTTAAGGTATTGAAGTTTAGCAATTGTTTAATTAGTCGAAAGAGACTGTCTGATTGTTATTGTCGAACTACTGCGTGAATAATAACAAAACTCTGAAAGACCATGAGTTGTTCCCCTACGTCCTGGTCATCACGTGATCAGAGGCGTTAGATATATACAGGGTGGTCCAGCATAAATGTCCCGACTTTGAATGCGTATAACTTCCCCAATTTTTTGAATATATTTATACTTTATGCGTCAAATTAAAGGTATTTCACTCTAGTATATGCACAGAAAAGGTCGAACTGGTGCTTGTTTAGGTTTCAATTATATGCTTGGAACAGCGCTAACTACCATATTTTGTTGTTTTCTATGACATAATATTTTTATGGCGCCGTTTTCCCGGGATATACTCAAGTCGTTTTTTGCTAACGCGCGCATAGACACAATTATTTTAGGTGTTTGTAGGAGTCTCTCCCATGAATATCCTCTTTTCGCTAAATCATTTTCTTTCAATTTTGTCAACAGCCGTGCGCACTGCCACGCGCTGCTTTAGACGCAAAGAAACGGATGTCTCGCTATAGCCGTTTCTTTGCGTCAGTGTTTTTGTGCTGTTGGACATCACGTTGACAAATAGGCCTACACCTTGCCCTTAACACTGATCCAGAATAGAGCGCATTTTAATTTTTAAATATCCTATCTATCTGTCAGATGGATGAATATTTGTTGGCGAAATAGAGCAGATATGCAGTTGTTCTCTGACAGTGCTTTGCGCACTGGACCGACACTTCTAGAATTCTAGGCCTAAAGCAAGTAGGCCTATTTGTGATGGGATACATGCAATAGACTGCACCAGGAGTGCAAGTAACTATTACATATAGTTTACTACATAGGCCTATTACACAATTTCACAAATCACTAAGTACTGTCACAAGGCTACGTACAATGTAGGCCTATTTCTTGAAATACTGGACGAGTGAAATTTGAAGGGTTCCGCGAGCGAATACGTGCTTTGGAAAGGTTCCGCCATTAGAAAAAGGTTGAAAATCACTGTAGTAGGCTAACGGATAGGAGAAATGTTTGGAGCGTGATAGGCCAACATATATTTAATTCATTAAACTAAATTAGTTTATCGAACAATGCCAGCAGAAAGCAGCCCGTGTGCTGTCCAATTCAGCCTATGCCAAATAGGCCATTGCAATTTTGTTACAGAAACCTGAACAGTGCCTCACAAAGAGAAGCTACTCAGAGACGCTTACTGCTCCAAAATACGAACACAATACCAAACAACAATAAATAATCTTACGCAAATTGCGAGACATTAATTTTCACAAAAGATTATTGCAAAAAAGCTGCTATACGTACTGATAATCTAAATTCTACGTGTCCTAAAATCTCCGTCCAAATTAGTCCAGAGGTATAATAGGCCTATTATTATTACTTCCAGATAGAACCCAGCCTTTGGATTTTTAATACCGTATCTTCTTTGCAATTATTTGATTTTTTGAACCTGCCAACTAAATCACATGACCTGACGCAACCTGCTGAAATTGCATAGGCCTAGCCCAAGGGCGGATACAGAAACTTTGGACGGGAGGGGCCAAAAAATCTTGGTGTTGGGTCCCGGCAAAATGTTTGGCCTTGGTCAGGAAAATTTTTCTTTCGTAACCGCCGAAAAAAGTTGATGACTTTTTCGGAAAAATAATACCATTTTGTCGGCCAAAAAAGTTGATGACCTTTTTCTTTTAGTCATGCGGCCAAATTTTCGGGAAAATAATACCATTTTTTCCGCCAAAAAAGTTGATGACCTTTTTTTAGTCCTCAGATTCATTCTGACTTCTAGAAAACATGCCATTTCCGAATAGGGGGGGGCCGCAATGCATGGCTATTTCTTGATAGGGGGGGGGGGCCAAATTGTACAATATATACATTGTTCCACAGCATGTTCAATCCAAATGGGGGGGGGCCACGATACATGGGAATTCTAAATGGGGGGGTGGCCATGGCCGGATAAGCCCCCCCCCCCTGGATCCGCCCCTGGCCTAGCCTACCTGGTGCCATCACTGCAGATAGGGTCGAGTTGGAATAAAATAGTTCAAATCATTCAGGAAGTCAGCATAGCGAATATATAATAAGTTACATAAACAACAATCACTGGGTACTTTTGTTATCGATGACATTACGCTCACTCACAATTTGTTTTGCATTAGGCCTATACTAGTTAGGCCTAGGATGTGTAATGTATAATAGAACAAATCAATGAGCTGAAATGGGTCTGGTGATGACTCAGAAATGAGGTGGTGATGCTAGATCGGTTCGAACTGGGTTCTCGTGCGATGGGTTTTTCTAAATTGACCCGTGAACAACTGTGATCATCGAGTGACTCATACACATAAGGTTTTTTGATCTACTGCTGACTTATTCTGATGTAGCTTCGTTTGAGATCGACACTCGAGAAAAGTACAGTAGGCCCATATTTGAATCCGCAATTTGGGACTCCGTTCAACACAACGGTCCCACCACCACTGCAGCTCCACCACCACCCACCCTTGCAGGCAACCGCCTGGTTTGCGCAAGACGTCGGCTGGTTGTTCCTATCTTTTGTCGTAAATCGGTACTTGCGACTGTCTGGACCCAACGCGTCCGATCGAGCACCCGACATTCCTGATGCGAAGTAGGTGTATCCGAGAAGCTCCGAATCCATTACGAAAGTGCTGTAGGACACGTAGTACTGCGATCCGAACAACAAACCGTCCACCACGTCAGCGCATAGGTTCCATCTGTGCCCGTTGTTTGTCAACTTATAGATGTTTTCGTTTCCCATCCAGTATCCGCCGTTGGCATCATTGAATCCGTACTTGTAGGCTTGCCATCCTTGGTCCAACCCAGAACCCTGGTTGATCTGAGCGATATAGTTTGGCGTGGCTGGAACGCAGTATAGAAAGTGATCTCTAATGTTAATCTGTTGTAAAAATTTCCATCGAACATTGTAATTGGTGCATGAAATATACCACAAAATTAATTAATATTCGTATTGAGACATTAAAAATGAGTGACAATTATTGCATTCTTATCTTGACATCGAAAAAAAGGAATTGAATACTTACAAAGTACTTTGTCGCATTGATTTCCTGACGCAATCGGTGGAGGAGGAAGAATGACCACTCCTGCCGTTGTACTTTGGACTTTAGTGGATGTAATAGGAACAGTGGTTGAAAGCGTGGAAACCGTAGAAGTCTTAATCGACGTAGCCGCATTGGTTGTAGACTTGGTAGACTCAGTAGAGGACATTGCACTGGAAACTGCTGTAGACTTGGTAGAGGACATTGCACTGGAAACTGCTGAGGACTTGGTGGAGGACATTGCATCGAAAACTGCCGAGGACTTGGTTGGGGACATTGAATTGGAAACTGCCGAGGACTTGCTTGAGAACGTTGAATTAAAAGCGTCTGGTATGGGATTGAAAATGCCTACAAGAGGAGCTGGGGGCAATGAACTGGATGGTGATGTTGTCGTTTCTTGAATATCCGTTTTAGCATTTTTAGTGACAGTGGTTGGTAAATCGATATAAGTTTCATTTTCCCACTCAAATGCATTTTTATGGGAATTAGGTAGTTCTGTTGTTGAAGTAGTTGGAGAGTCTGTGAATGCCGCGGCACTATCCTTTGTTTCCAAGGCAATGGCCGTTGTTGTCTCTTTCGTCCCATGGGCTGAGGAATCTTGTCTCCAGTCATTAGCTTCAGTTGTCGATACTTCTGAGACTGCGTGGAAAGAAAAATAAGATAGGCTACGTCAAAGATACATGATGTAGGCTACGTAAATTAATTACAATGACTATAACTATTTTTGCTAAATCTATGCATCTGTGAGATTATAGGGTTACCATAAGTGCTCAGATGAAAAAGAGGACACACAAAATGTTCATACGGCTACCATCTCGTAGCGCGCTCCTAGCTTCATAGTGCTACACCAATGTCAAGTGTTGTACAAAAATCCCCATTAAACTACACAAAATATTGTTCTTATTGTACATGGTTTCAATTGAAATACTATTGAGTGAGTGTTCAGTATACTTCAGTTCAGTACACATTACATTACTGTCAGTCTGTCACTGACTGTACACAGAAACAAACAGTGAATTTCTTACTTACGTACTTACTTACTTACCATAGACTACGCTTGAAGCTCAGCCCCAAAACTGATGGCCTTCAACAAGTTAGGCTGGCTGCTGAGAAAACCTGTGCATTGGGTTTTCAGTGCGTCTGTAAATACTTACTTTTCGGCAATTTTTTCAATTTTTTCGTGAATTTGATAAAATTAATTATTTTATTTACCATTATCAATATGTACATTGTACAGCGTGCCTAGCGTTATATTTATGCCTTTAAAAACCCGCCTTAGAAACCGGAAGTTCAATGGTACCCATACCATTGACCTAAAGATTGCTGGAACGCGCGTTTAGTTCACGAAACGGAATAGTATATAAACACGGAAAAGACTTACTTTTCCGAAAAGTAGGTAAGATCGATCGATCAGGAGACAGGCGGGGAAAACCCGGACAAAAACCATATTTCTCGAAAGCAGCCCGGACGCCCCGGACAGGGGCCAAAAAAGAGGACATGTCCGGAGAAACCCGGACGCATGGTAACCCTATCACTGTGAGAACAATTCCGATAAAGGCAATACTAACTTTTGTTAAGGTATCGTAACTCATTGTCTAAGAACCACAAGATAATTCTACTCAAAGTCACTTTCAAAGCTTAACATATTTTTTCTTGTAGTTTTATTCTCTCTGCCACTGGCTATGTTCTACCTGCTGCGTCTCGGGTCGTGCCTAGTGATTACACACCAGCTCTCAGTCTCAAACTATTAATTTTTTATACATGCCATAATTATGGACTACCAGGTATATCGTTTTACTTTTGCTGTAGGCCTATTAGCCAAATTCAGCGGGTTTCGATGTGCTTTGGAACATAAAAACAGTAAAGTTCCATCCCGTTCCATGAGGAACATGGGGAGGCGCTCATCTCCTTTTCCATAGCCCTGAGCCAGCAATGGACGAATCCCAAGGTCCTGGACAGTGGACACGGGGCCAGTGTATCGCAGGACTTGCTGTTTACTTCCCAGCTTACGCCGGTACCAAATTATACTGCTTGGTGACAGAGGCACGAGTGCGTAAACAACTTGCCCAAAGTCGTTACCCGGAGTCGAACCCGCAACCTTCCGCAAGAGCGGACGCGTTACCGGTCCGCCACCAGGTCGCACACATGAATGTCATCAAATCAGGAGAGAAATTCTGGGCCCCTATAGACAGAGCTATCACGGACCCCTTGGCTCTCTTAAGACATTGTAAGATTTTTTGAAGAAACAAATTGAAATTATCAAGGTGCAAGTAGCTCACGACCTACGATTTTTCTACTTACAATACAAAATGATTTTATTCCGATGTTATTTGATGTTTGCAGTGAGTGTAGCTAATTCTCTGTAATGTTATGATTTGAAAGGCGCAAATTCTAAATTTTGTACAACGGCCTATATAGGACTATATATATATATATATATATATATATATATATATATATATATATATATATATATATATATATATACATACACTGTGTCCGGTTAAAAAGTAGCCCTCACAAAAAAGTGTCATAACTCTGTCAAAACGTTTAGGATTTGTCTGACATTTTAAACACATCAACAATGACCATATTGACCCGAGATTCCAAAGTCGTTTGCAAATATTCTCGAGTTTGTCAAATTTATGAGCGTTTTCGTTGGAGCACCAAAAAATTGAACTTTCCGACATGGAAAACCTGAAAGGAGGTGAAATTCAGCCATATTTGGTGCTCAAAAGTCAAAATGTCCTCCTCGTTCACGGACACACGACCGTAGACATAGACGATACTGTTTGATGGTCAGGTCGATGATCACTTGGTCAAATAGCTGCCACTCTTCAAACAGACGCGCCCCGCGCTCTACGGTCATCGATGTCATGAATACCCGTGAACGAAAAACGCGCTACTCCAGTTCATGTATTCCGGATCAATGTTCGGACTGCTGGACGGCCACAGCTGCGGGATATGAAGCCGAGTGTCTCCAGGGACAGCTACTACACTACTACGTCTACGGTCGTGTGTCCGTGAATTTAGTCTCCGTAATGAACTTCTTTGTCTTTCTTTTACCCCTTTTCCGCAAGCGTTTGAAAACCATTCTCTTTGATTATGGTTTGGTGTCAGATCGGGAGCGCCTCTGAGGAGTTCTCTTGAAGTGGCGCTATATAAATGTTCGATTACAATTACAATAACATAGCGTTGTCATAGCATAACATGTCATGCCGTTGAAATAACATTATGGTTTGTTCCATAATCCATACAATTCTTCCTATGATAATATTATATAACGCAATTGTTAAAACTCACCTGAATAGTTGTTACAGCAGCTTAGACCTTTTATCTGCCAATAACAATAGAACAATTATTCCAGCAAGTAAACAATGCAAATCACGCAACTACAGACAATGCTAGACAACCTATACCCCACAAAGGACAATCGATTTTAGGCACTGATGTGGTAAATTGTCCAATTGTGATCCCTTCCGGATCCCATGTGCACCCAAACTTTGAACAACTACGCTTTGACGCCGATGCCCATTTATCTTGGGCTCACATGGACTGATCCTGGCTAATGGCCACATCCTTCACAGACTGCAGTCTCCAGTTAGATACACAATGATCTATTCCCCATGTCCACAATACCGCAACAGAATCATACCCAATGCCAGTGTGAGAATTGTGAAAAAATACCTGGGGTTGAACTATGATACACTTGGAATTGGGGTGTGAAAAACAGACTTTACTATGGGGCTCTTAGAAAGACTTGAGGTTGAAACTACCCAACCCCTGGCAATTCTCAACCTGCCTATTGCAAAACAATTTGCAGGTAAACATTTATTATTACAGGGATTGTCTTACCCTTCACTTTTTTATTGCAGAACGTAAGCAAAGCGGGGGTTAAAGTTTGGTTCAACAAAAGATTTACTCACTTTATCTTCAGCATCGTTCGGACTCATTTTAATTCTGCTGCCAGACTGATAGCCCGACTTATTCGCTCGTCCGACAACTCGGCTTGGATGCTTGACCACCGTCATCGGCTTAGCCTACCATTAATTGCTATGGTTGAACTCAAGTGACCTGTGTTTCACTGGCCGAGTTTTCAAGTATCCATGATTGCCCACAGAATTATTTCACTTTTTTAGCAAGGGGTTGAAAAATGCAAAGCAGGAAATTAGGATTATTCATTTGTATTTTTCATAGAGGTTTATTAGGAAATTAGGAATATTCATCTGTATTTTTCATAGAGGTTTATTATCGTAAATTTCTCAGTTTCACTTTGTTATTTTTTAATTGAATAATTTCTTTAGTGCGAAAACGTTTGTTGAAAAGTAAAAAATATGGCCTGTAGTTAAAAATAGGTTCTTGAGGGCACAATATACCTCGAATGAATGAATGAATGAAAAATAGGTGTCAGTTTTCCCGGAGCAAGTGCTCCCTCTAATTATGTTTATATTTTAATCGTAATTTCTAAACTTCTAAAGCGCCACTCGAAAGTCAATCGCAAGCACCAGCTTATTCGCAAGCGCTGCATCGAGTCAGAGGGCTACTCAAAGGGTAGTCAGAAGGAGGTCTGAGTCCCGATACCATAGGGCCGGAGTAGCTGTTACGGTTGATGTCATTTCGGATTGGAAGGCGTAGGATCAGAGCAGGGCCGGATTTAGGCATGGGCTACGGGGGCTCCAGCCCAGGGGCCCCCACCACTTAGGGGCCCCCACCAGTTGCAGTTCTATTTTTTTCATCTCACCAAGGAAGGGATTTTAAGAGAATTGCGACTGGATCTTATAATCAGCGAACGGAAGTTAGTCTTCTGAACAATATTGACCACTGACTGCATTCGTTAATATACCAGCAGCGCTTCATATGTGATATCTTCAGCAGCTGCTGTTGACAGATTATCTTACTTTGAACTCAAGCTGATGTAGTCAGAGGTGTTTCCCTGGACTCGGTCCTCATGCAGCATGCAGACAACGAACAGATCGAGGCCTTGTTCGCTGGTCAAATGTCAGCGCAGTGAACTCCACCTCACCACGATCGAGTATCATGTTCCACGTTGCGGAGTATAAGATCCTGCTTTAGATAGAGGGTATTCTGTCTTGACCTTAAGTGACCCAAAGTGCACAGCTGCATGCTGTCATAAATTATAGGTGCTGTCAGTGGCTTTAAGACTGACTGTCTGTCTGTTGGTCTGTCTGTCTCAGTATCGTTGTCTCTGCCTCTGTCTCTCTATGACTCTAACTTTATAATATGCACTGCACAAGGCCTTAGGAGTTACAGCACAGTCTGAGATTTGCAACTCAGTAATATAAGGAACTTAATATTATTTGAAGAGTCTATAAGTAATTAATTTCAACCGGCTAACATGAACCGAACTGGTGATCGACATCTACATTGTAATAGACATCAGTCGAGTTGACAAAAAACTAGAATCATACGAACTGCTCTCTCAAGGTTTGGTTTTCTATCTATTCTAGGCCTATAGGCTTGAATCGTGTAGTGATGATGAAATACTTGACTCTGCAAAAACCTTGTAGCTGCAGGCATATATGTTAATGACCCTGGATTGATCCAGATGAAAGCCTTGGCAGTGAGCTAATGTAGTTTTCTTATTTTGTCAAAATGTTTAAAAACAAAACAGCAAGAACAGGCCTCGGCATAAGTCAGAAGCAGTTCATGTACAAATTAATACTTGACAAAGGTGTTGAGAGCTCGTTTCCAAAATGTGGAAATCATGCTAAGAATGTAGTATACTTGGTAGGCATACTCATGGTCACAAACTGTAGTGCTGAACGCTCATTTTTAGGAATAGGCTTCGAACAAGTATAGGACGCTTGAGCGACTTTTAGCCACCTTGCAGTGCTGAGCATAGAGAGACATTCTACGCTCTGGACTTAATACGTTGATTGACGACTTTGCCAATAGAAAAGTGCGAAAAGTCTATAGGCCTATTGGACCTACTGAAATTTAGACCTAACTACAGGTCTAACCGAGTTAGTTAACGTACTATAGCTTCTTCTCTTCCGTATCCGTACTATATAGCTATCTGTTTTTATTTTGGAAGTCTTGCATAACACTACAATAATGCTTTGTCTTTTGTTTTGTTTGTCCGTATCAGTATTAAAAAGGAAAAACTTTAAAAGACGATTAAAGTTTATCCTTTGACTTTGTAATTGAGAAATGATTTAATAGGCCTAACCAATTGATAGAGGCATAATAGAGGTAATGTAAGGTATTAGGGGCATATAATAGAAGACACTATATTATAAAATTATTTATCAGTAAAAATTAACGATTTTTTCAATTCATCATCATTATATATTATACTAGGCCTACCTCACTCATCTCATCCCCATGCATGGGCGTAAAAGCCAATGAACCTGACTTCGTGCAGATAACTCATCGTCATCATCATCATCGTCGTCATAATCATCATCATAATCATCATCATCATATGTAAAAAATTAATTAACGATAAGTCTACAATTTATACATTGCTTTTAGCACATTTGCTTGCGACGTGTTATGAGTGTAGCCTGTGTAGGCCTCTATGCCTATATGGCGTTTAATTGTCTGTCAGAGACAGTACATCAAACTGCAAAAAATATCCGTTGCCGAAAAGGCCCCACAATAATTGGCGCCCATGGGCCCCCACCACCCTAAATCCGGCCCTGGATCAGAGGATCAGATGAGTAGAAGTACGAGGCATGTCAATACGAATTGCCTTTAAGCTTGCCAAATTGTGATTTTAAAACTGTTTACTCTGGCCAAGATATTGGCAAAAATCTGTAAGGATTTTTATGGCCCACCCTGTATATGACACCATCTGTCTGTCGACCTTGGCCACTTCTCTTTCATGAGCTGAGACTTAGGGGGTACAGAGGGACGTTCCCTCTCAATGAATGTGTTGGGGGAAGGCCCATGTATTTGTCCCCCCCCCCAATTGTTGAGTGTTACGACTAAAAAAAGGTCATCACCTTTTTTGGACGGGAAAAATGGGTATTTTTCCTCGAATTTTCGACCGGATGACTAAAAAAAGAAGTCATCAACAAATTTTGGTCGCCAAATGTGGAAAATTTCGTCGGCGACTCAGCCATTCGTCAGCCCAAAATCTCGTGAATCTCGTGTCCATCCTTCGGCGCCACTCGTTCGTTTCCCCCCTCCCAAGTATCCGCCCAAGTCTCCGCCCATGTTCTCTTCACACGCTTCGCTCCTTTGACAGGCACCACGCGAGCTAAAAATGTCATGGCTTAAGCGCGAAAATCTCCTTTCATTGTCCTGCACTGTGGAACCATGGACAGTGGAACACGTTCCTCCATATTATCTGGTGGGTCAGATGCTTCATTTTTCAAGACCATTTTCTATATTTTGATCGTTCGTACTGGGGAGCATCAGTTCTGTGATTAGCGTACACTGCAAGAGGTGCTATGAAAATTAATTTCTAGATACATTCTTCTTCTTTAGTTCTCTGCCGTCAGGCAGGTTCAAATGTCCAATGACGCCCCGCATTTCTGTTATGTGCACCCCTCTTTAGCCCTCTGTAACCGTCCTTTGTCATCATCCAGTCCAGTAGCATTGTTCTTGGTACAATCTCGATACAATTCAATACAAAACCGAATAGGCTATCTGGCACTAAAATTGAAAAAATCATCCGAGTCCGTGATTCATATTATATTAACCCTCTGAAGTACCTCTGGGTGTATTTTTGACCCCCACATATATTTCTTATATATATTTCCTCAACTATGCAATGCATGCGTATTAACTTCTAAGACATTGATTCTATGTTTCTGCTCAACAGATTCATTCAATTTATTACGTCATTCTTGAAGCAGGGAACCAGTGTTGGTGTTTGACAGAGAAAGTAAACAAATAGTAGTGCAAACATGGCGACATACATACATACATACATACATACATACATGCATACATACATTATACATACATACATACATACATACATACATACATACATACATACATACATACATACATACATACATACATACATACATACATACATACATACATACATACATACATACATACATACATACATACATACATACATACATACATACATACATACATACATACATACATACATACATACATACATACATACATACATACATACATACATACATACATAGTTACGTACATACATACATACATACATACATACAATATTTTCGAACACGCTTCCTTGTCAAGAAGATCGATACGAACCACATACCTATATCTTCTTCTCCTTCTTCTTTAGGTAAGCTTCCTCTCGGCAGGTCCAGATGCCCAACGACGCCACTCTTCTCGATGTTGTGCTTTTTCTTTGAGTTTTCCATATCCATCCTCCATCATCCAGTCCAAGAACTTTTTCCTAGGTCTTCCTCTACCCCTCTTCCCTCCATTTTGCCTTCCACAATGTCTCTTTGCAAGGAGTAGCCTCTCAGTGCATGTCCTATCCAGTTCTTCTGCTTTGTTATTGTATTCATCAAGGATCCACCTTCTTCAGTACTTCTTCATTTGATATAATTATTATAATGTGGATGCTACGACTTCAGATATTATATCTACTATGTTGATATAGTGCATTAGTTGTTTCTTTGGAAATATTATATAGGCTACTCAAAACATTCTTAAATAGTGGGAGTCATTTTGACCCCCAGGTCACCAGGTGTAATGAAACGTGGTTTTCAAAAAGGGGTGCTACCGAGGGTTAAAATAAAAATATTTATCTTTTAATTCATTAGTTCATTCAGTATAATTTATATGAAAGACGAAAGCCTTAATAAGGCTTAAAACTTTGGTGGAAGCCGTTAGGCAACTTCGAGGCATCCTGTCACACATAGTGGGGCGCGGTGGTGTAGTGGTGGCGTCGTTGCCTTGGAGCCGGAAGGTTCGAGGTTCGAATCCACCTCGCCACGTAGGGACCTTGGGCAAGTCTTTCACTCACAATTGCTCAGCGCTTCGGCGTGAAACTCCGATGCAGTGTTCGCTCTGCATTCGGGACCGCCTCTGAGTAAAGAGAGCTGGAATGGGCGCTATAACAAGTGCACATACAAACAAACAAACAAACATAGGGTGCACCCTATTCCAGAAAATATACATCGTGTTGATTGTGCGAAAGAATAGTGTTGAATAATATCATAAAATGATCGTCAGATGAAAAGAATTTATTTAGATTGTTATTTTTCAACGGCTAATAAGGAAATATTTGGGGCCAATGGGGGGGGGGGGGATAATTGAGATTATGAATGCATGAACGCAAAGTGACATAAAAAGTATAAACGCAACTTCATTGGGTTCAAGATTTATTTTTACCTCAAAGTGATTGCATCCTGGCATTACAGCGCAGTTGATTGGAGTATGGTGGAACAGTTCACACCGTCGAAGATCTTCTCTGTAGTTGTAGTTGGTACAGTTGTCATCTCGATTACAGTGGAAAGCGCATTGTGCCGCAGCGGGCGCGCAGGTATCGGAATCACCGGATAGAAAGGGCGGCTGGTCAAAGTCAATGACCCTCGCTGGTTCATCGATAGCACAGACCGACGTTTCATTCATTAAACGGGTGGCTTTGAATACCTTTGCTTCAGTGAAGAACCTTTCCGTGGTAAGAACCAATAGGCAGAAAATAACCAGAGGCTGATACATCGGGGGAAACATTGCCTTTTAAAGATTTCAATCTATATACGGAGTTCATCGGCTGTTAAACATTAAGTGACGACAGTACTGTTGGAATACACGCAGATACCAGACGCAGTCGCAACAAAAAGTCCAATATGCAGTAGTAGGCTATGCACTTCATGACCACAAGCTAGGCGTGTACAGTCTATTCGTCGCTAGCACTTGCATTCACCATTGACACCACCAGCGTTAGACCTACCGAAAGCCAACAAGCATTGTTCTCTTCGCTGTGGGATTCAGATAATCGATTGCTATGATAAAATATTATCATTATATAGCAGCGGTTGTCAACCTTTTCACCCTCACGGACCCCTTGTTAATTTTTGGTTCCGGTCACGGACCCCCACCGAAATTTGGCGATCGTGGCCGTGCGACTGTATAATCCTATATAATTATAGTAGGCCTACATGTAGCCTATGCTATAAGTATAATATAGCGTAGATATGGAATAAACGTTTTTTGTAAGGCGCCCTTGTAACGGCATGGCTGTGTTACTGCGCCATATAAATCGTCGTAATTATTATTATTATTATTATTAGATATGCCACTTCACTGCTGTAGTAGGCCTACACATTTATATTACTTGGTTAATAAGATGAAATTTATTAGAAAACTGCATTTTATTTACATAAGCTTTGAGCATGCACATTCGGGCTCAGTTTATCTGCTCGAAACACTCCTGCATCAAGCTAACTCTTGCATGAATGCAACGTAGGCCTACATCTTCAATGTAGGTCTACAAGTCAGTTCAATGATTTGGTTCAATTCTGAGGTTGATAAATTGGTTCCATGACACTTAATACCGCGACAGTTAGTGCCGGACAGTTAATCCCGCGACACTTAATCCCGCGACCAATTAATCCCGCGACAGTTAATCCCGGCGACATTTAATCCCGCGACACTTAATACCGGTAAAGTAAAATAACATTTTAAAACAGTTCATTTCAAAAAGCAATAGCCTATTCACAGCAATTATAGGCCTATTCACTATTTTTCAAAAGAGTTAAGCCTTTGCAGTTAAATACGATAAAACCAGCAATATTCGATAAGAGCAATATTTACAGTAATATTCACTGTTTTTTCATATAGGCCTAAAGGAGCTCCGTTGGCATTGTCGCGATGTTTAATGTATTCGTAATTTCCATGTAGGCCTATCACACTTTGTTTGCTTTTGCTAACTGCATACGAAATTCGTCTCCACGTCACTGCCCTATCGTAGACTGAACTTCGAAATCCTGTTTAAAATCCTTTATAATGATAGTTTTATGTAAGCTTACACATGTACAACAGAAAGCCTGAACAGAGAGGTAGGACTACCTAATTGGCTATGTGGACAACACCAGTCGTACAAATATTCGTACTCATGTGTGTACATCTATTAAGTGTCGCGGTATCAAAATTAATGTCGCGGAATTAACTGTCGCCGGGATTAAATGTCGCCGGGATTAACTGTCGCGGGATTAACAGACGCGGGATTAAATGTCGCCGGGATTAAGTGTCCGGCATTAACTGTCGCGGTATTAAGTGTCGCGGGATTAAATGTCGTGCTACCGATAAATTCTACGAATCAATGTTTGCAAGAAACAGACTGGAAACCCATGAAAAACTGTGAACGTTCAAAGACCAAATTCGAGGTTGAACTGGTCCAGCTATAGGCCTAAATATAAACAATTTGGTTGATTGATCTGAGCATTTCCTTATTTTTATGTGAATTTATGCAATTGATCAAATGTATCAAAGTTACATACTACTCTCCGTTTTGCACCAGATATCAAGTTTTTTCAAAATCAGACACTTAATCACTAGCTTAGGCTAAGGGTGAGTAGATTCGTCTGCATCACTTGCGTAGAGGAATTCATTTTATTCAAAAATGCCACCCAGGTGAGTCAGAATTACAGGCTGTAGTCTTTTTCTAAAAGAGACTCTCTCAAAAGTATCCCGAAATCTAGAGTTGGTTACAAGCAGACCCATCTAAAACAGATGAATTTGTCATTGTTCAGCGTATCATTAGTTTCATGTCGCCATTGAAAAGGAGATTTATTGAAAAATTGACAACGATTTATCTATTTATATGTTTTTCACTAAGAAATATATACTTTTCAGGACTTGCTCGCGGACCCCAGGCAGATGGCCGCGGACCCCCAGGGGTCCGCGGACCCCTGTTGAGAACCGCTGTTATATCGAACCTAGACGCTGAATTGATTAATGAGACGAATACAATGAAACTAAATAATGTAGGCCGTAATCCATCAAAAGACCGGAAGTTAGTTGATGCGCTTATGGTTGTCTTTTCATTTTGACCGCAGTTTAAAAAATGGTTGTTTTTTCATTTTGACCGCAGTTTAAAAAATAGCTTAGAATTGGATGGCGGACCAAACACAATATGTAGGCAATTGATCTTTCCTTTTGCAGAGATTTGTGCACGTCCCATACCCAATCACAAGGACGGCAGTTGCTTGACTTCGCCCTATAGTTATGTTATTTGAGTAAGCTTATTGATCAACGCTATTTGTTAGAACACGCGAATAGAGACGTGTCTCTCATAGTCTTCAACAGTTACTGTGCTGGTCAGCTGGTGATAGCCTATAGCTCCTATAATACAAGCTTACTACTAACAGCCGTTCTTCGGAATCTCAGCGGCATGGATGCTGACAGCACAAGACTCGGCATTCTTGGGTTTTCCCCGAATTTTTTATTTTACACCATTACCGGTAGGCTAAAAGCCGATGCTCTAACCAGAGGTTAACTAAATTTGAGTTAGACTCTAAACATAAATCACCGATAAGATAACTATAGGCGATAATCTAAAGGTTGGTATCCACCACCATCTCAGGTCCGGATTGAGGCATGTTCAACATGTTCGACCGAACAGGGGCCCCCACACTTTAGGGGCCCCCACACACGAGAAAAAATTAAGAACAAAGTTGGTATAGGCCTACTTTGAAATAATTTAGACCAAACGACTTGTTGTCAGCTGTTTCGGCGGATGGGAAAAATTGGTGTAAGCTATAATAATTCTCTCCATATAGTTGTAAAAAACTTTTTTCCGTTTTTTATTCTCTCCCAAAAAACGTGGTTTTTTGTTTTTTATTTTTCCCATCGTTTTTATCGTTTTTATTCTTTATTTAACTTTATTTATTCATTTAATTTCTGTCATTATTTTCCTTAATTTCAATTTTTTTTCTGTTATTTCTTATATTTTCCGCCAACTCTCAAGGATTCAGGTAACTAAAGTCATTATTTCATCATTTAACATCATCATTTAAGAGATAGTCTGCATGTAGTAGGTTCCTAATCAACGTTTTCAAGGTTAAAATGCGGTTTTAGATGTAGCAAAGTTAAATTATTTTCCGTTTTTGTTTTTTATCGGTTTTTTTGGTTTTTTATTATTTCGAAAAAACGACGTTTTTCCGTTTTTTATTTCGTTTCCATCGTTTTTTTTTACATCTATGATTCTCTCCAGGTCATTCTGCTCGATACGGGTAGTCCTAGAAACACCGTATCCTAAAAGGTGATCTAAAGTTAGGCTATTAAAGCATTTTTTCAAATTTGCTGCGAAATTTGTGCTTGATTTAAGTCTTAATTTTGGACGCATCGTTGAAAGACACGTAGGCAGACGCATAATGATTGTGGTTAGTGACACGAGGCTATTGTGAGGCCGAGGGAGCTTCAGCTTATTTGGGGAGTTTCAGCTTCATTTGCTGGTTACGTCCCCGCACCTGAAAAAGTAACTTTACTGTTGTCACAATAACCACACATCTGATTCTTGTTTCACACATCTAATGTGAGTTTCCGAGAAGCAAAGAGCGAGTATAACGCCTAGGCCTATCGGTTACAGATACTACAGATAAATATAGGCCTATGCTTGAGGCTCAGCCTTTGCATTTGCAAAACTTGGATATCCGCTACCTCTGGATGAAAAATTTAACCTCTGGTTCTACTAAATTTAACTGATCAAAAGAAGAACTAACCAAATCAAACAAGTCATTGACCGAGTGCTCAGCTCATTCGGGTTAGTCAGAACAGATCGTGATTCGCGAGCGTACAAATAGTTTAGGCTAAAACCAATGATATGCTTTGTCCGACTGGAGAGTTGGCAACATAGGCAATCTATCGGGCCTAAGCCTATAGATTCCCACTTGATGCACGTGCCTTCCGAAAAACAAGAATGGAACGACATAATCAGCCAATAGAAAACAACAATACATTCAAGTAGCGGCAAGAATGACTGAAGTTTGGAAAAGAATCTACTCATTGCTGATACTTTTAGGATTTCAGTCGGTGCACTAAAATTTATACCAAACTGCCGCGGAACCCCTGGCCGACGCCCGCGGAACCCTAGGCCTACTATATTATCGCAATTTAAAAAAATCAATGATCATTATTTTGTCGGATCTGGTATGAACCGAGTAGGCATGAATAATTATTGTTTATAGAGCCTGCCCGGGTCGCTTATTTCCAAAATGTACATTGCAGCTGCAACCAGCCAATCACATAGGGAAATACAACGTGGAAGAGGCTAAGATCTTAGGGGGAGGAGGTTGCCGAGTACATTTGCTGACCATCCCTTTCTAAATTAATCAACAACACGTGTGTGTCGGCAGGCTCTGACGATTTTAGACGAATTGCAATGTAAAACGTTTGAAATTTCTTACAAATGACCCTACGTATGGAGGAACATTTTGCACAGGTAATTATGTCTCACTTTAGCGCTCTTTATCGTTAAATTTAAGCATAGCTATAACATAGAAGACCCAGGTGTCGTTAGGAAATGAGAAAGTTGCACGGGCTCAAGTGGACCTCAAAGACTTGGAAGCGGCGGTGTCTGAATTACTGTGGCCAGGGATTTATGTAGCGCCCATTGCGTGGTGGAATGTTGTATAACTTCTATGGCGTCAGTTCGGTCGTTGGGTTGTTGAATAACTTCTGTAGCGTCGTTTGTTGCGTTGATAGTTGGTTTCTGCAGCTGCGTTGATAGTAGGTTTCTGTAGTTTATGTAGCGCCTTCATGTTAAGGAATTGCTGAAGTGTCTAGTCGATACTTGCAATTAGCCTCTGCACTTCTGTAGCGTCGCTGCGTTAAGAAATCGTTGAAATGTCGAGTTATTACTCACAATTAGTTTATGTAGTTGCTGTAGTTTATGTAGCGCCATTGGTGTTGACGGTCACCCTCCTCCTTCTTCAGGCTTGGGACTGGCTCGACCAGGTGTTGCGGTTCGAGGCGGAGTTGCCTTTGGTAAGGTCCGATGGAAGACTTGGTTAAGTTCGAGTAGGTGACCGCAGAAGACGACGACCGGCTGTATCGAAGTTATCGAATCGAAATGGGAAATGTCGAGTTATTACTCACAATTAGTTTCTGTAGTTGCTGTAGTTTATGTAGCGCCATTGGTGTTGACGGTAAGGTTTCGCGTCGTGAGGGTCGGTTAGGGTTAGTGTTAGTGTCGTCATTAGATTCTTAAGATTTTTGCGTCGTGAGTGTCTATCTATCTATGTGATTTATATAGCGCCTCTTCAAGGGCTCTACTCAAAGGCGCTCCCGACCCAGGCCCGGTCGAAAAGAAAAGTCTTGAGCAAACTATAGAAAGTGCCAGACATGTTCCGAGGTTGGGAACGCAGGTTAGAGGGAAGGTCGTTCCAGACGGAAGGTCCAGTGACCGAAAATGCCCTATGCTGCCTTGTGGCTGTGCGGGCATAAGGAACCATGAAGTCACCTCTAGAGGCCGAGCGCAAAGATCGGCGACCCGCAGCAGTCGAGGTCAAGGTAAAGAACTCACGAAGATAGGAGTCGGTTAGTGTTAGTGTCGTCATTAGATTCTTAAGATTTTTGCGTCGTGAGGGTCGGTTAGGATTAGTCTTAGGGTTAGTGTTGTCATTATATTCTTAAGATTTTTGCGTCGTGAGGGTCGGTTAGGGTAGTGTTAGGCCCCGGGGTTAGTGTCGTCGTTAGATTCTTAAGATTTTTTGCGTTGGTTCTTTAGCAGTAACTGTTGTTGGTGAAGCTAATAGCAAATATATTTGCTAATAGCCTACAGCTTCACCAATAACTGCTAACATCAACTACCCCCTATAGTATTCGCCTCTTCCACATTGTATTCCCCTATCATGACATGTGATTGGCTGAAAACCCTGCGGTTGCAGCTGCCATGTACATTTTGGAAATAAGCGCCCGGGTCATTGTCTTGACGGCCAATTTACTCGGACACAAAAGCAATGTTAGCGGGTATGAACGCCGTAATTTCCATGGTTTACGATTAGAAAGTCCTGTTTTTTATCAATTTTCCGTAGCAGATAATTCAAGGTATTGTTTACTCCATCCACTGTTAGAAAATTCGTTAATCATTTCAACCGAATTCAATCCCTTATCAGTTCTGAAAATTAAGATCAAAACGCAATCACCGTCTGTCAACGGCGCCATATCGCGTCATAGAAAGCAACAAAATATGGTAGCTAGCGCTGTTCCGAGCATATAATTAAAGCCTAAACTTGTACCAGTTCCATTTTTCCAGTGCAAATACTAGAGTGAAATGCCTTTTATTTGACGTATAAAGTATAAATAAATTCCACAAATTGGCGAAGTTATAAGCGTGCGAAGTCGGGACATTTTTGCTAGACCAGTGACCACCCTGTATAATGCTAAAAAATTCCACAACCAACATGTCCACTCTTGATCCAGGCCGAGGTAGGCTACATGCAATTTCTAAATGGCCTTGCTAAATTCTAGTTTAGTTTAGGCTAAGTCAGTCAAGCTGCTATAAGCTAGAACCCCGTTTAATTAGAACTAAAATCTAGATCAAACAGGGTCAGTTAGTTCAGACAGATCAGTTCGGTTGAGTTAGTCGAGACCGTCGACTCGACTCGACTGTTCCTCGCAATCTCTTCATCCATGGACGGAGTTTGGTTTCCGTTCTTGGATGGGCTAACCCAGAGTCTGGGCCTTGTTGGAGGGGCTAACCCCGAAAAATGATACCATTTCCATGGAAAAAAAAAGTTGCATCCGGGCCTTCTTGAGGGGCTTAGCCTCCCCTACTCCCTGATAAACTCCGCCCATGTCTTATCGCCATCTCAACAGCGTCGTTCCATAAAATCAGTTGATATTAAAATGGTCATCAGATTATTTGATGCCTGAAATTATGAGTTTTCTACTGCGATTTGTACTAAAAGACTAAAAAAAGTCATCAGAAAAGAGAGATGATGCGAGCAAAAGCCTTTCATTGGTTGGTCTGCGGCGTGTCTGCGCCATTCGCCTCAGCGGTTGACCGTCTGCTAAACGGATTTTGTCCTCGCTCCCCCTCCAACATACCTGGATTTCCCCCCTCCCCACGTACCCCAAGCAGAGGGACTCGAATCACTAGATTAAGCATTGTCCCTGAACCATTATCTCTCCGCACGGATCCTTAGGGTTCCGCAGAAGTTGGGGGGAGGGGTGTCGTTCTTATAAGTGGCCAGGGGCGAATTTCTCCCCAGAGCAAGGCTGGGCTCAAGGGTATACAGCGTATACTCACCTCCTTGAAAAATGACAGCAAGTAGGCCTATACTCGCCTCCAAAAGAGGGTAGGCCTATAGGGCCTAGGCTACGCGGGTACACAGCGTATAGGCCTACTCACCTCAGTAAGACTAAGTGGGTAGCCTATAGCCTACGTAGGCCCTAGGCCTATAGTCGATAGTGAGCCGCGATTTTAACATAGTATTTCCTATACATTTTTGAAAATTAATATAAAATCGTCGAACGTCTCCGGATATTCGGTTTGAATACTTACGGTCTTAGGTGCCAGAATGTAAGAAAATTGCAGCGTTCGGACCGATATCCGATAGCATCTTGGCGATTGCGCATGCGTAGCATTACAGCCTATCAGATCGTTGAACACAGATTTCGGTGGCGTCACGGCTAAGAATGACGTCACGGCGTGCGATCGCCGCGAAATTTGCTCAACAAAGACCTGTTCAACTGGCGATTGCTAGCACTGAATCGGACTGAAAATTGCGGTTATATTTGATCTATTTTCCCCCATTTTGTCTACGTTGGCATAATTTTGTCATAGGGTTTTAAAGACGTGAGTTTATATTTAGATTTTTCTTTTCTTTTCGCACGAAGAAATTATTTCTGCGGCTGATCTACGCCAAACGGGGCCCTAAGTGACCATCAACGCCAGAATATTTTGCGTGCAAGAGATAATAATAATAATATTCTCTTTATTGAAACAATCTCGGTTGACAGACCGCAATCTGTTACAGTGTACAATTATATATATGCAGTTTAAACAATTCACTAGAACGGATATCACAGAATACACAAATCTTAACTATACGAACTGTACAGACAGCCTGCAATACACGGCGCTAATAGCAGCCTACAAAGCAAATCCGCCCAACGGGGGCTCAAACTCACTATCTCTCGCACTCTTGGCCAGCGTGTTAACCATCAGGCCTACTCTATCGCCCCCCCCCCCAGCAAGATCGCCTTTTGTTCCAACATTGCTTTTTAAAGAGGAGCTTGCTCTTAATGAAATTTAACATTGATTACTTAGGTTTGCTTACATGTTTAGGTTTTCAAAGAGACCTGTATTTAATTCATACATATACTAACATCTGCAATCACATTGTATGTTGTATGCTGCAGGTGAGCTTTTTGGTATCATGGAGTGGAATGTTCGAGCGATACCATTTGTCATGAAGGCACCGACGATGTAATAGGGATGTATACGAACTGCAATCACATTGTATGTTGTATGCTGCAGGTGAGCTTTTTGGTATCATGGAGTGGAATGTTCGAGCGATACCATTTGTCATGAAGGCACCGACGATGTAATAGGGATGTATCACGCGTCAGTTCTTGGGGTTTAACTGGAAGGAGGTCATCAAAAAGTAGCTCTAGTTTTCCCCGACTTAAAAGTTGAAACTGTCCCTATTGTTTTCGGTAAGCATCTCATTGTAAATGTATATTCATTTCTTGAAAGTGTGCTATATCGAGTTGTGACGATGACTTTTGCTGAAAAAATCTGCCTCAAATTATGTCGAAAATTGAAGCTCTTCAGAGTGAAAAGGAACTGAATTCTAGCACAGTATTATTTCAGAATCAGTCCTTTTTATCTTGGTTTATAAATTTTCAGATAAATCATATACTGGCTCTTTGTCCATAGAACACAGAACTTTTTTGTAATGTTTTTATTGTTAACAGGTGTGTCTATTACTCTATTTTTTTGCATAGAAGTTCACTTTTTAAACTGTTTAGTGATTATAGGCTGTCCCTGTCTTAGCACACAGGCCTTCTGAATATTGGTCTGGTTATATCTTGGTTTTGTGTGGGCTATCAGTTGTGACCTTGCGCACTAGACGCCATAGACATAGAGTTTAGAATAATAATATTAATAATAACTGTTATGGTCTTGCAGTAGCGTTCTAGAAATGAGTGTCTACATTTTCTAGAACTTTTGACTGTTTTTGTTACATATACGCAACCATTAAACATGCAGAACGTTGATGGCACTGATTAATTATACTTGTAAAGTATACTGGCTCATGGTTGTTGCACAGTGACTGCTTGAACAATGAACAGCCAATGGTTTGCATACTGCTATACTGAACTGTCAACCTTGAAGTTGGCTATTTAAATGCCATCTAGGGTACATAGATATTTAATGTCTTACTACAAGCACTGCTTGCAATCAAAGTACAGTGACACTGCTTGCGATTTTTATAATGGACACTGCTGGGAGCAAGAGTTAACAACTAACTGATCAACCATTGTGAAGAGAGCATGAGAAGCACTCATAGTAGCTGCTAGTATCTGATGGCAGCTTTAGGCTGTTCCTGATTGAGAAGCAATAACAACATTTTGCTTGAGCGGTTTATTTTGTCCAACGTGATCGTTTGCTGTGCATGATTAAAAGACTGTTTACTTACGTATTTAATTTCTTGGGTTTTTTGCCGCAGACTGCTGCTGGTCTCTGCGTCAGAGTGGCTCGTTCAGCGACCCAGAGGATTTGCCCGGGTTAGCACATAGATCTGACAGAGCGCAGTAAGTTTTAAAATAGACCAACATGTAATAAATCTGTATTAATCTATTTTTTTCTTTTAGATTAACACAGACTACTTTGCACCAACATAGCGTGTTACAAGCGTTGGGTGTGACCGATTAGCATGTTTTTCCAATTTCTAATTCCGGATAGTTGACTTGGTGTTTTTGCCGATTCTGGATGTAATCCAGTTTATTGTATTTGCAAGTCATTCACTCGCAACTGCAGTCCACCATCAATGTTCTGCCATATGCTCTTGTGCGCTTCTGGACTTTGGTAGGAGGACAAAAGTTGTGTTGCATTGTATGCATGTTCACCACAGGTATATACATCTGTGTGTGGAATGCTTGGCCGACTAGTTCGAATCACCTTTCTTGAGAACAGAACTGTCACTCAGAACTCCTCAGTTTTGTCTATTCAATAGTTTTCAAGAACCTCAAGACTACATTATTCAACTATGATATCATTGGTTAGGATTGGTAGTAGCATTATTAATTTATTCATTGTAGTTCACTTTATATAATGTCAGATATATACAATTACAATGATACATATAGTGTCCTGGTGCGTATGTACATTGTACATGCATGTATACGTACACGATTTCGCCAGTATTTTACATTACATTTCTTTGTTTTACGTTTCCAATACGTTGTTCGATTGCTTTTCAGTACTGCCATCAAGAAATGCCGGCCAGCTGAAGGTGACATGGGCACTCCCAAGTCAGCTCGAGAAATACAGGTGATGGCTTAAGTACTTTTTGGTGGATTTCGCTGAAATACTCTTGGAGACATTCCTTGTGAATCAACCACCAACATACGAAGGAGAAGGCAGAAGGATAAGAAAGCGTTCTGCAGTTGCTAAGAAAAAAGTAATCACTAAGCTATATTTTATGTGTGCTCACCACTGATACTGCATATGACAGAGCTCTACAGAAAAATCTGTACATAAACAATCATGTACATGTAGTAGCTGTAGCAAGTATCCAAAATGTGTTGTAATATAACACATTTTACTTATTGGTACCTTCCAGAAGTGCTGCTCACATGGCTGTCTATGACTTTTATGTCAACTTTAATTGTAAAATATTTGCAAACCAGAAATTATAGCATGACTCGAAAGGCAGAGGCAGGCACCAGCTTATTTTTGAGCACTCTGTCGAGTCAGTGGGGGTTGTTCAAGGGATGACCAGAATGAAAGGAGGGTTTGGTTACTATGGGGTCAAAGGTGGCAGAGTTGCTGCTAAGGCACATGTCATTGGTAACCAAAAGATGTCTGTTGACACCGTATGTACATATACAAAGAGATTCTTAGTGACTGGGTGACTGATGTATACTGACAGCCCTTCGCTACTTGAAGTCTTTTTTATTTCCTCGGAGCTGTCACGCTGAGAGCTCCTCTGAATGGCTAGTCTGTAAGAGGCGCTTTATAAATGCTCATATACCTCATATACCATACATAGTGCCAGATGTCATTGATCATTCAAGAGGAAATACCGGTATATTGAATCGATTCCATTACTCGACAGGAAGCCAGTGTAGCGATTTTGCATGTATTCAACATAACACGTTTTATAGCAGGCACAGTTCAAAACCATCTCTGTCATTTGTAACTACCTTGCTGGGGTGGCCTCATCCTACCTGAAGTGCTTTTGCACATTTGTTCGTATTGTTGCTGCATGGATGCGCTCTGCTACGGCCGAATCTAGGTGCTTTGACCGCGTTGGATCCTCAGCTTGTTACTGTGTTCCTCAATCACTTCGCTGTGAGTTTCTAGCTGTCTCACCTTCCTAATTCTGGAGACGTCTTAAGACTTTCTAATATATGCTGATACAGTCACTGATGTAGTTTGAAAGCACTGTGCATTTCTGAGCAGCACTGTTTGTTTGGTTACAATAGCATTCACAATGTGAAGCTTTACATTACAAAGTTCTGTTACCATGCTTTAATATCGCACTGAAAGTAATTAATGGCCCATTTATTTTTACTTGAATGCAACAGTGCCAGACTTAGCATTTTGACGGCCCTATGAAACCTAAAATTTGTCAGGTTGCGACCCCTACCAATACTATCAATGTCGGTTAAAGGTCAATGTGCAACATTCATAAACTATCCATGAAACCAGATTGATTTATCTGTATCTGGCAGTTGAATTCTCACTAGGATGCCAAATTATCTCAACTATAAGTCCAAAAGTTTGTCATTCTGTATATGTATTTATTTGTCTATCCCACTAAAAACTTGCAAATACAACACTGCAACAACATGACATTTTTGCCACTCCAATTTTCTAGGTCAATGCAATGGTTTCATCTGAAAATGTCACTTCGATTCAGAGATATTGACATTTTAAGTTTCACTAAAATCTTTGAAAAATAACGTGATACATTTCTGTTGATGCAACCAAAATGCGCTCATATGTTCACGCAACGTGCAGTGGCACTTTAGAAAACAGACAAAACAGGGATGTGCTCATTAGTGTACAACCAAATCAACACCTGGACACACTATATAGCAAAATGGTAATGTTCAAATACAATATCTCTGTCAAGTACCGGTACATGGATCTCTCTATTCATTAACTCCTTCAACAGCAACAGTTTTCCAAGGCTATCTGTGAACCATTACCACTACAATTCATTAAATGGACAGTTACTGAGATACTGTGGGTAAAATTTCTCTCAGGCGTATATTAGTATGTAATAATGTGTATGAGTCAGTTATGCAAAGCTGAACTCAGAGTTGCTGAAAGGACACCTAAATGTTGATCTAACTAGCTGCGAAAAAGGCTCCTCCTCCCAGCTGTAACTTGATAGAGTATAATAAATAGTCCCATAGAAACTTAGAGGTTGATCATCAACATAAATAAGCTTTTGAAAATGCAACTTTTTTGGCACACCAATGTAGGGGTTACACACTACACAGTATCACACAAGATGCACTGGGATTTAAATCCAAGAGGCAAAGGTCAACGGTCATCTAAAAACTGATTAGCTACCATTCTGTCTACACAAATGAGATAACATGTAAACAGGCTGCATGTAAAAAAGAGGTATTGCTGAATTGAATACACTGAGTGCAAATGTGCTGTTCTTATTCTATGCATTAATCAGTATGGCACATTTAACAACATTGAAGTTCTAAGAAAACATGATTTTGCATTAAACAGATTTAGTTTGTAAACCGAAAATGCATAAATAAGTCAAAACTGTTACTAGTTCTTCTGATGCAAAGGTGCCAGAAGTTTACAAAGGCTAATGCAATGTCTAAAGTACTCAGAAATGTTAACTATGCTCTCCCTCAAACTGAAAAATAGCACTTCATCTGGTTAAGTAATATTTCAGGTATTAGAACTAACTCGTGTGTGGTTGACTTGAGCTAATCTGCAGCTCTCAATCATATTATACACTGCATTGATCATCCATACCAGTGTTACCCAAATTGTGGGCCGCGACCCAAAAGTGGTGAGTAAGATGAGCGAGGCCGGGCAAAGATTCTGACCTCTTCTGCATGCGTTTTGGCGTTCGTGGAGCCTCCGTTGGCTTTGACAAATGACTCAAAGCCTTTTGGGAATTTGTCTGACCCTCGAAAGACCACTGTAAAGAAGCATAAAAATTGACTTACAACACAATCAAGACAGCCACGATATATACGAGTTGGTTGAGACCCAGAGAAGTTTTGGAGCCACTGATCCAGATAACTCAACTTCACATAAATTTGAGGTGGTCAGAAAACACTATATTATGCCAAAGACCTATACTAATAAAAAATATGACAGACAGAAAAACAATCATTAACGTTCGATTAAATTTTTAAGAGCTTAATGTGTCGTGCAAATGAAGCTCCACCACTGTCTGTACCGTGACAGTCTCCAGTTTGAAGAAACAATGAGGGTGACGTTAATCATCTTGGTCTTGACTGCGTGCTGTTAAGCAGAAACTAACCAACCAATGAACCATGCGAGCATAGATTCTGACCTCTTCTGCATGTGTTTCAGCGTTTGTTGAGCCACCGTTGGCCTTGACGAACTACTCAAAGCCGTTGTCTTTGGTAAATTTTTGTGACCCTCGAAAGACCACTGTAAAGAAGCATAATAATTGACTTACAAGACAATCAAGTGAACATAGATTCAACTGCCAGAGCAGATATCTGATTCAAGAGTTATGCTGCACCTGAAACCCTTAGCCAACTGCATTAGTGGAGCCACCATTGGCTTTCACATATGACTCAAAGTCATTATCTTTTGGAAACATTTCTGACCCTCGAAAGACCACTGTAAAGAAGCATAAAAATTGACTTACAACACAATCAAGACAGCCACGATATAATATTATATGAGTTGGTTGCGACCCAGAGAAGTTTTGGAGCCACTGATCCACACAACTCAACTTCATATTTGAGGCGGTCAGAAAACACTATATTATGCCGAAGACCTATACTAATAAAAATATGACAGACAGAAAAACAATCACTAACGTGCGATTAAATTTTTAAGAGCTTAATGTGTCGTGCAAATGAAGCTCCACCACTGTCTGTACCGTGACAGTCTCCAGTTTGAAGAAACAATGAGGGTGACGTTAATCATCTCAGCCTTGACTGAGCGCTGTTAAGCAGAAACTAACCAACCAATGAACCATGCGAGCAAAGATTCTGACCTCTTCTGCATGCGCTTCAGCGTTTGTTGAGCCTCCGTTGGCTTTCACGAAAACTTCAAAACTGTTATCTTTAGGAAAATTCTCTGACCCTCGAAAGACCACTGTAAAGAAGCATAAAAATTGACTTACAACACAATCAAGTTAACATAGATTCAACTGCCAGAGCAGATATCTGATTCAAGAGTTATGCTGCACCTGAAACCCTTAGCCAACTGCATTAGTGGAGCCACCATTGACTTTCACATATGACTCAAAGCCATTATCTTTTGGAAACATTTCTCACCCTCCAGTCTGAAGAAACAATGAGAGTGACGTTAATCATCTAGGTCTTGACTGCGTGCTGTTAAGCAGAAACTAACCAACCAATGAACCATGCGAGCAAAGATTCTGACCTCTTCTGCGTGTGTCTCTGCGTTGGTTGAGCCACCGTTGGCTTTAACGAAAGCTTCGAAACTGTTGTCTTTTGTGAATTTTTCTGACCCTCTGAACAACACTGTAAAGAAGCATAAAAACTGACTTACAATAAAGTCAAGTTAACAGAGATTTAAATTCCTGTCAAAGCAGGCATCTGCTTCAAGATTTATGCCCCATCTCAAACCCATTGCCAACTCGGCTATAATGAGTGCACACTGACCATACACTTTCCATGGGAACATGAAACAGCAACGGAGAGTCCTGGTAAACTGCCCTCATACGCCAAAGCTAATGAAATGAAGTTGCTAACACTACAACTATTGCCCACAACTAATACTAACAAACTCCAGTCTATTGTTAATGCCACTGCTTGCTTTATTATCAACATTGTAAAATTTTCCATTGGTACCTCAGGCAATATTCGGGATTCTCTTCACTGGCTCCATATTCAACAGCAGGCATTTAAAAAATCTTCGTCATCTGTAACTGCCTTGCTGGGATTCCCTCATTCTACCTGAAGTGCTTTTACACATTGGTCTTCTTCCCTGCAAGGACGTCCTTGCGATGTTCGATTCGACATGGTCTTATTGTTGCCACACGCATGCGCTTTGCTACGGCCCACCATAGGTGCTTTGCCCATATCGGTTCCTCAGCCTGGAACTGTCTTCCCAGTCTTCGGCTTAGAGGTACTATGGTACTACTATCCCTCTCACCTTCCCAGTTCAGGGACATCTTAAGACTTGCTTGTCTGCTGACACAGGCACTAACATAAGTTGACGGTGCTGCCGATTTCTGAGCAGCACTGTATACATTTTTTACAAATAATAAATTTGGTCCTCCACTATTTAGACCAAAGTTCTACCTCTGTTCAGACAGTGCTTTTGAAAAGCCTCTCAAAGGCATCGTGTTAACGCTCAAAGGCATTAACACTTCTAGAAGATCTAATTAAATGTAAACATTGCAAGGCTTGGGATTCAGTACTATGGCAATGATGATTACCATGCATGACGTTGAGCCTCCTTCGAGTTGGACTTGGGTTGAGCGACTTCTTAGTCCAGGCCTTCATTTCTTAATTTGTTGTTTTCTTTAATTTGTTGATCTGATTGTCAGTCCAATATAATGACCAGAAGATTATTGTACCACACTTCTCCCCCCCCCCATTAGTAAGCAATGTTGCATACGACTCAATTGTGGCTACAGGCTGTGGTTGGAAACGTTTTCCGAGGAATGCTTTTGAATGTGTAAGTCTTGCACTGTTGCTTGGATTTTTTCTTTGATATTCAGGATGAGGAAGGACTGGACTCTCTTTTCGTGACCTCTTTGCAGCTCTCCGGGTATCGGTGCTTTGATTGTGGCCAATCACCTACAATAAATTGATAACTAATGTGAAATTCCTTGCAGTTTATCCAGTAATTGATCTAAGTAATTGATAACTGCTGATATTACCAAGGAACACTCTCACTTCATATCCGATTTAGTTATGAGAACTGTTACTACGGTAAATATGACAAGGGAACCTTTCAAAGGCATAGTGGCGACTGAGCCATCTAACGCTTCTAGAAGATCTGATTAAACAAAAAACATCTTTTAAGACAGGATTCTGTTGTATGGCAATGATGATTACCATGACGCACAGCTTCCTCCGCGTTGGACTCAGGTTGATGTTGTCCTCGGCCCAGGCCTTCAGCTCATCAGCTTTAATCTTCTTCAACTCCCTGATCTGAAGAACAAATTAGAAATTGCAATTTTACTTGTAATTGTAACTGCAATTGTAACTGAAATCACAATGGCAGTTACAACTGATATTGTAATGGTAAATAAGTCATGTCTATAATTAAGCTCCTTCTTCATCTAGTTCCCGGCCATTTTAAGCAGATTCAAACGTCCAATGGCACCACTCCTCTTGAAGATGGTGTAGAATAGGGGAAGCAGATTTTGGAATTGGGAAGCAAGCATGTATAAAAACCTTTGATGCCCAAATGATGGCAGAGAAAATCTAACCAAACCATTACAATGTCTCTTCATGGAGTAGGCATAACAAGCAAATCTTAGCAACTAACTAATTACTACCGTAATGTTATCTGCCACGTTATTAATCAGTTGCTGATAAAATCTTACTGTTGCTTGGATTTTTTCTTCGATATTCAGGATCTGCTGATGGGAAGAACTGCACTCTCTTTTCTTGATCTCTTTGCCACTCTTGGTGCATTAGTGTTTTGATTGCGGCCAATCACCTACAATAAATTGATAACTAATGTGAAATCCCTTGCAGTTTATCCAGTAATTGATCTAAGTAATTTATAACTGCTGATATTACCAAGGAACACTCTCACTTTATATCCGATTTAGTTATGAGAACTGTTACTAGGGTAATATGACAAGGGAACCTTTCAAAGGCATAGTGGCGACAGAGCCATCTAACGCTTCTAGAAGATCTGATTAAATGAACAAAAATTAAGAAAATAATTAAACAAAAACATCTTTCAAGACAGGATTCTGTTGTATGGCAATGATGATTACCATGACGGATAGTTTACTCCGGGTTGGACTCGGTTTGATGTTTGTGTCAGCCCACGCCTTCAGCTCTTCAACTTTCAATTCTTTCAGCTGCTTGATCTGAAGAACAAATTAGAAATTTTGCAATTCTACTTGTAATTGTAACTGCAATTGTAACTGAAATCACAATTGCAGTTACAACTGATATTGCAATGGTAAATAAGTCATGTCTATAATTAAGCTCCTTCTTCATCTAGTTCCCGGCCCTTAAGCAGATTCAAACGTCCAATGGCACCACTCCTCTTGAAGATGGTGTAGAATAGGGGAAGCAGATTTTGGAATTCGGAAGCAAGCATGTATAAAAACCTCTGATGCCCAAATGATGGCAGAGAAAATCTAACCAAACCATTACAATGTCTCCTTATGGAGTAGGCGTAACAAGCAAATCTGAGCAACTAACTAATTACTACCATAACGTTATCTGCCACGTTATTCATCAGTTACTGATAAAATCTTACTGTCAAATGTAACAAGCTTTGAACTTCTTCATTTTGAAATCAAGCAGTAAAAAATGCGTTTTCTGCCTGAAAATACCAAATACTTTGATGTCTTTTATTAAAGTGAATGGAATGATGAAAATGTACCTCTTCATCTGTTCCATTTAAATGGTCTTTCCCTGCAAGGATCTCCTTCCAGCTGTCTAAGACGTCCTCTTTCAGAGTAAGACCATCCAGCTGTCTGACCATTATAGTTGTTGACACTTTAATGTAGGGCAAAGAGTAGAGTCTAACACCACTCTTTTGTTCAATCTGATATCTACATAGTTCCCCTTCCACTAATCTAATCAGAGGCTCTCCTAGCTTAGCCATTGCTAGGAATTAATGATTTAAGGAGTTTATTCAATGTAAGCACATCGTTCCAAAGTAAAAAGCGCAATTAAAATGGGAGCTAATTCCAAGTGGAGGGTCCAAACAGTAAAACTTAGGTTCCCTTTTGTCTAATGGAAGAGCAGACTCACAGAACCAAGAGATGAATATTGGGCGACTATGAAAGAAACAGGATGCACAGACAAGATGGAGCATTACCAAGAAGGTATTACCAGACAAGCACAACATGTGTATAGTAAATGCACTGAGAAACAGGAAGCCAGTGAAGGGCGTCAAACAAATATGTAGAATAGGAGTAAATTTAGGAATACATTCAATAACACAAGCAGCGGAGAGAAGGGTCTGATCAAGGCATCGAATCAACCCGAGTGGAAGATCTCTGATGGCAATAATAAGAGCAAACAGAGGAAGTATGGTTGCATACTTGGAGGAGACTCCATACTGAGAACTCAACGAGTGTAGGCCTATTTAGATAGCTAGCAAATGTACATTCCCCGTCTTAAAGTGTCCTTGCATTTACTATACAGTTGTGCTTCCTGTTTCTCAGTGTAATGTTATACATATATATATATATATATATATACACAGATGCACACTTAGATGGTGAAAACTTACCAAATTCAAGAGTGAGTAGAAGAAGACAACGCATTCCAAAGAGAGGGAACAACCATGACCGCCTGAATCTCCAGACGGTCGTAGAACAACTTAGGCAAAGGACTGGGACTATTCCACAGTTGTTAATAATATGAGGGACTTGGAGATCAAATGTATCTGAAGTGCCAAGTTCATGATGTGAGTGTGTGATGGAGCTAGATTATTTAAAGGATATACCCCCACCCCCCATTGTGCCTTGAAGACGAGAATGAGGATTTTTGAATTAGTGTATGCAAAGAGAGAGGAAATCAATGCAGATGTTCAAACATGAAGGCAAAAAAGTGAGAATATCATGGTAGGCATGTGCAGCTGCATTTACGGCTGACTGGAGAGACGAAAGACAAACACTGGAAAGATCAATGAGAAGGGAATTACGGTAGTCAATATGAGAGCATACGAAAGTTACGGTGGCCGATTGTGAAGCACGGTGGTCAATACAATAGTATCTGTGCCATCGAGGAAAGTCAACTTCTGAACTTTATGAGAAGCGCAATACATTCTACAGCTACTGCAGCTACAATTGAAAAAGAACAATGTTCAATATTCAAAACTGATAAAGCTTCTATTGAGTATAGAAAGCAGGAATGATTACTTGTTGAGCTCATTTGGGCACAGCGACAGACTTTTATAGGTGCTAGTTAGGCCCTTCTGAGCTGAATCAAATGATTCCGTGATTTCATTTGTCTGCACGACGTCAATCACTTCCTTCACAAACTCCTGCAGACATAAACAATAACAATCAATAAATTAAAAATTCAACAAACATTTTCAGATTTTTACTTGTTTAACAGTTCCACAAACGTAAAGTATCTGATCATAAGTAGTTAGATAGACCACCAAAACGAATATTGAATTTTGGTTGTAAACTCATGCTTTAAGTATGATAATGAAGTGTAACATGGACATCTCAAAGTTTCATGAAATGCTTTGTGAGGTAGGGTCACGGAATCCACGATATTTCAGAAAGTATTTTAAACATTGCACATCGATTTGAATTTTTCCAGTTCGGAGAACGTCGAGTTGAAAACAATAAAAAAATTAGGATTTTGAATTATTATGTGCAGAGAGAGACAGACAGGCGGTAAGACAGAGGGGGAAGGGGGGGGGGTAATCAATGCATATGTTCATACATGAAGGTAGAAAAGTGAGAGTATCATGGTATGCATGCTACTTATTCTGCAGCCGCATTTATGGCCGACTAGAGAGATGAAAGACAAACACTAGAAAGATCAATGAGAAGGGAATTTCAGTAGTCAATATGGGAGCATATGAAAACTATGGTGGCCGATTGTGAAGCACAGTGATCAATACAGTTGTATAAATTAAATAAAAATGTTAAGAATGTGTAAGGTTAAAGATATGGTCTTTATGTCTATCACAACAGGTATTATTGTAGTTAAGCCACACTGCACGATTTTATTATACACCGTGGTTCAAAAAAAACTAAGCCAAATTGTTTTTCATGTATCTCTGATGCCTGATAACATATCACGCTAAAATTTTCAAAATAATTAGAGAAGTGGACGAAGAATATGATTCCAAAATTTCAAGAAATAAAATTGAACGGATAAAAAGATATGAATCGCTCAACTTCATATGCCAAAATTGCAGTTTACAAGCAATTTTCTGCCAGATTCAGTAAAAAGTAAGCTAAACTGTGTTTCTTATATCTCCAAAGCCTGATAATTAATCATACCCAAGTTTTCCAGATATTTAGAGGATTGAACCAAGAATAGGTTTCCAAAATATCATGTCATAAATTTGAACGGATAGAAAGATATGAATATTTAAACATCAACTCCAGAAATTTCTGTTTTCAGCAAGTCTGGTATGGTGTTCATTCATTTCTCTCACATTATGGCCTCCAAACAGCCCAGATTTGAATCCTGTCGACTATAAAGTGTGGAGCGTTATGCAAGACCGAGTCTACCAGATAACAATCCATGATATAAACGATCTGAAGCAACCAACGCTTGTTGGAAGTGTGGGAAGGCCTGGACCAGAGGATAATCGACGATGCTGTTGCGTAATGCATGGCGCAGCGCTTCCAGGCTTGCGTGCAAGCAGGAGGACATTTTGAGCATCTTAATTAATTAAATAATAAAACCATACTGTTGGAATCATATCGTTAGTTCAATTCTCTACATATATGGAAAATTTTAGAATAATTAATCCTCAGGCATTAGAGATATAAGAAAACATTTGATTGAATCTGACAGAAAATTGCTTGTAAAGTGAAATTTCGGCATATGAAGTTTAAATATTCATATCTTTTTATCCGTTCAACTTTGTCTCATGAAATTTTGGAATCATATTCATAGTCCACTTCTCTAAGTATTTGGAAAATATTAGCTTGATATGTCATCAGGTGTTAGAGATATATGCAAAACAATTTGGCTTAGTTTTTTTTGAACCACGGTGTAGTTGTCAATCTGCAACTATGGAATTCACTATTTTTTCTATCATAATTAAGTTCTCTAATATTGACCAGATCCTGGGTGGTTAACCAATTTCTTGTAGGATGATAATTCACAGTGTCCAACCGAAACTGACTGGTTCTTTCCTGAAATCTGGGACCTTCACATTATTTGTAACGCAGTACAATCAAGACGGCAATATAGGTTTTGTGCTGACAGTTGACAGTGCAAAGTGCTGTCTATCAGCTTGCTGTCACTAATGCATTGTTTTTAGCAGTTCCTTATGCTTGCCTGAGAGTTAGTCATCCTGAGATCGAACTCTTAGTAAATAATTGACTCACCATTCTTAATGCTTCATGTTGAGTGTGACATGTCTGACATTCAGATGATTAGTGAAGTAGGCCTACTTGTACAGTTCCACTGCATCTATAAATAAAAAATAAACAGGACTCTTTAATCAATTTTAGCAGACTCGTCTTCTGAATATTGACCTGTTTGGAGCTTTGTTCTGGTAAACAATGTAGGCCTACTATATGCTATCTCCAGAAATCATAAATACTCTTAGATCTGAAAGTCTAGATTGAAGAAGAGTGGCATTGAGTGGTCACTGGCAGTATACATGTTTGTCTTTCAAATCTGCTTTAAGGGATAAGCTCTCAGTTATTCCAGTTTTTTATAACTCGTCCTATAAAGCTCATTGTGAACAAGGATTTTTTGGGTTAGAGTTCCCCCATGGGTATAGGAACCTGTCTGAAGCAAGTGCTTTATGTACAGTTGCTCAACACTATCAATTCCCCAAGCTTCTCTATCCATGACTCCTCAGTGTTTCCATTCGAAACTAAAGTCGCCTGTTTAGGAATTCTAACCCTGACTCACCTGATCTTCCATCTTCCAATTTTTTTACCCATGCACCACCTTAACTCCTACTCTGTCACCTCTGATAACCGGATTACGACCTTCAGATTACTCTTGTGGTCGTTATCGACAACCTGTCTGACTAGACACGGTGCTCATGAATAAGCTGGTGTTCTGCGCTTTACATTTAAGCGGTGCTTTAGAAATTTGGATTACGATTACGAATTGTTGCAATGTCATTAGATAGCAGCACTTGAATGCAGAGATTGTGATAAATTATTTTTCGTATTGTGTAATTTGCCTCCTCTGAAAAATCTGTGAGCCATGTGCTTGTAAGGACCCTGTGGTTCTTTGTGACTTGTCAAAATTGACAAATAATTAACTATTAATTTACATTATAAACACTTCACAAGTACATCCACAAGTAACATAGGTGATTTTGCGGCATAAGAATTATTGTATATTGATTGAATTGCTTATTGAACTAAATTTTTACTTAATTGAATGCCTTTTGATTATGTTGTTAATAGCCTGTCTTGTTTTTATTTTTTGCTTGGCTTCCTGTCTCTTTTGCCTGGCTGACAATCAGGAATTACCTTTCAGTGCAACTGCACTGTAGTTAGTTATATTAACTTTGTGCTGCATAATCTTGTTAATAGTAATGCCGATAATTATAATACTGTTTCATATGGACTAACAATCACAATCATTGTGCGTTCGTGTAAGGGCGCTTTAGAGGTTAGTAGATTTTACTGCTGAATACATTGGGACCATTGTATCCTTGCCTTCTTTGATCTCACACGTTGGTGTTTCTTGGTGATTTTTGACTGTTAGAGCTAAAACATGGTGTTGTGAATAGGAGCTGTTAAAATCAACCAAAATTGTTTGGGAGGTGGGGGGGGGTGTCCGTAGCTCAGTTGAGAGAGTGCTGGTCGTTAAACTGAACGTCATCCACTCGACCTGGGTTCGAGCCTCATACAGGGCATTAATTTATTAAAGATTCTATTAGCTGCCATTGGCGCTTTTCTGTTGTGTTGCTTGACTCGGGTTCCGCTGAAAATAAGATTGCCCCACTTCTGGCTTGGCCGAACCAGGAGTGATCCAGCACTTAGGCCATTAGTGTTAAGCTACCGAACCCACTGCTGTAAAGCCGACCTGCATGTCATGCTATAGTGGGCCGTGTTTGGTTTTCGAGTTCTGATTGCTATTGATTTCAATTGTTTTCCCACTGGTATATGTAAAAAAATTAAGTACGAAATATAAAATTGTTTATTTGAACACTTGCTTGCTATCCGCATTTTTGTGTTGCTGGTGTGATTAACACTGTATAAATGATAACAGAGACATAATGTTTATCTGGTTGTTCATTGCACTGTTGTTTTGTCTATTAAAGCAAGGTCAGCCTTTTCTTGACGTCAGTTGTATGTCTTTATATTTACACATCTTATTATCATAAATTTTGAAATTCAATGCATCTCTTTGTTCTGTTGGTCAGGACACTTACAGCAGTGCTGTTCAAATTTTTGACACAATGGACCACTAAAGAAATTAATTAACTAGAAGCCAAAGGCCAAACCAATAAACACAAAATCAACCACTAAAATTTACTGAAAATTATTAAGAGGCCTTCCATAAATGATGTCACGCACTTTAGACCAATTTTTTACCCCCTCGTCACACATCAACACAAAATTCACTTGATATCTAGTAAGGGACCATCACATATTGTCACAAATGCGTGACCCTCCTAGGTGCATGACATGATTTATGGCTGATCCCTAACTGTCATCATCATCATTATCATTCGCCATGAGCCGTATGCTCGTAGGTGTCCAATGTCAACTTCGTCTTCTTCTTCCAATAGTCTCTGTCCTGCGCCAGGTGGAACAGCTTTTGTAGTGAGTCACCACACCAGTCCTCTATGTCCTCCTTCCATTCCCGATGAGGTCTGCCTCTCTTATTAGTTCCGTCCATTATTCCGAAAACAAGAGTCCCTAACTGTATTAAAATTTGAATATGGAACAATCATAACATATGTTTGTGGAGTGTGGACATTGCCAAATGACAAGCCAAGTTACAAATGAATAGCTATGCACTATAGCTCTTCACTACACAATTGTATCTATTAATTACCTACAACGCTCTTGAAACCTCTCAACCAACTTACATTTGCCAACTGTTCACCATGATCCCATCCAAACGCCTGGGTCTACTTGCTTATCATCTTTTTTTTATCTCGACCTCCAATCACATCCTCTCTGAAATTCTGCAAAAATTCCTTAGCCTATCGTGCACCAACTCTTTGGAACAGCCTCCCAAAAGATCTCCCTGTTAGTTTGCTCATCCTCCTAACTCATCCCTTAACATGCCAGTAACCTCTCCTCCGCTTGCACTCCTCTGACCACTAAAAACGGAAATCTTCCAAGCAATCCTATTCTCACTGTACGACTGGATAGCAGGGTGTTAAAGGGTAAGAGATCGCTGAACATGACAAATGAATTAGGATTTTTAAGGAGTTATGGTGGATTTTAATGATTCATTTAAGTGGACGACACTCCAGTGGTTAGCATGATCAGTATCATAACTTGACCATCTCCACTATGATATCCACATGCAGTGGGGCGCGGTGGTGTAGTTGTGGTGTTATTGCCTTGGAGCCGGAAAGTTCGAGGTTCATAACTAATCCACCTAGCTGCGTAGGGACCTGTAAGGAAAGTCCTTCACTCAAATTGCTCAGCATTTCGGCGTGAAACTCCGATGCAATGTCCGCTCTGCATTCGGGAGCGTCTCTGAGTAAAAGATAGCTTGAAGGGGTGCTATAACAAGTGCACATACAAACAAGCAGTAATGGCGCCAGACATTTTTAGAGGCCAGGGCATAATCAACACAGAATTTCCAGATTTCGGAATTGCCTGTTTGCGAAATCATATCGAAAAGTAGCCAGAAAGTTGTGATATGAACAGCTAAATGGAGACATTAATATTAATACATTTTGCTATGTACATTAAATGCATACTTTATTGGTTTCGATAGTAACTCACTGCAGAAAGAAATAATTGAAGAAAGATTGGAGGGAAGGAGGTGCAGAGGAAGGCCTAGACAAAAACTGCTGGACGGGATGATGGAAGAGGGTTACAGAGAACTGAAGGACATGGCACAACAGCGGGAAACGTGGAGACATTGGACGTTTGGACCTGCCGCTTGGCAGAGAACGTAAAGAAGAAGAAGAAGTAACATTATAAGACTTGTGATAGCATCATACTATTTGGATGCCCCATATCACAAATACTGTGAACATGACCACACAGCACCAATTTTGTTCACTTTACCATTGGATAATCCACACCTGGTGGAATAAGTTGCCAACTTTAATGTCTTCATAAGGAAAACTAATCATATAACGGCAGCAATAGAATGTGAACTGGGCAACTTATTAATTATTTTTGGAAGTAATTCCAGGAATTTTTTTATTGTTCTTTACAAGGCTTTGTTTCTCCATTCACCTTCAGAAATTGATCCAGGCTTTTCAACATCTCAGTATTCCTTCTCAAAACTTCATTTATTGATGTTGCATTAAATGCAGCATCTCCTGCCTGTGATCTGGATGCTGTTGGCATCCGACTTGTCTCCTGATGATTCGATGCAGAATCCTGATTCCTCAGCGAACCCTTCACTTTTGGCAGAACTGAATTTTCTAAAATATCTAGGCCAATGTCAAGGAAGAGAACATAAATAAATGCTTTCCTGTTGTTAATGATGATGAGATTTACCAAAATGTCAAATTTAGGTATTAAACTAACGTTATAATCTTCATTATAATCTATTTGTAAGGAGCAGAGCAAAGCAACTAGTATTTGAAAATCAGACTAGTTTTAATTCAATTTATAGCTTAACAATGGCAATTGAAGATAATTTATAGCTATAAGATGCTGGGGAAGTGGGGATAACACTGCACTGTTGTTAGCAAGAATGTCTTCGTTAGACATTTTCAGTTGTATCTGCTGTACAAAGAAGTAATGCTACAGGCAGCGTCACTATTATTTTTTACATTAAGCACAAGTTAGTTAAAGCTACAGCAATAACTGAGCAACATAAATATATCATAAAGTATCATTTGTGTCAATTAATTATCTAGCAATTTTGAACTAACCAAAGCTGAGCTGAATTTACTTACTGATCTTTATCAGGACTTTAGAGTCTTGGGCCTAACTACACATCTATGAATAATTGTTGAAAATAGGGTAAAAGCAGCAGCGACGAAATGTTTTATTGGCCTACAAATTGTTAGGGCAGTTCCACATGAGTAGTATCACCCAAGAATGGTGGAACGTAAATATTATCTAGTGATACACTTTTGCTTTTCAAAGAACAAATGAATGTCTGAAAATATGACCATAATCACATTTGTCATATTACAAATCCACTATATTTCACACTAATTTTGTTGTAACCTTTCAGCAACTAGGTTGTCTAGAACAACCTTTGTATTTTGGACCAACCTTATAATTTCATCCATTTAAATTACCACGATATATGAAGTTTGTTCCTGTAAGCCTAATTAGAATCACTGTTAATAACAAAGCCAAAAATTGACTCAAAAGGATACACGAAAAACATTGAATCTTCTTGAGCTCCAAGTTGACTGCGTTCCATCGCTCTGGATCACGAACTGTGTCTTTGTAAAAACTGTGCCTTTCACTGGCCGGTGTATTCACCCATGACGACCAGTCAAGCGCAGCCCGGATGTAACTGAATATTAACAGAAAAGAGATTTAATATAGTATATGCTTCCACTATATTAGCTGACCTTGGCTAAAATAATATTAGGGTTGAATGCAACACTGCAGCTCACATGAAAAACTTTATATGATGGTCATAAATGAAGCAACATTGTTCACCACTTTACCGACCATAGTGTAGTAAATGGTATGGGGAAAATCATCTACACTCGGTCGGTAAAGGGTTAATATGCAGTCGCAACGCAACAGGTATGTATCAAGATACGTAAAATTCATCAATTCGTTCAGCACATTTTTAAAGCGCACCTTCAATATTTCTACTCAGCTATGCTCCCGACCCAACCCTGGCAAGACGGAAAGACTTTAGGCCGTTATCAAATATGTAAGAAAGATCCATAAGCAGGAGCCCATTTAAAATGTTTGACATTGCATAACAGAGGCATGCACAAACGGAATCAACAGCTCACCATGAGTTGCAGAGTAAAAAGAGTGACAACCATGATGACTCAAAGTAAAGCAGCCGAGATCTTGCAAGTAAGCAGGCACTCCGCCCAGTAGGAATAGCCAAACCAATAAAGTATATGCACATGTCAAGACAATAAAGTCCTTGAAGGACTACTCAAAAGATAAGCAAGATTAGCACACATATAAGGATGCTTAGAATCAGAACAGCTTATGTCATACCTTAAATTGCATACCATTTACTAGGACCTTCTAGAACTGACCTTTCGTACTGGACGTCAGGTCTATCAATATTCACGAAATGGTATTGACCATTCGGCAGAAGAAGACGACAAAATCCAGCTGGCCAATCGCATAAGAGTTTGCTTCTCAGCAACTGACTCTTAAAATAGAACAAACCGACAGTTCCAAGAAACAAACTGCTGAAGAATCTCGGCTACACTATCAACATAATAAAACTTAATTTCTACATCTATTAAAACATAGAAATGATAGAAAGTGATCTTCGTGTACCTAAATGCTACATTGTAATGTAATTGAACATTATTATATCATCTTGTAAGCACTGGTAACCTGCCCAGAATTGTTGCTAGCTCAGACATTACTGCATTCTGAAAGCAAATAATGTTGCTAATGCCATCACGGGTGGGCTCTTCCCGTCCTTACCTCTGATTGTGTTGGTCTCAAGTGAGGACTGAGCTCAATCTGCATGTCAAGACATGTGCGATCCGTGAAGACAACACGCACAATTCCATTCGATTGAGCTGTGAATCGACCAACGCCGGCAACTACACACTCCTCAATAGTACGCGTCATCAGCGGAGCTTCAGATGTCTCAGCTGATGTCACAGACTAAGGAAGCCACAAAACACATACCTTATACCAATATACCTACCATCAATCTTTAATATAACATGCAACACAGTGATATGCATTAGAGCTATTTTTGCAATGCAAGTATATTTTAAAACAGAAGAGAAGAATTCAGTACTCAGCCAATCAGCCATAATGATGTTTCACGCCCTAATGAAGAGCTACATTACCAATAACAAGAATTAGGCACCTAACGAGAACTGAATATGTGACCATGGTTGAGAGAAGGAACCACTTGTCGGGAATGAACTTATCAACAGTTTCCATATAATAGGAAATTCGTGGTAAAAATTTCAGGACGTTTGGTACAAAGTTTACGCACCTAATAAATGAAACTTTAAAAATCATTTGGTAGAAAATCACACATAAGAATTAAACCTGCCTAATTCCTACACATAATTCAAAAATAACATATTTTGGCACGAATCTATCAGGTGGTGTAAGATTCTGTGTCATGCAGTGAGCCAAAGGTGCAGTTGAATTAAATAAGTGCAAAAATCAATTAAAAAATCATGGTCTTTATGTCAACTCTATTTTCTGGCTGACAAAGAAAACGACAAGTGGTCCATTTACTCGGTTGGGGTAACATACATATACATTACCCCTTTAAAGATATTGCTACTCAGATATGCCTAACTGCATCATATAGATAGTACTGATAGCAAAAAACAATACTAAGCAAGTAAAATATTGGAAATATTCACAACATGCCACCTAATGTAACATTCAGTGAAACGTCAATACTGCATTGTGTGCACAGCCAAATTTTAATTTTTTTTATAAACAATTCACTGGACAACAGTGATTTTGCTACCTGCACACTTTTATGTGTTTCTTATGCAGTTTCTGCTGCTGATCACGAAAATCACCTTGAAATTGTCCCATCACGTAAGGTTTTTGAGAAATCGTCAAATTTTCGTTACGTTTTGGAATCGTAAAAAAACAGTGGTTTTAGGCATTAGGCATCCATAAAAGTGGTATAACTTTTGTTCTGTTTGAAATATTTTGATGAAATTTGGCCATCTGGTGTAAATATGAATTGTCTTTAAGCTTGTAAAATTTCATGTCGAAATTCTTACTTTTGGCCAAGATATTGGCCAAAACCCTAAGGGTCCCCCCTTTTTTGCTCATCCCGTACATTGTACATGTGCAACTAAACAAGAAATAACTGTAAAACATTAATTTCATGTTTTTCAACTTTTCTAAGTGATACAGTCATCATCAGCATCAATATTATGAGGAAGAACTGTTATAAAGATTTGTTTTCCAATGAAACTAAATTATAGTATATTGTAAATGTGTACAATATAATGTGAGCGTGTAAGTTAAAATGTTGCATGCTGTTTTTTCAAAAACCTTACGTGATACAACAATTCTGAGCACACCATCGTGTTCAGCACGTCACATTCTATAGAAAATAGTGAAAGATTTTCCGGAAATAACAAAAATTAAGTTATAGTATATATTGTAAATTATATGCAAAAAATGAGCATTTAAGTTAAAATCTTACATGCTGTTTTCTCAAAAACCTTACGTGATACAATAATTCTGAGCATACCATCGTGTTCAGCACGTCAAATTCTATAGAAAACAGTGAAAGATTTTCCGGAAATTAAAAAAAATTAAGTTATAGCATATTGTAAATTATATGCAATAAAGTGAATAAACGAGCATTTAAGTTAGAATCTTGCATACTGTTTTTCTCAAAAACCTTACGTGATACAACAATTCTGAGCATACCATCGTGTTCAGCACGTCAAATTCTATAGAAAACCATCAAAGATCTTTTGGAAATAAAAAAAATTAAGTTATAGCATATTGTAAATTATATGCAATAAAGTGAATAAACGAGCATTTAAGTTAGAATCTTGCATACTGTTTTTCTCAAAAACCTTACGTGATACAATAATTCTAAGCATACCATCGTGTTCAGCACGTCAAATTCTATAAAAAACCATCAAAGATCTTTTGGAAATGAAAAAAATTAAATTATAGCATATTGTAAATTATATGCAATAAACGAGCATTTAAGTTAGAATCTTGCATACTGTTTTTCTCAAAAACCTTACGTGATACAACAATTCTGAGCATACCATCGTGTTCAGCACGTCAAATTCTATAGAAAACCATCCAAGATCTTTTGGAAGTAAAAAAAATTAAATTATAGTATATAGTAAATTATGCAATATATGAGCATTTAAGTTAAAATCTTGCATACTGTTTTTTTCAAAAACCTTACGTGATACAAAAATTCTGAGCACACCATCGTGTTCAGCACGTCAAATTCTATAGAAAACCGTCAAAGATTTTTCGGTAGCAAAAAAAAAGTTAAAATTTGTTGTCCAGTGTTGCAATAAACAAAGTCAGTACGAAAATTTTCAATGCAACATATCATGATGTCTTGCACAACATAATATGTTGTAGATTTCAATAGTGCCTAAGACATAGACAATGGAGTGCAAACAACAATATTATAATTGTCTTATGATCTTCAGTTATAGGTTGATGGTCCTAATCAAAAGCTACCATGCACTATATACACCGTGATTCAAAAAAAAGTAAGCCAAATTATTTTTCATATATCTCTAGTGCCTGATAACATATCACGCTAAAATTTTCCAAATGTTTAGACAATTGGACGAAGAATATGATTCCAAAATTTCATGGGATAAAGTTGAACGGATAAAAAGATATGCATCTTTAAACTTCATATGCCGAAATTGCCGTTTACAAGCAATTTTTGGTCAGATTCAATAAAAAAGTAAGCTAAACTGTTTTTATTATATCTCCAATGCCTGATAATTAATCATACTAAAAGTTTCAAGATATTTAGAGAATTGAACCTAGAATAGGTTTCCAAAATATCATGTAGGCCCTACTAAGTTTGAACGGATAGAAAGATATGAATATTTAAACTTCATCTACGGAAATTTCAGTTTTCAGCAAATCTGTTATGGTGTTCGCTGCAGTTTTGATGCCTGATAGTTCCCAATTTTGGTCTTCAGTGATCCTGGAGTAACATTTTACGGAATATAAAGTGTGGAGCGTGCATATTGAAAGACCGAGTCTACCAGACAACAATCCATGATATAAACGATCTGAAGCAACGCTTGTTGGAAGTGTGGGATGGCCTGGACCAGACGATGCTGTTGCCTAATGGCGCCAGCGCCTCAAGGCTTGCGTGCAAGCTGGAGGATGACATTTTGAGCATTTTATTTAATTAAATAATCAAACCATACCGTTGGAGACATATTGTTAGTTCAATTATCTACATATCTGGAAAATTTTAGAATGATTGATCATCAGGCATTAGAGATATGAGAAAAACTTTGACGTACATTTTACTGAATCTGACAGAAAATTGCTTGTAAACGGCAATTTTGGCATATAAAGTTTAAAGATTCATATCTTTTTATCCGTTCAACTTTATCCCATGAAATTTTGGAATCATATTCTTCGTCCAAGTCTCTAAATATTTGGAAAATTTTAGCGTGATATTTTATCAGGCATTAGAGATATATGAAAAACAATTTGGCTTACTTTTTTTTGAATCACGGTGTACTTGGCCAGAATGTCATACCTGATTCAAAGTCTAATGAGAAAATTGTGCAGTAACACCAAGTTAACTATAAGTTAGCAATTCAAAAGTATATTTGCGTACTTCGTAGCAACTTTGATCATCTTTAGTGATTAACAGCTGTGCTTCATTTGACAAAACCTGCAACAAACTAACAACAAAAGAAAAAAATCAATCACAAGTTGACTCCTCAACTCTGTTGATAACCATAACTCAAATATTTATATAGGACCCACTTGGAGAATAAAACAAAAAAATTCCTTTTTAATGACTAATGTCATTTTGCTTTATGGGTGAAAGCTGGAGAGACTCAGAGGTTCCTTTTGAATAGTTAATACCATACAAACAAGACAGAATTAATCAATTTATTTATTTATTTATTTATATATCATCAAACCTTTTCTTCTCTTGTGGCCTTGTACACTAGAAGAGCTTCTGAAAGACTCACGCTATTAGAAGCGCTTCATAAATGTTTTGAATCAATACAATATAGTGTTATAAGCCACTAACCGAGCTCCAACTTGAACGAGTTTGGCAATAGAATATGGAAAATCCAGAGAAACTGGGGGAGGATAATGAATCGAGTACGTCCTTTCATCTATCTGAAAAGAAACCAAGTTATTGAATTTTCTTCAACTCTTAAACTACAAACTCCAAGCCAAAATGTCAACACAAATGCTGCACATGTTTTATTTCACAATATATAACACTGACCACAGTGACCAGCTAACGTGTTGTGTGAAACAGGCATGTTCTGATGAGCTGGTGGTTTAATAACAATTGTAAACAATTACTGGTGCACACAGATACAAGTGTCAAAGAATCACCTACTATAAACCTCAAGTTTATTCAGTGGTGCGAATGAAATACCCTCTAAATACTGTATTGGTGGGTGTATGGTGTGCCAAACAGATTTGCGGATAAATGTCTTTGGTAAGAGTGTATTGGATTAAATGTCACTAGATAATATTTACGTTCCACCAGTCTTGGGTGATACTACTCATGTGGGACTACCTTAACAATTTGTAGGAAAAAGTCATGATGTATCCTGATAAATAAGGAGAAGTGATTAAGTTACCACAGAAGAGAAGCAGTGTTTGAGGATTCACCGCAAATACCTGGTCATCGGTGAAGATGAAGTGACTGAATGTCTGTCCAGTTACTGCAGATGAGCAAATGATTGATCCATCTTCTGGATAGATTTCTATGCACTTTTGATCGTGCCAAAACAACCTGGAAATGCAAAGCACAGAATACAAGAATGTCATTAAATTGAGAAATCATAATGAATGGCAACACGGCAGATCACAACGAATATGCCTTTAACATTTTGTGTCAAGTGTATCTTCAAAAATTGACAGTTTGTCCATGCAACATCCAAGCAACTCATAATGATAGGCTGTCCAGTCATTTACTATCGCATTATCTACTGAACAATGGACATCTCATGTTGACTGTACTCTTATTTACTGTCCAGTTATTTACTGTTTGTACTTCATTCAACCTCTAGACTTCTAATCTGAGAACAAATATTGAAAATAAATTGTTCTAAATGTGTTGATATCTCACTTCCTTTTTCTTACATACATACGTATAATTATATATTATTACTATTATTATTATTATTTAGAATGTTTTATATAGCACCTCTTCAAGGTGGGCTACTCAAATACTAATAAAAATCAGGTCGACATCTGACTGACCGATATACCGTTCCTTTCATGTAAAATGCCTTGACCTTCCCCGAATACAGTCCTTCTTCTTTAGAAGAAGCGCCATCTACTGCTGGCTCTTTTTTAAACTTGTGCAGATGCGGTGCAGGGCATTTAAGACCCAGAGTTCTTGGCAGCGCCGTATGAACAACAGTTGACGGATCGCTTGACTCGTGCATCTCAGAAAGATCGTCCACAACCTCACGCAAATGTTCCATCGCTTTTTGATGTGCCGAAAAAAAATTTGGCATCTCAGCAAACTTGACGAGTAACTGGACAGGATGTGACCAGTCAGATGGAAAGCCTTGCATTGAATGGTGCTGAACGGTCCAACAATAATCCCACGATGTAGCATTGAATATCGTAGACGTCGTCTTTGCTTCAGTACATGGTTTCGATCCATCTGGAAAACAATCTTTGACTAACGGTGTTTTATCGGATTTCTTTGGCGCTGTCTTCGAAACTTTTGAATCTTTAAAATCAGAAACTGATGAATGGTCGTTTGGATTGGCTGAACTGGAATTGCTTTCAAGGCGGGAATCAGATTTACAACCGGTAAGTGTTGTCACGTCTAGTACATAAAAGATAAAGAGATTCATTAATAGGAATTCATTCAGATTAAAAGGCTAGAAGACTTAATATTCTATATACAACTTTTTTACAATAAAATTTATACATGAAATTTCTCTAATGTATTACTATACCATAGGCGTTTCAGGTGACTTAATTTTCCTCAATTATTAGATTATTACAGATTATAATTTAAGAAATATAATTTTTATATAAAGCATATTTCTTAAATTATAATCTGTACATAATAATCTAATAATTGAGAAAAATTAAGTTTATGCTCATCTCCTTGAAACTGAATATTCCAAATCACAACCGGATGCAGATGGGTCAAAATTTAGGATTAGCAATATTGGAGCACCTTTGATTAGTGTACAAAGCGAGAGGCTCTATATAAATTAATAGATACAATACAATACACACAAATTTTGGATAAGCAATTAATTATGGAGCACTTCTGATTACTGTGCACTGCAAGAGGTGCCATTTAAATTTATAGATACAATACTATACACCCAATCATGTACCAGAACATGGTGTCCTTACTTTTGCAATCTCTTTCAGTACGATTCAAATTATCGTCACTCAGTTTGGCAAGAAATCGGACGGTAAATGCTCGACGGTGAGAAGCCAGACAAACGTTTGCATGACCTTCAAGGGAAGACAGCTGGATACTTCCATCTGGAAAGATGGTAAACTGACACTTGGACAGACATGGAGGCCATGACACGAGAAATATGTCCGAATGGTATCTCTGTTTAAAGAAAAAAACACATTGTAAAAAAACCATTTATTTAAACAAACCACTTCATTCTAAGTAAAGTTAACCATCAATAACTTGAAGCTTCAAGGACAGTTTTTGTCAAGTTCAAGATTTGAGAGTACTGAGTAAAGTAAAATTTCCTGATATTTGACATAGCAAGTGATGCACAATAAACACTATCATTTTACATAACTAAGAAACAGAAATAATTTTATTTGTAAAGAAAAATCTAGGGTTAAAGCTACATATTATAAGTTGGCTTTGCTGCCTTATTCAGACGTAAAACCTACAAATATGTTGCATGGATCAAGAAGCTCCTGGCACAAAAAAGGACGATCTACGAAACGATTTCTGAAGTCAACGGCAAGCTGAACCTTTTGACGATAGGAACTTGTCACAAATCGTGTTCGCTGTTGTACTGACGCATAACCTAGGTGAAAACATTTTGTACATAAACAAGTAGGAAATAAAAGCAATTTGATTGATTATATTAAGTCGCAGGTATTTCTTGAATATGTGAAGACCATGCATTTCACGAATAGCTAAGGGGATACTGTGCCAAACATTAGTGTCTGTAAATCTGATAGAGAACAACCAAGTGTTTGTATGAGCAAATTGCTGTTGATATAAACTTGAACTTTTTGTAAAATAGGAATGAAAATCAGAGGCACACAAGAATAGTTGTCTATAGGCTACTGGTGTTAAGGTTAGCCAAGTTAGCATTGGTTAGGACAGGGAGATGGTTGAATGGTAACATGTTGGAAGGAAGATCAGAAGGACGTTGGTTCGATACCCGTTAGCCCCCCCAGTAGTAATTACGCTCACCTTGCACGTAGCCAAACAGTCAAATTCATCTCATGTTAAACTTGCAATCATCGGTTACTACTATATTAAGTAATCTTACTGTGTTCAACCAGACTTAATTAACGAATGTAGACCATTAGATCACATTCATCTGTAATCAACTAGTGATCAGATAACTCGATAAATCATAACTAGCAAGGCCCCAAACCAATGGAGTCCCATTCACATGCGCAGGCAAGTCAAATCAGAAGCGGTGCTTTTAAGAGCTGCCAAATGTAGTTCCATTTACTTTGAAGTGGATGCTGTCCGACTCCTGGTGGCTGAAGATGAAGAAACACTGAACTGCAAGGAGATAATTTCAGCTCAGATCCGTCGGCAAAAGAAACAGAAACTGAATGATTGGTATACAAAATATACTGAACGGGTACTACTTGCTCATCCATTTACTCTGTTCAAATGCTACAACAACAAAAAACATACTTTTTTGAATTGAAATAATGATTTTTTTTAACAAAATAACATCATTAGGGGCCGTCCATAAAGTATGTCACGCTATTTTTGACCATTTTTGACCCCCCCCCCCCCTGTCACAAAGTGTCACACATGGCCTGACCCCCCCCCCCCCCCCCCCCAAAGTACGTCACACTTTCGAACAAATGTTTTTACTTAACTGTCACCTCATTCAAACTTAATCTAAAACACACTTTAATAACTATAATATATAAACTGTATTAATTTTAATATAAAATTTCCACTTAGAAGAACTTAGTATCACATTATTAAAATGACTTTAACAGTAGTATCGTATTATTGTCAACAGTAATCTGTTGTCACAGTTATTCATTGCAGCAGTAACTCAATGTAGATTGAATTTGAATAAAAAAATTGCAAAATTTAGACTAGACAATTATATAAAACACATCATTTATCTGCTGCTTAATTTTTGAACCTGTGAATTACGTTTAAATCAAAAATATTCACTGGACATCCTCCATCCATGGCGAAGTGAAGTGTTCATCCATAGTTACGATTGGCATCAATCTTTCACCATCGTCGTTTCCTGGTGAAAGATTGATGCCAATCGTAACTATGGATGAACACTTCACTTCGCCATGGATGGAGGATGTCCAGTGAATATATCGGAAGTCACCGTGCGCATGCGCAAGAAATTATTTATCGTGAACAACGCATTCCGGAGATACGCATTTAATACAATCATGCTCAGTATTTCGACATAATAAAAAATTAAACTAATTCAAATGTTTCAAATTTTTTTATTTTTTGGACATTACTTAGTAGAAATATAAATTAAAATAAATTAAAATAAATAAAAATAAAAATAAATGTGTGACGTCACACATGACCTGACCCCCCCCCTCCCCCCTGTCACAAAGTGTCACACATGGCCTGACCCCCCCCCCCCCCCTCCAGCGTGACATACTTTATGGACGGCCCCTTACAATGTAACATAATTATTATAGCCTGAATAAATGCCTGACTACGAGACGTGTTTGGACATGCCATGCAACATGTAAAACAATAATATTATCATAGCGCAATCTAACTCAACAGATACCGTCAGGCGCCTTTTTTGAACGCAGGAACAAGCAATAATAAAAATCAAATTAAACGCAGTAGCAAGTCGTTGCAAACCTAAAAATCTACCAGTTTCAGAAGAAAGAATGTACCAAAACCCAGTTCGTACTTGCCTCCATAAACAAAACGCCACCGGAAGTTGATAATATCGTAGCTTTGCATAGATTTTTGTAAAGATTAGAGTGCTCTCCGTATCTGCATTTCAGGTCGCGTTTCACTAAAATTAATGTACAATCACCACATCTACGCATAAGCTTGTTGTTCGAAATGTGCTTTTGGGTGGATCAATATTTATAATGTGGTGTAGGCTTAGTGGTTTTTGTTTAACTGAAGCACTTTGACAAAATCTTTGAGCTGCCAACATTTGAAAAATGTATAGTTTCCATTCATATCTGCTTTTCGTAGATGTTAACTGCTGACTTCCGGGTCAAATTTGTAACCTTTCATCACGAAATTGATTAGTTTGCTGTTTGGTGTTATTGGTATTTCATTCAATTGCGATGATGATAAACGGATGGATTACTGATATCCTCTTTTATTTAAATTAATCATCATAGAAACTATATTTGTACATTACACTTTTTAGTATTAATTTTGTATTCACCTAAAATGGGTGTTCACGGATTATGGCAGTTGTTACAGTCCACTGGACATCCCGTCACTCTGGAGTCCCTGGCAGGCAAAGTCCTGGGAATCGGTAAGTTCTTTTTACATGTACATTCTTTCCGCGATGCATGTTTTCTGTGACCATTACTAAAACTACTGAGTTAAAAATGCTAGTCATTGACTGCCAACATCATTCGGTTGTTCTGAGTGATGTTGGCAGTCTACTAGTACTGCATATCTGATTCAGTAGTCCTAGGTATATGCCTATTCGTGATCTCGGTCGAATTTTAATACTTTATATCAAGACTATTCGCACAAATAAAAAATCTACGGACAATCTAGCTCAAGACATTTAATTGGCGTCCTGCAGCAAATCCATAAAATTGTATCTCCTGCCTACAGTGCCCTTCTGAATGTTCTCAAATTCACCTTCTTTTCAATTTCCAACTGCCACGTATAATGGGCCATGCGAAAATGGGTCTTTACTGTTACATCGTCTGGATTATCTGCCAGGCTTCACTTGAGGAGTGGGGGACCATGCATCAAAGTAACCACAGACAGGTTTAGAATGGTCAAACATCCACTAAATTTTCTAATTGATGCTGGAGATGTGATTCAGACATTGCTAAACTTACCAAATCTGTCTGAACTTGGCATACATTGTCTAGTTAGAAAACGTATAAAAAGTTTGCATAGTTTACATATTACGCTGATTGTTGAATACAGTGTGTGTCTTTCAGATGTGAGCATGTGGTTACACCAGGCCAGCAAGGGTATGCGAGATCGTCATGGCAACGCCATCCCAAATGCCCACCTTGTTGTCCTCTTTAGACGCGTCTGCAAACTGCTGTATTATCGCATAAAACCGGTGTTTGTCTTTGACGGAGGTGTTCCACTTCTGAAGAAACAGACTTTGGTTCGTATCTGCTGCTAAATGAGTTTGAAATAATTATTGATGAATTATCAATTCATAATTAATTAAACTTTTTAATTTGTTCACCCGATTCTGGCTCATACAGTTGCATATTTAAAATTAGACTTTGTTACATTAAGATGATTATGATAAGCATGCATTTGTTTGACGATATCAAGAAATTGTATAAAATTTAATTAGAGTTTTATTTTGAATACTTGTACTTGATAATTTCATTTACCAAATGCCAGTAAGCAGTGTATGAACAGATGCTCTTGTTTATGGCAACCACTCATTAATAAACAATGCAACAACAAGACAACCTTTCCTTTGGTAGTCACCTACAGTGATATTGCACAGACTTTATGAGACTCGATTAGCCTTAACAGATTGCATATCTAATAATCTATGTAGCAATATGAGGACTTGTGGTGTTTGCATATCTATCTATACACATACCTTTAACCACTTGTACAGACAGTGGTAATGGGAGTGTGCACTCGTCCGTGTTTATCAATAAATATTTGTACTCTAATTTCTCTAACTCACATTTCGTGTGGGTATGTACCGGTATATAATATATATGTATATATATATATATGTCTATATATATATATATATGGGTGTATATACACAGGTATGTTAGCGTAGTTAAGGTTTTGCTTTTGTGTTATTTCATTTTCATTTGGCCGTGTCACATCTGTTTAACTCTACGCTCTCAGGTGGCCCTGGCTCGTGGGACCTTCGGTCCCTTTTGGGTCTCCTGGGTAGCCATCATATTTGATTACCATGAGGCGTAAAAAAAATTGTTGTGTTTCCGGTAACGCGACCGACCCATTTTTACGGCCGCGACCCAAATATTTTTGTAAAAAAAAGTTATTAAAAAAAATATTTTTTCAAAAAAAAATTTTTTTCCCCAAAAAAAAAAAAATTTTCAAAAAATATTTTTTTTAACATTTGTATTGACATAACATAAGAGACGTCAACAAAATGAAATTAATAGAACTGTTTCTAGAGCAGTTTTAGGTGCAGACAGTCGGGGAAATAGGCAGTTTATACTTGCTTAGAACACGTACTATGTTTCAGCGTGCAAAAAAGACTAGTGGGGTATACTTTTTTGGATAGTCAGTGCTGCATAAAAATATTTTACAAAATAAAAATATTTTCCGACCTACCTACCCAATTTTTGTTAGCTCTGTTACCGGAAACACAACATTTTTTTTTAGGCCTGATGCAATTACAACATGTCTTGAATTGGTTGCCGAATAAAAGATGTAATATGTTATGTTATGTAGCGATTGTTTGTTTTTATTCAGGCTCAGAGGCGACGCCAACGAGAGGAAGCCCAGGTCGATGCTGATCAAACTGCGAAGAAGTTAGTGTCGAGGTTGCTTCAGAAACAGGTCCTCAATCTGGCTATGAATCCAACTTCAAAACCAGAGAAAAGTGGCTCATCGTCACGGACAAACACATCGGAGCCGGACATTTTCACCCTGCCTCCAATTCCAGAACATTTGTCAACTGCATCGTATGTTACGTTTTCTGTATCACTATATTTGGGCTTTGTGTAAATTTATTTTGTCAATGTGAATTAAATTTACCAGTTGATATTGAGGTTTATATGATGTACAGATATATATTTACTTGAATGCATATTCTGCTTCTACGCTAGATATGACTGCACACTGCCTTTTGTCAGTACTGGTTTAGTATAATGCATGTACAACATTGTACATAGAGAAAATTAACCGTAAATTTTTTCCCTGATACTTCAGCTGCTATGCAAAGTCTAGATTCACTGTGCAGTGATCAGCTTAAATTGTTGAATCTTGAAAATATATCGAGGAACCTCTGTGGCATTTTAAGGTTGTAAAGTACAATTTTGATGTGCACAGAAAAGATTCACAGTCACAAATGTCTTTCCTCTTGTTGACGCGACATGTGTGCATGATTCTTGTGTTGGTTTAGAGTTATCTAGAGACTTTTTAAAAGTTTAATATACGATATTTTGTTTATTTAAACAACCAAGGTGTGAGCCTGATGAAGGGAATACCTGGGAACGTAGGATGGAACAACGCGAAACTATTTTCGTAAGCATTTGTGTCATATTTCCTTTAGCATTTTTAAGATACTTAGTTTAATTTCATAGCTGTACATTTCTTTTCTGGACATTTGTTTGAGTTTTCTGGAATCTCTGAAAAGCATTACTATCGAATTCTCTGCATAGTCATGGTTTTAAATGTGGTTAGAGTTTCATTTTTGCATGATCTGTAAAATTGTTTTCAAGAAAATTAGTTTCTTTTTTTGTTCATTTTCTGTGCAGAGCCAGTTTGAGGACATCGAGAAAATCGACACAGAGTCTGAAGATTTTGCGTCATTGCCGGCAGAAATCAAGCATGAAATACTTTCCGATCTCAAGGACATCCGTCGAAAAACCTTCTGGGCGAAGTCAGATGAGATGCCAGCGGTATGTGACCAGCTGATACTTAGCGATTAATCAAATATATTGACAACCTGGCTCCATCTGTGAAAATTTGCTTTGTGCCTTTTTCGTATTGCACAATATATTGAGTTGTGCAGCTTTGGAGCATTTTCGGTTTATATTAATTATATTCGATAACGATTTTTCAGTGCCTTTAAATGGTTATCAAAAGTTCTGTATTAATATCTAAATTTATATGAAATACCAGTTGTTTTGTGCTGTCTGTTAAAGTACTTAGATTTCATCAGATAGCAGACATTTTGATACCACTTAAATCATATACTGGCTGATCATTTATAGATTGACATCATACAAGTTTTGCAGGTAAGCTCTTCTGTCAAGTAGAAGAATTTAATTTTTTAAAATTGCACCAAATCTACAATGCACATTGCACAAGAATTGATCATTGGTCACTATGGTAACTGTGTTTGAACATTTATATGGTGCCTTTTAGAAAGAAGACTAATCTGAGACATTCTCTGCACTGGCTTAATGAAATACTGAATGTCATTAAGAATTACAGTGCACAGTAAACTAGAAAAGTTTCCATTGACATTTTCTCATGCATACATGGAACCAGCTAACGGATTGCCACTGACAGATGACTTCATGTTCAGCATTATTAATATGATGCTATGTAATCATAATGTTACCCAAACAGCATTGTTTTTAAGAAAGCCCGTTGCTCTGCTGTTCTGGTGTAAATTGCTAGTGCTTAGTTTAAAAACTGCATTAACGATATGAATTAGTATAATAATATTAGTGTAATAAATTTATTTAACTGCATATTGTTGTCTTATGCATAGGATTCCAATGAATTCTCAAAATATCAGTTGAATCGTCTGATGAAACAGAGTCGACTGACTCAGCATTTGAGCAAAGTTCGTAAGGAAATGACGGCAAAGACAAGCGGAGACATAGCGCTGGACGTTGTTGGCGGTGACGTGAGAGGACTCAGCGTTGAGGCGTCTCGTGTTCTCTCCGAAGATTCAGCGCATTACTTTCTCATTAAGGGTCTTCGTCGAGTGCAGGATGCGGCCAATAAAACTGAAGTTGTTGATCAAATTGAAAGAGAAGAGCAATTCTCTGAGCTGAACTCGTTGTTTTCTAGACAAAACGATTTTAATTACAGTGATGCAGATAATGGCCTTAAAAGCAGCGGGAGAGAATTGGAAGTGACGTTAGATGAGTCATTGAATTTCGCTAACAAGAAAATTGTAGTGTCGTCCGATTCCAAATCGATTGATCTTAGCAGTGAGGACACAGATTCATCGAATGACAGCGATCAAAGAGAAAAGTCCACAGCAGTGAAACAGAAGAGAAAGCTGGCTCTGGATGTGAGTGATGACGAGAAAAAACCTAAGCTGGACATCACAGATACTTCTATCGTAATTCTGTCAGATCCATGCGAGGAAATTAAAACCAAAATCAATGATGAAGAAGGCAAAATGACAGAAAATGTTCGAGCAGTTGAAGAACCGAAGTCGTCAGTATCACCAGTCTGTATTGTAGAGGAAGACAAGGCAGGAAATAATGGTGCAGTGGCAGCGGTCACTAAATTGCCACCAAACATCTTTGCAGATTTAAAAGATGTTGAGGAACTGTCGTCAGTTTCTTTATCCGGCATATTCCGGGAAGAAATTGCAGAAGTCGTGGATGTAACGAGTGAGACCGAATCTTCCGATGGTAAGAAGAGAAATTCACGTGAATTAAATGAATGCTTTACATGATTCGTTGTTTCAAGTGTTAGCGTTAAAATCTCAACGTGTATATGTATGGCAACAGAGCTCTATTCTGTTAATTATATATTTTTTCCTTACAAATTTGTGGAATTCAACCTTTATGTACTTGTCAGGACCACTGCCTGTACAATTTTAATGTCTCACTTTAATTTAGGTCGTTGGGTTTGTTGCACTATAGAGGTAAAACCCATGTCAATGCCTGTCCAGTGCTCTCATCTACTTTATAAAACCAAACTATATTCTTTCTGTTCTCACGTAAATTACATAAATTTACTTAGCGCCCCTTCAAGATCTCTACTCTGAATGGTACTATTACAGTTTATCAATTCAGATTGCAAATGGAAGCACCAAAGACAGAAATGAGCCACTGATGGTTGTGTTTTGATTTCAATTTCAAGTGTTTTGTCTGTCATCCTACGCAATCCATTCAATAATGTCAGATTTTTGAACATTTGTAGTGTATATGGTATGTCATAATTATTTCATGCTGTTTATGTTACCAACAGATGAAGGTTTCATAGAAGTTGAACCTGACTCAGCGTATGACTTGCAAGATGAACCTAGTTTAGAAGCAACAAATTCTGCACTGGTTGAGGAGGAAGTAGACGTTTCTATACTGATAGAAGAAAAGGACAATTACGATGCTTTTGCTGATGCAACCGATGCACGCAATGCCTTTAAAGGTGCTTCTCAGGTGAGGATCTGAATGGGTGAATTTCTAAACCTTTCAAAGTTAAACTACCGGTAGTCATAAATTGCCCTACTGATAAGTCTTTATTCTTGTGAAGATGGACACTGGAGACGGTTTCTTTTGGCAGAATGTTATTAATTTTAAAAAATTTATTTTCTTTGGCAGTGTTTTTTATTTGTATTATTATTTTCTTTTGACGTTAGTTATTCGATTATTTTTGTCACTTGTTACATGCTCAGGGTCAGTAAATCGGAATATATGAGGCACAGAACATGTGTGCATGAACGAAATGTCAGTGGTCATTAGACAGCGACCACTCAGTGATTTCAAACTCCAATCATTGTAAACCCAATGGTTTCCAGATAGACCATCACCGTGTTTCACCATGTTACATAAAATATTGGTAAACGCAGTCTTATGGTGATTCTGTTATGAGAAATTAGCCAAGTACTTGTAATTATTGGCACCAAAGTATTGGAATCTTTGTTTGATGAACAGAAGTGGACAGATTTGATTCAGGTATTTTGATGTGATAGCTGTACTGAAATTAATTATGCATTGCCAAATGTTGTGTGCTTTGAATCTTATGTAGATTGATCTGTTGAATATGCATGAGGCGCTGGAAGATGAGACGCTGCAGCTGAGGAAAGAACGAGGGAAACAGGAACGTCTGGCGATGAGTATTACCGATCAGATGCAAGTTGAAGCTCAGGTTAGTCTGTCTGTCTGTCTGTTGGCCGAGCTTCTATCTGTTTCTGTCTCTCTCTTTCTGTGTGTCTCTCAGTCAATCAATCAATCAATTTATTTTATTTTAAAAAAATTTCCTTTGGCAGTGTTTCATATACCATCTTGTCTATCTAGTCTAATGTCCTTTTTTAATACTGCAAAGAGTCAATCATCGGTGACCATCTCCTCAAAATAATAACTCAATAATTCTTTGGTTAAAATCTGAGTTTTGGTTTGCTCTGTGGGAGGGGTAAATCATAGTATAGTGTTTGGACTCGGAATCTTGTTAAAAATACAAACCTGTTTGGCATGTTTTTCAGTTTTTGTTGGCATACCATTCAGTACTTCAGCTGATACATTTCAACCGCCTCTTAACTTCTCCTAAGTTGCTAATTTTAAGCCTTTCTGATTAAGGTTAAAACTGACTTTTATGGCTGCTACTGTTGTTTAGGAGTTGCTGAATCTTTTCGGTGTGCCATATGTGATTAGTCCAATGGAGGCAGAAGCGCAGTGCGCCTTTCTTGATCTGACCAATCAGACGCAAGGCACCGTGACAGACGATAGCGACATCTGGCTGTTTGGTGGCCGTCACGTCTACAGGAACATGTTTAATCAGAATCGTCACGTGGAATTGTACACACATGTTGACATTAAGTCAAGACTGTGTAAGTCATACACACACATGTTGACATTAAGTCAAGACTGTGTAAGTCATACACACATGTTGACATTAAGTCAAGACTGTGTAAGTCATACACACATGTTGACATTAAGTCAAGACTGTGTAAGTCATACACACATGTTGACATTAAGTCGAGACTGTGTAAGTCATACACACATGTTGACATTAAGTCAAGACTGTGTAAGTCATACACACATGTTGACATTAAGTCGAGACTGTGTAAGTCATACACACACATGTTGACATTAAGTCAAGACTGTGTAAGTCATACATACATGTTGACATTAAGTCAAAATTGTGTAAGTCATACACACATGTTGACATTAAGTCAAGACTTTGTAAGTCATACACACATGTTGACATCAAGTCGAGACTGTGTAAGTCATACACACATGTTGACATTAAGTCAAGACTGTGTAAGTCATACACACATGTTGACATTAAGTCAAGACTGTGTAAGTCATACACACATGTTGACATCAAGTCGAGACTGTGTAAGTCATACACACATGTTGACATTAAGTCAAGACTGTGTAAGTCATACACACATGTTGACATTAAGTCGAGACTGTGTAAGTCATACACACATGTTGACATTAAGTCAAGACTGTGTAAGTCATACACACATGTTGACATTAAGTCGAGACTGTGTAAGTCATATACTCATGTTGACATTAAGTCAAGACTGTAAGTCATACACACATGTTGACAAGGAATTTTACTAGGATCATCCTGTGTTTAATAGATTAGGATGTCTTTTTATTTGGAACTTAAATTAAACAGTAAAATATAGTAACAAATACTACAATGAGATGGGATTAAACTGCGTTATTGAACCTACTGAAGGAGAAATTTGCAGTCATCATAATAATTATCAGTGGAAGACTGTTCTCTCTGAGTCATTGCTGTTTCCACAAATCTGCAAATTGTCTTGTCCTTAAGCTTGTATGCCAGTCTTATTTTTATGCTGTTGCATGATTTAATCTTTTTTGAGGATCTGAATTGTGTGCTTAATAATATGTGATCTACATGAAGTTACGATTGTGCAATGACAGTTTCCCATATGTGTTATAGAAACGCTTATGCTTGTGATATAACTGTAAAAGTAGCTTGGTTTTTTTAAATCAAGCCGTTACTTCATGTTTGCTGTTTTTGACCCATGAGAATCCATTGTCATTTGATTCACTGTTTTCTGGAAGGCAACACTTTTTATGCACGTTGAACAGTTATGCACTGAGGACTTGCATAATAGTAAGATGTTTCAACTGGTTGATTGGAGTCATGATTGTGTTCCTATGGCTATTATTTTGTTTATGCTGAATGTTGTTGTGGTGTTTCTTCTAGTGCTTGACAGAGAAGACTTAATTAAACTGGCTCTACTCTGCGGCAGTGACTACACCGACGGGTTGCAAGGCATCGGTCCAGTCAGCGCTATTGAAATCTTAGCCGAGTTTCCTGGCACAGGAATCGAAAGCCTTGTCAAATTTAGGTCAGTGCCTAGTGACTCTGTTGTAGAATTTGACTCATTTTATTATGCTTTAATAACAGTTTGACAACTCATTCACCTTATTAGAAATGCATTTGCTATTCTTATCTAGTTTGATGTAAATATTTTTAACTTGTAGATTAGTGATCGAACTGGATGTGTTTTATGACATAATTGTGAGAAACTATTAGGGATCATAGTTTTTGCAGCATATATATAATTTACATTTTGCGAGTTAACTGGCAGTTTCTGTAAGTGACCAGTTGTGGCATTATGCTAAGTTGTACTGTGATTGTCATGGTGAATGCTCAGTATTACTTATACAAATGTATGTATCTTAGCATTTATGTATATTATATAGTTTCTTAAATTATACCTGTCAGGAGCACTGAAGTCAAATTGCAGTTTTTGCACCTGTTTTATAGGACCTTTCAGTTGAGCTTTTGTTTAGTTCTGTCTAAATGTAATGTAAAATCGACCTGAAGATTGCCGAAATTCTGATCACTGAAATTCATCAGATCTTGTGAAGATGTCAGCTTCTGGTTTGTTTTTTGACGTGTGTAGAGACTGGTGGGATGAGGCTCAGAAAGAAATTAAAGTTTCAAAGGAAACGAAAGTCAAGTCGAAATTGAGAAAAGTTAAACTAACAAAGGGTTAGCTTGCTTCTTTTTGAATTTTAACCTTAATTAAAGATTCATTCATTACGAAGATTTCTATTGCGCCCCTTCAAGGTAACTACTGAGGAACACTCCCGACCCAGCCACAGCTGAAAAGGACAGTTTTAAAATTAAGGTTGGGATAAAATGCATTTGAGTTAACCCTACATAAAGCCAATGGAAGAACGTTCCATACCATGAGGCCAATAACAGAGAAGTATGGGGCTGTCTAAGAGCCGTTCATGCCCAGGGAGCAAGGAGTGCACCATGTGTAGAGGAACAGAGAGCACAAAGTCCTTGCACATCCAGAGTAGCATGATAGAGTTCTTGCAGATAAGTAGGAATGGCACCTAAGAGATTATGCATCACACAAAAGCAGTGACCTACTATATAATCTGCTGCAGGATAGGGAGCCAATGCAGAACATCCTTCATATAATCAGACATGATTGAATTTTGGGATATGACTAATGAGGCGAATGGCCATGTGCAGGATCCGCTCCAAGCACCCTAAACATCCAGCAACAGACTATAATAAAGATCGCAGCAGTCATAAAGATGGGTGACAACAAAGGAATGGATGAGAGTTGTGCAGCATTAAAGATAAGAGAGCAAGAGAGACAACTCTGAATTGGTGCAATTGATAATAGCAGTTATTGATATGCGATACCTGTAATTATATATGCTGATAATATAATATACCGGTAACCAATTCTAACTGACGACCTTTTGAATGTTATTGAAATGCAGTAGCTCTTCATATTTGAAATCTGTTATGATTTCTTTTGTGCTGTAGGTTTTCCAAATGCTGCTGTCTTTGATGCGTACCATTCCCCTACAATTGATGATTCGCAAGAACCTTTTTCCTGGACGAAACCAGATCTCGATCTACTAAGACAGTATCCTTTTCACAGTTCTAGCTAATAATTATAGTTGTCAACTCATCTACGGATGAAATGCAGTTCATAACTACAGAGTTCATGAGTTCTGCCTTTCATTTTTGGTATCTTGAATCTTAAGTGTTTGTTGCAACTAGAGGTAAAGAATATTCTGTACTTTACTGAACTTCAGGAAATTTATGCCTCTAAAACCACTTTGCCCAGAGAGAAGTTTTAGATGTGAGCAAGCATCCAGTATGCCACATAATATAAATTACTTAATCCTTCCACAATTTATAACTAGCAATTAAGGTTTGTTTTTCCTGGAAACTATTTGTTCCTGAATTGAATATTTTATTTCTGTTCTTATTATGTAATCTTTTTAGGTTTGTACTTTGATTGTTTACTTCCTTTCACTATGAAGTAAAGTTATGGTACCTCAAAGCTTGGTTGGAATAAAAGTCACGTTGATGAACTTGTGTTGCCACTCCTGAAGTCATTTGATGAACTTGAAGTGAGACATAATACCTGCAGTTTCTGATTTTCAATGCTTCATTAAGAGGATTATTTAACCCCTTCGCTGCGACTGTTTTTTAATCCCGTGTGCGGCATATATAATTAATATAATAAATTATATACCTACATGTATGCATATAATATTATATAAGCTTACGTTTATTGTTAGGCCTATATCCACACCTACAAAAGTTTTTGGGGCAAGCACATGGAAGTATTTAGACATGGATCGACCTGGAACCGGGACTAATATGACCTTGAGCTTGGCCTGATATGACCTCTAATTGTGTCTTATGTATATAATATTATATACGTTTATTGTTAGGCCTATATCCACACCTACAAAAGTTTTTTGGGCAAGCACATGGAAGTATTGACATCGATCGACCTTGAACCGGGACTAATATGACCTTGAGCGTGGCCTGATATGACCTCTAATTATTTCTTGCTTTGCTTGCGATAACGATTAGGCTAGCCTACATGTACCGTGCGCAATACATGCCTACATCAATACGCTTGCTTTGGAAACCTTCGTTGCACAGTAAATTTCGGCTTCGTTTCTCGATTTTACCCCACCCCCACTTTGCCCTCACTTGCCCTACCCCACAACCTACCTCACCCACCACCAATTTGCTCAAACCGTCCATCCTCATCAACGTTAGGAAACATTTCAGTTATTCGCCGGCGGTACCCTGTGTTGTACGGTAAATATCGGTTATTTTTCTCAATTCTCCCCACCTCGCCCCATCCCCAAAACCTGCCTCACCCCCACCAACGATCCCCCCGAGCCAACTCCAACCATCGCCACCCCTCTAGGGCAAATTTCGGTTATTCACATGCATTCCCTGCGTTATACGGTAAATTTCGGTTTTTACTAGTCCAAGATGGGGGTTTCGTCATCCCCGCACCCACCCCCATGGTGAGGGGGGATTGGTCAATATCTCCATCCCCGCACCCACCCCCATGGTGAGGGGGATTGGTCAATATCTACATTGGGTGGCTTTCGTTAGCCTTCTGTGGTAACATATCCAAAATCCCATACACATTCTCCTTTATAGACACAGTTTACTATGTAATGACGTCATGATTGACCTTGACCTTGACCTCATCTGACTCTCCGGTCTGAACAACAGTGCTAATATATATTTACTGCAATATGCTGTGCGACAGCGATTAAATCTAGCGTGCGGAATTGCCGTATACCTCAAAGCATTGCATGACGTACCCGTACTCGTCACCCGCGTATAGGGTATACATTTCAATGACGTACCCGTACTCGTCATTCGCAGCGAAGGGGTTAAAGTTATTTATGATGCCCTGCAATAAAACTTAATCTGAAATGCCCCATTGTTGCTTTAATTTTAAGTTATTTGCTTAGATTATTGTATGGTGATCTATTCACCGAAATATTTTTTTTCCAGTTTTGTTAGGAAATCTTATTGATGGCAACCTCAACAGAATACAATCAACTTTATTCTACGAAATATGAATGACCCTTAGGTTCAGTTGTGGTAAACTTAAGATTTACAAAAGGCTGCCCAGAAGAGAAAGTTCTACATCGTTTTATTTTTTTGCCATTTACTGTTTGTCATCATTTTCTTCTAATTGTTCAGTAATTTCAAACCAGTTAGAGTGCAGTATTGGAAACCCAGTTTGGATTTCACTAACATCATGAGGGTTTGCGCTCTTTGTTTAACATTGCCAAACTGCTTTTGTTGTTTACTAAATGACATTTCTTTTTTTACCATCTGATCATCAGTATATATACCTGCAGTATAATAATTGTTCTTCTTTGTTGCTGTCAAAACCTTGAACTCTCTGATGGAAATGTTGTTTTTACCACTTTTGGACTGTTCTTTTGCTGATCTGATTTTTATAGTTGTTTACTGTTGAGTTTGTTTACTGTTGACCTTTCCAGCAGAAAATGATATTTGTTTATTGTTTTACCAGAGACCGCAGTGTTCTATCACGGACTTCTTTCAGCCGGAAGCTAAAGAAACGAAACGACTCAAAAGCAGCCGCGTTCGAAATGTCATCAACCGAATTCGCTCGCAGAATAACACGGATCCATCTTCTCAACAAAGCAATACTACAAGGTCATCGAAGGGCAAAGGTATTGTTTGTGCTGCCTTCTATGTTATTGGGCAAGTGACAACTATAACTCAAGTTATAAAGACTATAATTCTAATAACTAATTGCGTTTTTAAAAGAGAGACTTATCAGAAGCCATTCCGAATGGGATAACCAGGATCGAACAACAGAATGTCAAGTGCTTATGGAAAGAATGGAATGAAAGACCAAGGCATTAATGTTGGAAGATGCTAATCAACCTATTTCATCCTACCTCATGAAGCTGGATGTATACCCAAACTTCAGTATACCTCCAATTGCATTAAATTCATTGATGAAAGCATAGCAAGCTGTTTTGACATCACCAAGATGAATGAATGCAAAGTTTTTGTGTGAGATGTCAAGTTTTTAACACTGTATGATATTCAGAAATTTTACTTTGAAAGCTAGAAAATTATACAAAGAATCATACCTTAACTCAGTGGTTCCCTACCTTTTTGGACTTTAGAGCCACTTTTTCTAAGTTGGAGGACACAAGGGTCACTTTTTCTTAGTTGAAGGACATTAGGGGGCCACAAGGGCAAAATTTTATTAACTAAAAGCATATAAAATTGTTATAATTGAAAATAGAATGTTTGATGTTATTTATTGACGTCAAAATAAAATAATTTGTAATAGAAAACAATTATGTCTTCTATCCTGTCCAAATTGTCAATTTTTTCATATATTTTTGATGGTTTTGTTTAGAGATGAGGGCCATTTTTGGAGGCCTGGTGGGCCACTTTTGTCCCTCGGGCCATGGGTTGGAAACCGCTGCCTTAACTAATGATGCACTAAAAAACAAAAATAGTGATTGATGCTTCAGTTCATCATTACTGCTTAATTGAACAGCTGATTCTATTGAAACAGAATTATCTTTATAGCTATTTTTATTACTTTTTTTTATCAAACTAAGGTTTTTTTGCAGAAAGGCCTATTTTCCAACATTAAGGATATGAAAGTATTATTTGTATTGATCTGAAACCATAGGGAAATAATTCCATGGTACATTGCCAGTGCATGAGCATCATTGAGCATCATAATTGGCAGGTCATATATCTTGGTAAAAAATCGGTGTTCATGTTTCTCTTTGTATTTTAAAGCAACAAAGGGATTGAAAACAAAGAACCGCAAATCTCTGTCGTCCAGCTCTGGTGGATTTGTTTCCGCATCAAAAGAAATTCCCATCGAAGTGAATCTGTCGGAGGAAAGTTCTGCTGATGAAGAGACAACCACTACCATAGATGATGACATGTTTGAAGTTTCTGATGAAGTTTTGGCGGCCATTGACTTGGATGCTCATGTGCTCAATGCGCAATCTCCCAAAGCAAAAAAGACTAATGCAAAATCGAAAAGTACGAAAGCAAAGACCACAAAGAAAACGAGGACGAAAGTTTGATTAAGTTCATGAGAGCATAGTTACTAGTCATTATTGTATGTGGTTGTCTAAAAATGACATCATCACTACTGTTAAAGTTTTTTGTAGATTGTTATTGGTAATTTATATAGCACCATTTCAAGGAATGTTCTTGGTTGTGCATCTGTTCGAAAAGATGACCATTTTCAAACAAAATGGCTTTCAACTGTTGATGAAATTAATTCTTTCACTTCAAAAATTTGCACGTCATTCATTCATTCAATTCACATACTTGTGTAGCAGCCTTCAAGAGACCTACTCAGGTTCACTCCCTGCCCAACCATGGCAAACCAAATTGGATTTCAGCAACTTGTAAATATTTTGGTATTTTTTCTAGGCAGTGGTAATGAAGGCAGGTCAAGCAGAGCACTTAGTGTTTTCTAAGTTTTTGGTGCCACAATGACCACAGCGTTGTAATGTGTAATCGTTGTAATGCATGAGAGGTCATCAACATTGCTAGGGTTTTGAACGTTTACAATAGTTGAAGTGCAATGCCAAATTACATGTGTGGTAACGACTACCGAGTGACCCTTACCTGACACAGGTGATAAACAATAGCTGTTTATGTATTGTTGTTATTTATTGTTCATTATTGTCATTGTCAGTTATGTAAATGCACCCCGATCAGTTTATACAACAGTATGTTATGTTGTTGACTGGGTTTTTGTTGATTTGGATTGTCTATTGTAATTGTTTTTAACTATGCAACTGTTGAGTCTTGAATGTTTCTAACTGATCCGTTTGCCTTACTAACTGATCCAGGGAGAAGTGTATGGGAACTGGTTGTGTCTGTCCATCACTGAAATGGATTGTTTTTACTCAGTGATAATCTCTATGGTCAATTCCTGTACAGAATTTATGATCAACAATTCTGGCAACTGAAATCCAACTCGACCTATCTTGCAACATTTGCTAATTTATAAAAAGTGGTAGATGGCATGCTCTTTTCATTATTGACTTGTTTAGGTGTTTTTAAAACAACAAATTGCCACTTATTGAAGGCAAAAAAGCAAATATTAGCAAGAAGTTGGGTTAAGCATACAAATTAGCGCACATCAATGCAGCTAGGTCTGTGCTAACTCTTACATGTTAATTGGTTAGGTGCTGGTTAACAACACAGTGTCATAATAAAGATGACTAACGGTGCCCTCCTCTCATCTCCAGCCGTGGGACTGGTACTGCTAGAGTACGAACAATGATGGAGTTCTCACTGCTGATTCAGTAATTGTTTTTATTCTGTAAATTGTAACTGGCCAAGAAGCCTATTATAATGTATTCTTCAGATTATTCTCAAGTGATTGCAAGTGCTTTTATCAAATGTAAATAGAGATTTGTTGGCAAGTTCAGTTGTTTGAACAGCCTTTCAATCATTTTATCATTTGCACAATAAACTTGAAATCTAATGCAACTTTTTCTGGACAAACAAGTTTACCAGTAGTCGTCTGTTATTGATTGAGCAAATAAATGTTGCTATAGAATATTCAGCAGTTTATCATAATTTCTCTTTTTAATGATGAGCATGTGCTAAAACTGACCGGGCATCATATCACCAATCATATCATGGCTGAAGTAAACAGGACTCCTCAAATCTGTAAGCACCTAAATTTCTTTCGGTCACTTGCTGTAGGCCAATGATTGTTTATTATTTGAGTTTTATTTTTATATTTGGTGACGCATTAGGCCTACTGTTTGTTTTGGTTAAGTACTAAAACAACAGGCACAAAGTTTGAGATGGATAAGTAAGCTTAACTCTGATGTACACATAATATAATATTTTATATAAGAAAACTTTTGTTTAAAGCATGAAAAACTTTACACATAGCAACAAATGTCAAAACTAAATTTACAATTTAAAAGAGTTCTTTACAAGCAATATACACATAATTATTTGTTTGCAGATCAGTGTTCGTGTAGCACAAGCAGTAAAGCATTCGATGTTGGTTTTGTTTTTTAAGCGATACTGTACAGCTAATAATCTAATATGGCATATGTTCGCATCAGTTTCTAGATGCTTGAGTCACGTTTAGGGTAGTCCCGAATTCACGGCAATCACGGAAAACGTGAATTTCGCCGCTTGCCGTGATTTCCGTGAATTTTGCCTTTTGCCGTGATTTTCCGTGATTTTTCACATTTTCAGCACTTTTTTAAATAAAAACACGTCAAAAATGGCGCCCACGACCAAAAACAGCGCGGAACCATTAAATTCATCTAAGATTTTCTGTGCGGAACCATTAAATTAATGTATGAATTTCTGTTTTGGGGAGTGAATAACGTCGCTGACAAGTGAATATTCATTCATAAATACTCGTTTATGCTAAATTTCAAAATAAAAATCGACTTAATACAGAAATTGTGACTGAAAAAAAATTCGCGGCACCGTGAATCACGGTGCCGTGAATTTTTGCATTTTTGCAAAAGTAGGCCGTGATTTTTTCACTTTTTGACCGTGATTTTGGGACTACCCTAGTCACGTTCTCCATTTACACTCTGCGAAATAGTTGTTGTACACAATTTTTGTTTCACTAAACAAAAAACAATCTGATGCAGCGGCCAAGTCGTGGTCTCCTAGCCAAATCATACTTGTAATTTGTAGAATGAACAAAGTACAGAGCATTGTAAATAAAAAAGCTACTGCTTTGATACACTCGTTGGTCATTAACCATGTAAAAAAATATATCAAGTAAATTGACTCGATCACAATTTTCTCAGCTGAAAAGTTCAATTGTTGCATTGTATTTGTATATATTTAAAAATAAAAAAATTGTGACAAAGTAGGGTTGTCATAACTTAGCAAAAATAATAGCAGTTGCATGTGGCTTATTATTGTTCCAGTTACGCCTATAATGTTGACTCGCATTGGGTTGGTAGTGGGCCACCAGGCAGTGAAACAATTTGGGCTCGCTATAATAAAACAGGGAACGTGAGGGCAGTAGTCTTGAAAGTGGTCTTCTATGGTCTACTGATGACCTCGAGGTTGTACTTTTGTGGTAGGGCCATGAGAAGTGTCTCAACGGCCGTGGGGCTCATGAGGGTCGGCCTCAACCGGTCGAACTGGAAGTTTGAATCGTCCGAGGCCATTCCACCGTTGTTCAAGGTCGTCAGGATGAACAGCAGAGATCGAAGGATTCTCTCCAGTGACTCATGCGAATAGTATATCTTTAGCTCAATCGCTCTGCTGTCCACTTCGTTGTCTGATTTTCCTTCTCCCTCTTCCTGCAGAATTCGTGATTCCTGCAACCAGACATTCGACAATTATTATTATCATCATTGGTTAAAGCAACCAATAGAACTTACTATAGGCCTACAACTCCTTTAACTCCACGGCAGACAGACTGTGTTTGCAGGGCGCATTAAGACCACTGCGGGCCCGGGTGCTGTGATAACCTTGCGGGCCCTCATCTGTCAGCCACCGGTCCACCAGGCACATTGTTATACCATGCAAGATATTGGCCAGAATAATTAAATTGGTTTTTTGCAACTTTTGTTGCATCACGTTTTTGAATCGTCAAAAAACGGTGGGTGGCCTCACTAAAAGTGATATAACTTTTGTTCTGTTTGAAATATTTTGATGAAATCTGGCCGTGATGTGTAAATATGAATTGTCTTTAGGTCTGTAAAATTTCATTTCGAAATTCTTACTTCTGGCCAAGATGTGGGCAAAAAACCGTAGGGGGTTACTTTTTTATGGCCCACCCTGTAGGTCTATAAGTTATACCTATAAGCCTATAATTGTAATATCATTGTAGCCTAATAGCTATAGCCTAATCAAACTAGTGTCAACATGCATCGACTATAGGCTACCAAAAGTGAGACGAAGGGGAGATCATGCAATTTCCTTGGATCACTGGTTAAGGGACTTGAACCTTAGGCCTTGCAACGGGATGCATTTCCAATTCGCTATATAGACTTATACAATCCGCCCAGCAGGTAAATAAGAGCTGTATTATGCCAAACAAAACAATTTCTGTCCAGAGCAACGACCTCTGTTGTCATAGGCCCTAGTCAAATCGGATCCATACATCCCAGCAGGTATTGCCTCACACTGCTTTGATCGAACCTCAAATTGAGTTATGTATAAAAAATATATAATTAGCCTAATACAATAGGTGGGTTTATTTCGTTTAATAATGGAAGTTTAACGACCGTGTATGCCCAAAGGCCCAAAGGGCTTTTACAGTCAATTATTCCGTTTATATTCAACACCAGTTTTAAATATGCATGGTAGACCGTATACTAATTCATAGGCCTATACACCGTGACTCAAAAAAACTAAGCCAAATTGTTTTGCATATATCTCTAATACCTGATGACATATGAAGCTACAATTTTCCAAATAATTAGAGAAGTGGACCAAAAATATGATTCCAAAATTTCATGAAATAAAGTTGAACGGATAAAAAGATATGAATATTTAAACTTCATATACCGAAATTGCAGTTTACAAGCAATTTTCTGTCAGATTCGATAAACTGTTTCCCTATTATCTCCAATGCCTGATGATTAATCATTCTAAAATTTTCCAGATATGTAGAGAATTGAACTACCAATATGACCCCAACAGTATGGTTTGATAATTTAATTAAACAAGATGCTCAAAATGTCCCCCTCCTGCTTGCACGCAAGCCTGAGGGCGCTGGCGCCATTGCAATGGCAACAGCAACGTCGATTATCCTCTGGTTCAGGCCATCCCGCACTTCCAACAAGCGTTGCTTCAGATCGTTTATATCATGGATTGTTGTCTGGTAGGCTCGATCTTGCATCACGCTCCTCATTTTATAGTCGACAGGATTCAAATCTGGACTGTTCGGAGGCCATAATGTGGGAGAAATGAAGTCTACACAATAACAGACTTGCTGAAAACTGAAATTTCGGGTGATGAAGTTGAAATATCCATATCCTTCTATCCCTTCACATTTATGACATGAAATTTTGGAATCCTATTCTTGGTTCAATTCCCTAAATATCTGGAAAAGTTTTTATGATTACTCATCAGACATCAGAGGTGTAAAAAAAATTGTTTGGCTTACTTTTGATTGAATCTGACAGAAAATTGCTTGTAAACTGCAATTTCGGTATATGAAGTTTAAATATTCATATCTTTTTATCCGTTCAACTTTATTTCATGAAATTTTGGAATCATATTCTTGGTCCACTTCTCTAAATATTTGGAAAATTGTAGCTTCATATGTCATCAGGTATTAGAGATATATGCAAAACAATTTGGCTTAGTTTTTTTGAGTCACGGTGTATATACGCGGTGCCTTTAAATGTAAAATAGGCCTATTATGTGTAGACCTTAAGAACGTTTTTCAGCGAATGCATGCATGCTAGGATCTTGGCTTTGGCCAATTAAATGAATTTATGGACACGCACCACGCTGTTTAAGGTCCCCTGTAGGGGTAATTATCATGCTAATCACAACTAATGGTTATAATGTTAACTCGCGATTAAACTGTTTGAAATAAGCCACGGTAGGCAAGCTTATGCTAAACGGAAAAGAGCATTGACCTAACTTGATCACTTTAACCAATATAGACCCTATAATATTATAGCAGTTATAACGAGGCTTAATCTGAATCTCTAGGCCTATATAGCCTAGTTTCATGCCAAAATAGCGATATCTAAAGACAGCTTAAACTAAGTTACAATTATAGCCTAATTGGCTTCGTTTTCTGAGAGGTAGAACAAAGCGTAGTTCTCCAATTTATCATATTGACATCCTTTAATCATCAAGGCCAATCAACAACTTCTGAACCTATAGATATTTTCAGGCCTATTGCCGCCTATAGGCCTAAACACACGAGCAACAATGCAACTAAGAATTGATATAATTAGGCCTTATATGCCCAACAGCGTTAATTGTCCCTAGCGCAGCAGGTTCGAATGACAAATAAAAAGCCCTTATAACTGTGCACAGATCTATAATAGCTAGGCTATCTCTTGTCCTTGTAGTGAACAGGACTATAGGCTAGAGATGCACAGTGCTATTATTGGCTATAGTAGGCCTATGCCTACACTGGATGTGTACAATGTACATGTCCAATAAAGCGAATAACCCCCGCCACCCACCTGACGACACGCTTCAGCGAGCGACGACTCGGCCTCGTGAGCCACCAGCAGAACCCAAACATACGCTACCAATTGTACTGCCAGTATACTGGATTCAAGTCATGCGTTAACTGGCCATCAATAATTATATCCGTGAATTGATTAATAATTATGCCCATCTTAGGGCATCAAAGACCGCTACATGACTATACGCCATATAATAATTGATTATTCCAACACTAGCCTGATTCTACTTCTGCGCCTCAACATATGTCCACCGGTCGCAGATTACCACCGTATAACACCATAATTTTATTATGGCGCCTCCTTAACTTGTCCTCCCGAGTTTTGACCTGGCATCCATGGGCGCCCGCACATAATTGGGCATGAGGGGAAGGGTAGGCTACTTGACCCTCTTGAAAAAGTGACAACAATTTTTCATGCATGCTTATAAAAGTTCACAATGCTCACGTTAAATAAAGTAATGAGCGTCTAGTTTTAGCTGGTCTGTCCCCACCTTGTTACAGACATCATACACGCGCGAAACAATGAGAGATAGACAGATGCTTGCCTTGAGTATTGCATCCATAGCCATCTTTAGATCGGCGCTCAGCCTCTGATTGGCCGCTGAAGCAAGGTACTTCTTCAGTTCCTCCTCTACGCTGAGTGCTTCCTGGTTGACCTCGATCAACCTTGACAGACGGTAGCACCGAGCGACGTCCGACAGTCTTCCGGTTGCATCAAGAGCAACCTTCATCGGAGCCAACCAACCACGACGCAAACCAACGATTGATAACTGCTGGGCTTCTATGCTGGCCGTCATTATGTCAGCTCCCTGGACGCTCGAGTAAGGACTGTCCACCTGAGTCGGTGACCTCACTGGTGACCCGAGTGACGGACCAAGTGATGCACGCTAAAATAACAAAAGTATTCATTCATTCATTCATTCATTCATCCATTCATTCATTCATTCATTCATTCTATGGACTTATATGACGCCCCTTCAAGAAAACTACTCAGGAGCGCTCCCTAGCCCAACCACCGTAAAAGAAAAAGTTGATTTATGAAACAAAGTTTGATTGGTCAGATGTAATTATCGCAGATTTTAATGGAGGTTATTCCAGATGAACGGTCCTGCATACAACCGAGAAAGCTCGGCGTGGCCTGGCAGCTAAGAGAGTCCGTGGAACTATAATTATAGGAGTTGTCCCTTCATAGCAGCGCAAAGAACCCGATGCGCTTCAACGTCAGAGACTGGGCGACAGAGATAGGGTAACGGTAGGTAGGCTATATTAAACAGAGGTTCTCAACCGGTGTGTCGCGACACACTGGTGTGTCGCGACTTGACCGGCGGTGTGTCGCGTAAAGGTGGTGTGTCACTGGTGTGTCGCGAAAAATTGGTGTGTCGCGAATTAATAATAATGATAATAAATTATCTTCGTTTCTTTTCCAAACTGACACAACGCAGTATGCCCATTATTACATGAAATAATCCTAAATAATATCAGTCTACTAAATTCTTACAGCACACGTCCGTTGTTCTTGCATTAGCCTATAAACTGACTTACTTTACCTACAGCTATCAAGGAGCTGGTTTCCTTTCATAGCTCCTACTTAGGCTATCTGAACAGGGCTTTTCTCAGATGATCAACATAAAGAACAAGAATCGGAACAAACTAATCTCAGCCTGCTTACGAATTGCACTTACAAAAACTGTGGAACCGCGTTTTAATAATGATCCAAAGAAAATTCCAAGATCAAAGATCCCATTAACTGTTAGGACTACAAGGTCTTAGTAATTAGGTGTCTAAATTCACGTCGAGTTGTAGAAACGACTATGGAATGGGATCAGAAGAATAATTTAGAATTTTAGAATCATAAAAATTGGAAAGAAATTCAATATAGCCTAAATATTTTCATTTATTAAAAATGTCAGCAGTTTAGCATTTTAATTTAGAAGAATAAATAAGTTTGAGAATTGAGAGCAAATTTGAAATAAATAGACATGTTTCACTTTGACACTTTTTATATTTTTATGACATTTACATATGACGATGGAATGGTGTGTCGCCAAATTTTATAGCAAGTTTATGTGTGTCGCGGGACGAAAAAGGTTGAGAACCCCTGGGCTATAAGATGGAGCACAACCAAGGATGCAGCGTGGAACACTAAGATCTATTCTTTCTGCTTATTCTCGCAGTATCTCGTTTTCAGACTTGCGTGCGCTCTGATCTGCTAGACTTACTATATTATAATGTCCACATCTTACCACTTGATCTCACTTTACCATAGGCCTACCGAACGTTAGTATAGGCCTAAAAATAATTTAGCCTACTTTACATTATATCTTGCGTCATAGGCCTACCTTACTCTGTTTTCATAATTATGACTAAACTGTCTTGCAGAGACGTATACGGTAGCCTATACCTCCTACGCATTTCTTAGTTTTGTACGGTAACCGTGTAGTTCTGATATTGAGCATCTGTCAATTGCGAATTGGATATTAGACAAATTGATGCTGCCCCATGCTGCAATTGGCCTATAATAGGGGCGTATACGCTTTCGGTCTAAAGGAATCGGAAGAGACTCTTCTGCAGAAGCAGAAGCAAAACGATGCAACAGGATTTCTGCAACATTCTGAAATCTGTCATAGTCTATAATTCATGTAAACCTATCCTATAATAGTTTACGGTCTATGCATATGCATAGCAGGAAATGAAGAGCATAATTATGGGGCATTTTTTGGAGAAGTTTCTACATGTGAATTTCTCGATTTCAATCTGCGTATCGTTAATAGGCCTATCATCAGTGTTTTATTGCGAAGAAATTGGTCAAAAACAAAAGGGAGTATATAGTTAAAATATTTGGGTGAATTCTCCAGAAGGGGAAGGCAAGTGTCCCCCTCTTGCCCTATATAGGCCTATGTTCGGCGCCCATGCCTGCGTCTTGAGTGTATAGGCTACGTGGCTGTAATTATGTTTATAACCTACCATGGACGCAAAGTTCTTCGATGAGACGACTTCTACATCCTCCCCTTCCTCTGGAAGGATCCACGGACTGAAGGACGAATTGTCATTGAACGAACCAGATATAAACGAACTAAAACATCAAATCAAAGCAGACATGAAATAAAAATTGGATTTTTAATATTATAAATTTATTATTCATGACTTGAACATAATTATGCTGTTTGTCGTTTCCATATTCACAATAAAATTATAATATGACTGATTATTATGAAAACCAATCAGGATAATGAGTGAAGGTTCAACGATTCACTGCAACAGTTCGATTAACTGCATTCATTAATTTTAAACGCTTTGTATTGTATTGTATTTGAACAGTTGTAAAATGTAAAATGCTTTTTTGCAGGCTGTTATTAGGCTATTATTATGCTGAAAAAGAACCTATAGTTTAAGGCTAAAATTTAAAAACCATCCCTACTTCCGGCAATCTTTGAGATCGCTTTCCACCCCACCCCCACTCTCACCCCCACCCCACTCTCACCCCAACCCTACAACCTCCGATGATATACGCAACAGCCCACTGCGCGTGACGAAAGAGTGAAGTCCTTGTAACACAATAACCTATTCCTATTCGATCAGTCATAATTAATTATCATCAATTTCACATAATTATAGGTTCAATTAAAAATATTTAGGCCTACTGACCGGTAGGCCTACCTTCAACTCAATTGGGGGTAGAGAGACAGACACAGACACGGACACAGACACAGAGACAGACACAGACAGAGACAAACACAGAAGAAGAGATACAGAGACTGAGACAGAGACAGAGACAGATAGACAGACAGAACAGTTTGTTGGACAAAATACTATACTGGTAATCAAAATCTGCAATAAACATACGGCAATAGATAAATTTTTTTAGCATAGGCCATATAGGGCCTACATGTTTCACTGGTCGCGTGGGTTTCAGAGACAGTGAAAAGTTTGATTGGACCAATAATTCAACTCCATGAGCTGAAACACACACTGTCAGGCATTTTTAGGCCTCGATTCTATAGCCTCTCAATGTCTTTATGTGATCACAACTGCAATTTTGTGTGCAGTTTATGAACACAATCTCTTGACAGACAGATTTCATTGTGCCGCTCTCTTGACAGCTTCATTTTAGCAATTACCTGCATGACAGGCAGCCGTATCAATCTTCTTCATAGCCATGCATACGATTCAGCGATTGCACTATTAAATCTCATTACCACCATTATAGGCCTATAACAGTCCTCATGCCCGAGTTATATCCTGGCTTGTTATAACCAGAATGTGTCGACCCGCACAGTTGACAGCTGGCAAAGACTTGATACAAAATAGCATGAACGTATATTAGAATATAGCCTACTCATCATACACCAATGTATGCCTATGTTAGGCCTATATGCAAATAGGCCTATAACTTACAGTGCACATGAAAAATTATAATACGAATAATATTTAAGAGTCTTAGACATAGCTAATGTTTATCCTTAAGCATCAGTAATTTACGGCTGAACAATCAGTGAATTAACATGTGCTTTGTATTTAGTGGGCCGTATACGTAGAGGTTGGTAGGTCTGGAGGTCTATAGGCCTATATACGTATTTAGGGATATATAATATATATACATATACATATATAATATTTGCAGGTATAGGCCTATACATGTACACTACAGATATTAGGGCACTTTTGCATTATATTATTATTTTTATATACGTTATATTATTTATACAACAATAGATAGTTATGAACTAGGCCTATACTATAGACTATAGTTCATGCATATGATTGTATTTAGGTCGTACATAAAATTATAAATAAAAGCTGTCTGGGTTCAACGTATTGAACGAATGTTGACAGCTGGAGAGGAATTTCACAAATGCAGCTCGCATAATTATTATAATATTATAATGACAGGAGAATCATTTCAACGTACACGTACATGTACGTAGACCTATAGGCTATAGACCTACGTAGGCTTATAAGATAAGGAATGCAGAGGGCACGGACGTATTTAGAAAGTTAGGGGTTCGACCTTTCCCCTAAAAAAATGCATCACTAAAAATGTAAAAAAACGAGCCCGGATACATGTCCAATCAAACCCCAAAAACTAAACCCGAAAAACCCCTTCAAATTTTTTCTTTCTACGCTTGGTTAACGTTCCTGGCAGGGGGGCAGAAAATTCACAACAAATAAGCAGTGGCTACACCAGGCATCCTTTTTAGCCATGCAGGGCATTGCCAGGGCAGTCACGCAAGTGACCACTGCACGCACGATTTATGCCTCAAATCCAAATGGACACTCGGCAGACGAAAATTCTGGCAGTGCAACGAACATAAAGATTATAAGGCCAAACGGCATTTGCCCTGGCATGTCTTGGTGTATGATATTATTGGTTCATACCGTGGCGCACCACTGCAAATAGGCTACAAATTGCTCGAGTGGTATAGCACTTGGTGCACATGCATATTGTATCTACGAGTCTTACATCTTAATATTAATGTCTGTTGAGTTTGAAAAATAAAAGCCACTTTATGGCGTTTGTTTACTTTGCGTGTAGGCATGCATGCAGCTGTCAGCTCTATTGTAAGGTGAATTAACGCCAACGCACTGTGCATGGATATAGGCGTATACATACACAATGTAGGCTAGTCTATACTCTAGACTATAGCCTACTCTAGACTGTAGTCTTATACTTTAGGCATAGTCTTAGACCATCTATAGGCTACCACCTTATGCTCTGTGGTTACATTATAACACGCAGCCAACACTGTGACCGCAGCTGAGTAGAATGTCACCATCCGTGGGCACCCGCTGAGATTTGTTCAGGGGAAGGCAAACACAATGGTCGCTTTAAAAAAATTTGCAAGAGCTTAAAAATGCAAATAAGAACATGTTTATATAGGCGAATTATATATATATATATATATATATATATATATATATATATAGGCCCTATATATATATATATATATATATATATATATATATATGACGCCTATATAAATTCCTATATTTCTCAGTTTTATTTTGTACCATATTACACTGCTTTAGTGCGGTAAATATATTTTTAAACCAAAAAGTAGCTGCTGTTAGCAAAATATCTGCTATGTCGATTAAGCTTCCATGCATGAGTGGCATGAAGTGCCTCTCTTGCGTCTCCGTCCAGGTGTCCTTGCTTGTCACAAAAGGTTTTAGTGAATAAACGTATAGCCTGCCCTATAGCCTACATCAGCGTTATAGGTGAATATTTTATTCTTTAGGTTATGACACATAATGTCTAAGCTTAGGCTTATCTTATGTAGGCTACATGTATATAATTTATAGGCCTGTATATATACACACACACAGGAGCATGATACATGTATGAATAATAATCCTTTTGTGGGGCGCGGTGGTGTAGTGGTGGCGCAGTGTTTAATCTAGACGTCTCTGGGGGGAAGTTCCCCCCAGGATTGACAGTGTCCGCTCTGCATTCGGGAGCGCCTCTGAGTAGAGAGAGATTGAAGGGGCGCTATAACACAAACAAACACATAAAATTATCACATACAAACAAACATTTATTCTACACACAACCTTTGTACTTTAACTTACACCACTCTCTCTCTTGACATGACATAATTAGTCTACTCCAGTAACACTTAGGGCTATATAATTACATAAGTCCTATATATCTATTATTTATTTATTTATCGCATTTGCAATAGTGTCCCTTCATGTTTCTCTTCTCAGAGGCGCTCCCGAGTCCCGACTACAGCGCGGGCACTGCATCGGAGTTTCACGCCGAAGCGCACGAGCAATTGCGAGTGATCGAAGAACTTGCTCAAGGTCTCTATACGTGGCGGCTTGAGGTGGATTCGAACCTGGAGCCCTCCGGTTCCAATGCACCGAGCCTCACCACTATAGACCACCGCGTCCCACGTTAAATGTTGTTTATCTTACGTTCACACGTTCACAAATTCTGAATCGCTAATTACAGTTTACGCCTATAATAACGTGTGTTTGAAGTATAAGTGGCACGCAAACAGACCTAAAAAATTATAGTAGGCCTATACGGTAACCTACATGGGTTAACAAGTGCATGTATACATTAAAAATGACACCATAGGTCGATAGTCTGCATGCGTGAGCATCCTGACACAATAATGTATACATGTATGCATATGTTGAGATATCACAGACTTTCTTATACAACGAAATTATACATACATACATAGGCCTACAGTAGGCCTATAGGGGTATGCCAGAGTGCAGCGCTGTGTTTCTTTTGTAAGCTTCTTCACTTAATTCTTCTTCACTTCACTTCACTTTAAGACCACCCGACCGTGACCATCTTTTTGCTACCAAGGTAAATCATGCAATTGGCTCCTTGGCACCACCTATGGACTTCTGGACGCATCTACAGGCTCAGGATTTCTGTATAGAGCGAATTTCCTCCTCTATAGATGCCTCCAATTATAACCAATTAATATGATGTCCTACTACCTAGGCTAGGCCTACCAACCTCTATACGCTATTAATTAAATAACTATAATTGTGTCTCTATATGTTGTCCGCATCGCTTCCTGCATCTTCGAGTATAGGCCTATAATTATGGTCATTCATCATGTGAGACACGATGCAGCCTACACTCTCACGAGCTCTTCAGATTATCATAATATGGTTGTCTGAGGGAATGGAACCGACTTCCTCAATGCCCCTCCGAAAAGAATCTCAAAATTTGTCATTTCTCATTAATTTTAAATGATTAGAATGTCTCTTATTTCTCGTTCAACCCTAATTCTTCAACGAAGAGAAGAGACTCGGCCACACAATGGAACAATAGAACAATACGAGGTGTTTCAATGAAGACACAAAACAACAGTGAACTATGTTATAGGCCTACGACCCTTGAGTCTCTCTGCAGGTGAATTACGATTTGGGGGCGATTTGTGTTCATGAAATGGCGCTACACAATTTTAGGTTTATAATCATGCAATGAATCTTTATTCGACTATTTCAAATAATTAAAAGATAAAAACTGATAGGCAAACGTCACAGCATTGTTTAGAGACTCCTCTTCAAAAACTCATTATATTATTTTATATAGATTATAAACTCATAAGTGGTCCTGACTCCTGAGGTCGAGAGGTCACCCCGACTGATGCGCAGAAACGACAGCATAATAAGACCCGATATAATGGAGTGGAGATGGAGATGGAGTGGGCCTTCACCAATCCCATAATACTAACCGAGATTGGCCTGCTTAAATCAACAGCGCATATCAGCCGCGTATCGACATAATAGGTTATGTCCCGCGATCTAAATAGATGACAATCCTGCCACTCATCCCATTCAACAACTTACATAATTATATGTAAACTTGTATATATGTATATATAATATATACAGACAGACTGCAGATAGACAGACAAATTAACAGGCAGACACTGCCAGACAGACAGACAGTCTGCAGAGGATATGCGCAGTGAAACAAACGCATCTTGGATTAAAAAAACCTTAGAGATACGACTATACATTTTACAACATTACCAACAAGTTAATTATCATTGAAAGTTTTATTAACTGCATGCAGTGCCTTGCCTAAATTTGGCCTATGCATGACACATAGGCCTGCATGAAACCTATGTATACAAGTTTACAATCATATTATAAAAACCAATCAGGTCAGTGAGTGCAAGCTCAACGATTCATTTGAACAGTTGGATTAGCATGATCATCTATTTTTTTACATTTTCATTACAAGCCCGGATAGCGTAGCTTTAACCCTTTGACGACAACAGTCTAAGAGTGATTGGGAAACCAATGCAGCCAGTCGTTAAAGTGTTAAATACCTTGGTATGCAAATAAGCCTACACGGCATTCTAGCACGCGACAGACCTGCAGCTGTTAAACACATCTGCTTTGTACAGAGTCACATAGATAGCCTATGCTGAATAATCGTAAGCATATGCGCTGGCCCGGCTTATGCATTATAGGCCCGTGTTTTCATTTGCACTGTTGCTGTCTCACATTCTTTTCTATGTGCAGGTTTTTTCAGTGTGCAGTTCTACACAAAATGTGCAGCTCTAAACGAATGTGTGTATGCCTAGTTGTAGAAGCCCTCATGTGCAGTAAAAGTATAGTAGAAAAGGTCATTGTCGTCCGATTGGAGGGGGGTTACCATGCATGGACGATGGTAATGGAAAGAAGAAGTTGTGCAGTTAAAGTCCTGCGTATGTGTACTGTATGTGTATCTGTCTGTTTGTATGTATACCTGTATGTCTGGTTGTATCTACTATTTATTTAATTCTACATGTACATCTCTGTCACTCATTTATTGATTTTGTAGCGCAAAGCTATTGCTAAACAACAAGTCCGAACTTTAACAAGCATATCAATTAACGAACAGCAGGAGACTCCGAGATACGTCGTTTTTACGACCCAATTAAATGCAAAAACGATGGCAGATTGCGGTGGTGACAATCAGTCTACGTAAAAATGAAGCACAAGACTCACCCCAATTTCAGCTTGAAGTTGTTGTTAGTCATGTCGCTCATCGGTTTAGTCCGCTTATGATGTCAATATCACACAACGAAGACTCAGAACGAAGACACTTGTGTTGGGCGACTACAGTTGGCTGTCAGCTTTGGGTCTTAGGCCTATATGTATACGCCAATAAGCTAAGCCCAACAATAGGTAAGCCTAGGCATAGGCTATCTCTGGCACAGGCCTATGCAAATTACTGAGCTAAACTATAATGCTCTCTTAAAATTGGCCTTACAAATAGTCTACGTATTAGTTGCCTCTACTACTGTGAAGCACAGTCCACATAAGTTACCACATAGATCTACTGTCATACTTTGAAAAATGCTACCAACTACCCTAAATGCCTTGCCTGTTATGTCGTAGAAGCCCACAGCCTATTTCGACTGTCTGTAAAAGTACGAGCTTCAGCCTTGTAAGCACACCACAGCGCTGTACGTACAGCCTACGCGCCATAAGGTAACTGAATTGTTGGTTTCTAAGGCGAATGACGTATACAGGCCACCGAGGCACTCAGCTGTTACAATCGATACACACTGCTGACGGCATTATTATTATAGTGATGCGTGGTGGCGATAGTAGTGGTGGGCGAATTCTTCACAATCAATACTGAAGTAGGCTACTCGGCTGCTCACCGATTATTTTCTGCTATAGCCTACGGATGTAGCTAACTGGGCCAGAGGCTCGTTCGAGTTACCATTTAGCGTAATGGTAACTGTAATACTTGGACATGTTTAAATTCAATATAATTTAAATTTAATATAGAAGAAGTACTATATAGGTCTAATGTGCTCGCTGCTAAACTGGAATGTCCTTATTAATAGCAGAGAACTTGGACATGTTTAAATTTAATATAGAAGAAGTACTATATAATGTCCTCGCTGCTAAACTGGAATTTCTTACTAGCAGAGAACACACAAATATCCGTCGGCTGCTGTTTAAAGGTTTAGCTAACCGCCCACGTAAAGGTCTTATGTTGGATTCCTTAGCTAGGATTCTGAAGCATAATAGGCAGAAGCCGAGTGTGTGCTACAGACTTCAGGCAGAGCAAATGGAGGCCTCGATTCGTCTGAATCCTACTGTATGCCTACCTAGGCCCAATATTCTTCCACCAACTTTGCTGTAGGCCTACACAGGTCATACGCAACGCACTATGCAGTAGAATTACAGCAACACCCCTTCAGGGTCTTTTCTGCTATCTGCGTACGATGAAGATGTAAACAGGGCAACTATGTGCACTACAGGCTGCAGAATGTGCAGATGATAGTAGGCCATGCACCGACCCAACAGTTCAGTGGTTGGCCGACTATAATTTATAGGCTTACGATCACATACAGACCTACATATATACTGTGGCTGGCCGGACACACGCTGCTGCCTCATCGCATAATTGCCACTCTGTCTATAGTGGTATTCATCACATGCATTTTCCACATGACTATGATCCTCTCCTATCCTATCCTCTTCTCTCCTTTCCTTTTCTCCGCTTTCCTTTCCTCACCTCCTTTCCCCTCCCCGCCCCTTCCTACCCTCCACTCCCCCATCCCTTCTCTGCTCTCCCCTCCTTCTCCTCTCCTCTCCTCCCCTCTCCTCACCTCTCCTCTCCTCTCGTCTCCTCTATAATCTCACCTCCGCTCCTCTCCCCTCCTCTCGTATCCTCTCTGCTCATCTCCCTTCTCTGCCCTCCTATCCTATCCTATCCTATCCTATCCTATCCTATCCTATCCTATCCTATCCTATCCTATCCTATCCTATCCTATCCTATCCTATCCTATCCTATCCTATCCCATCCTATCCTATCCTATCCTATCCCATCCTACTATATCCTATCCTATCCTATCCTATCCTATCTTATCCTATTCTATTCTATCCTATTCTATTATATCCTATCCTATCCTATCCTATCCTATCCTATCCTATCCTATCATATCCTATCCTATTCTATCCTATAGAATAGGATAGAATAGGATACGTCTCGTCTCCTCTTATCTCGTATTCTGTCGTCTACCCCTTCCATCTCCTCATTTGCTCTCCTCTCCTCTACCTTCCTCTCCACTCCTCTTCTTTCCTAGCTTCTTGAGAAAACATTCATTCGTAGTTTCATCAATTTATTCAGAAACATTTAGCACAACAATTAAGAAGTTCACATGACCTAGCTTAATAAATACAGCACGAATCACGTCTATAATAGCTAAACACATTGCACACACAGAGAGAGGCTGCAGTCTTCCGAGTCAATTAGTCGGTCAACGTCCTTAATTGTAAAGTAGTTCTTCTTCTTGCAGATGTCGTTTCCTTGTTTCATTCGTTGTCACTTCGTTCAGCTCATCTGTCCGATCGTGTGAACCGGTCTTGGCGGAGGAATCGGAGGACTAGCGGCGGCGGCGACGGCGGCGGTTGTCAGGGTAACGACTTCCTCAGAGGATTCGAATCCGCTGTCGATTCGACGACTGGTCGCAGACAGTAAACCTGAAAGGACAAAATGAAAGCTGATGCAGTAACCGTTGAGCATAATGGCAATTAGGCGTTATATTATAACGCCTAATTGCCATTTGCTGCTTTGTGATTAATAATAATAATACATGATTTACAGAAGACAAATAGGCCTATACAAGAACCCATAGAAACTCGCGAAATGATTGCAAAAACGAACCTTAGTAGGCCTATATCAGTTGTATAAACTGACCACAAAATGAAAGCACGATGGCTGCAAGTAATCTAAATTGAAGGAAACTATGAAAATGATTGTCTATAGGAATATGAAAAATGCTTGATCATCTGGATGGAATGTTAGATGAAGAAGTATACGATGCACTGCATATACATAATGAATAAATGAGAAAACGAAGACTTTGTTAGACCGACAACTTGACAAGACAGACTGGACAAAGGCAGACTAAACATTACAAATGTACGATGACGATGATGATGTCGATGATGTTGATGAGTATGATTATGATGATTATGATAATGATGATGATGATGATGATGTTGTTGTTGTTGATGATGATGTTGATGATGATGATGTTGATGATGATGATGATGATGATGATGATGATGATGATGATGATGATGATGATGATGATGATGATGATGATGATGATGATGATGATGATGATGATGATGATGATGATGATGATGATGATGGTGGTGGTGGTGGCGGCGGCGGCGGCGGCGGCGGCGGCGGCGACGACGACAATGTTGATAGAAAATCTTTAGACACGAAGCTCAGACTTGATTGCTGTGAAATAATTTAATGAAGTCTGATTGTTGCTGTTTAATGACACTGTATCATATATCAAAGATGATTAGTGTTACCCTCCTCCTTTATCCAGGCTTGGGACTGGCACTCTTAGAGTGCGAACAGTGGGAGAGTTTATGTAGTTTGATCTAAAGCAGGACCTTCTATAATTATGACATAAGCGAACAATTATAGTCTCTAAATAAGTAAACATGTTGGCCTAATAGTATATTTACTGTAACAGTCTTCAAAGACACGTCAGCACATGCAAAGGGTAAATCCTGGAGCAGTCATTATTGATGAATAATAAGCTAATGACCAACGTAATAGTGTGCGTACCTAACGACCCCATAGAACGTGATAAGGTCATCATTCGTTTTCCGGAAAGTCTTTCACCAGGTGGCGCAAGATTGCCACTGTCTTCGACAATCGGAAGGTAGGAGTTACCTAGGCAACAGAACGATGAAACAATGCATTATGGTACTTGTACCGTAGCTGTTAAGTTGTCAGTCTATTTCTGGGTCGAACACAGCCTACTATGCCTGCTCGTCTAGATTAGGCCCCAATTACATGTATATTTTCATTTGGTCATTTAGTTTAATCATATCAGAGTATTTGAATTCGTTTGATCTGTCTTCTCCACCCATTAAGAGATTCGTGGTGTTTGGGGGATTTTGTCGATAATCATAATTGAAGTTATGAACTTCAAATAATTTCTAAACCCAACGAAAGTATATAAATCAACGTCTATTTCCCCTACCTAATCTCACTCACCATCCTGTTCTAACTCTTCCTGGTATATAGGCCCCTACTAAGCGGGACTTGTCCCTTCTGGTGTGCCTATTGCTCCCCTTATCTGTATCCTAACCTCCTTGCCGAATGTGCTAGTACTTTAATTATAATTGTCTTATAATATGTTCTGTAAAAATTACGTTGTGGGATCAATAAAACAATTTGATTTGAAACAATTTGAGTGTGGACCTGTATACTGTATCGGAACCTCGCCTCTATTAATGAAGACACTAATCCTAACCGACACTCACGGCGCATAGCCTGACCCTAAACGACGCTTAGATCCTAGATGCTATAGTCATGCCCATGGTGTAAGAAGGGATGGTGTGCGCACTTGGCTGAAATTTGTGGCTAAAGTCGCTAGATGGCGTAGCATGCAACAGTTGACGACCTCGTCCATAAGCCTAATGGAATTTCATGATATTGCATGGCATATATACTTATACTCCTTCACTGCATGTCCGTTCCTTAGTGCCAGTCTCATGTCTGGACGAAGGAGGAGGGCGACACAAATTATCTTTGCTATGTTCTGTTCCATCTGCTCTTTGTTTCCTTTTCTCCTGTGTTCCGTGTTCTCTGTTTCATGTGATGTTCTTGTGTTCCATGTGTTCCAATGTTTTCTATGTCCTCTGACCCTGATGTTCATATTGATGTTCCGTGTTCCCTTGTTCTCTGTGATGTGCCCTCTGTTCCCTGTTAATTGATGTTCCGTGTTCCTTGTTCCCTGTGAAATTCCAGGTTCCTTATGTTCCATGCTCCTTAATTGTTTATATTCCTTATGTTCCACGGTCCTTGTTTGTTTCGCGTCCTTTGTTTTCTTATGTCGCTGGTGTTGAATGTAATGTTCCATGTTCCTGGTGTTCCTTGGTGTTCCCTGTTTCTTATGTTCCACAGTCGTTGTTACATATTCCGCGTTCCATGTTGCTTACCGGTAATATTTCTTATGTTTATCCTGATGATTCATGTTCCTTTTGTTCCACGGCCCTTGTTGTGTGTTTTGCGTTCCTTGTTCCTTAATGTTTCTGATGTTCCCACTGGTGTTCCATGTTCATTAAGCTCCACAGTTTTTGTTGCGTGTTCCGCGTTCCGTATTTTTTATTGCCTCTGAAGTTCCTACGATGTTCCTTGTTTCTTATGTTACCTTGTGTTTCTTGTGTTCCTTATATTCCTTGTTGCACATTCCTGGTTCCATGTTCCTTAATGTTTCTTGTGTTCCCTCTTATGTTCCTTGTTCCTTGCGTTCCACGGACCTTGTTGCGTGGTTCTGTTTTCCAGCGAACGTTCCCTGATGTTCACTTGTTCCTTGTGTTCCACATTCCTTGTTCCGCATTCCGTGTTACATGTTTCTTAATGGTTCTGATCTTCCATTTTATGTTCCATTTTCATTACGTTCCACGTACCATGTTGCGTGTTCCACATTCCGTGTTCACTAATGTTTCTCATTTTCCCGTGATGTTCCAGGTTGTTTATGTTCCATGGTCCTTGTTGTATATTGCTTATGTTCCACGGTCCTTGTTGCTTGTTCCGCGTCTTTTTCTCTGATGTCTCTGGTGTCCCATGTGATGTTTTATGTTCCTTATGCTCTCTGATGCTCCCTGTTCTTTGCGTCCCCCATTCCTTGTTCTTCACTGATTCTAATTTCCCCTGATGTTCCATGTTCCATATTTCACCTGATGGTCCATGTTCCTTGTGATCCAATTCCGGTTGCTCTTTCCGTGTTCCATGTTCCTTAATGTTTCCTCAAGATTATGTTCCATGTTCCTGAATGTTTTTGATGTTTCCTCTTTTGTTCCACGTTCCTGAATGTTTTTGATGTTTCGTCTGATGTTCCATGTTCCTTACGTTCTACAGTCCTTGTAGCGTGTTCCGGACTGCATCCATGTTCCGTGTTCCTCGTCCTATATTCCCATATTCTCTGAACATTGTTATCTGTGATGCTTCATGTTCTTTACGTTCCACGTTCTTTGTTGTATTTTGGCCTATGTTCCTAGGTGTTCCGTGTGATGTTCCATGTTCCCTGCAATGCTACCTGATCCTCATCGCCACTAGTATGTTCCAAGTGATGTTCCCTGCTATGTTCCTTCACTCTCCTTGTTCCTATGTTCCATGTTTCGAATGTTCCTTACTTCTTGCTCTATATTCCCTGTGCTGCATCCGCGCAAATCGGGACAGTAGCGCCACCTGCTGAACTAAAATAAGTCTAGCCAAAAACGTTGTATGGCCAGTATAGGAAGTGCGCACACCATCCCTTCTTACACCATGGTCATGCCTACCGGCTTTGACATAATTGCAGTATTTGGGACCGTGAGTGTCAGTTAGGATCAGGTTAGGCGTCGTGAGGGTCGGTTAAGGTCACGTTAGGCCTCGTGATGGTGAGGTTTACGGTCAGTATTAGGGTCAGTGTCGTCATCAGATACTGTCCAAAGATACTGCATATGTTTCAGTCCCCGATACTGCAGCAATCACGCCATTGATTTATCATTTTCAATCAGTGATTATTTGGTTCAGAGTCGGATTCAGAGTTGTAAATATGGATTGATGAGAGTAGAACTGAACCTGTGAAGCAGTACATGTGCGACTGACTGGACGACGATGATGACGGAGGAGGAGAGACGAGGAGGGAGGAGGCGGAAGAGTCGTCGATCGGCTGATCCAGTTGACTCCCACTGCTCTCACTTCCGCTCGACATCACGAGCGACTGCATCGACTGACCCACATTTCCGCTTTCACGCAGTGGCGACGACAACAACCGCTCTACAAGAATAAGCGTAGTCGTCGTCATCATCATAATTAGCAGTTAAAATAATTTAGATATGTTAGAGTTAGAACCTTCCCTGTTACTGCATATTTATGACAAGCTTGACATTCAATTATTGTTCAAATCAACCCTTTTGACGCATCGTTCAAGGATAGACTAGCCTACTCTGGCAGACAGTAACACATCTAGCCTATTGTTTTACAATCGGCGAATATTCTCCAATAAAATGGAGACAGAGTCTGTCGAGATATAGCCTATAGACAAGAAAGGTACAGCCATAAATTATCACAGAAATAGCAAGATTGTCAGGCGAACATGCAGGCAGGACTGCATTAGCCTGCTGATTAGCTACATGTAGCTACATAACTTTCAACACAGAGGTTACTGCATTCATCAGAAAGTTCAGTACGGTAAGCGAACACGCGACTGCATTCGAAAAAATAGCTCTGGTCCAATGCCAATGAAACTTGGTCTCGAGGTAAATACACAGTAAACACACACCGATGCTGCTGCTTTATTGCGCTTCTAGTATCTAACACGTAGTACACGCACTTCTTTTATCGCTGGCCCGTCTCTGTGGAGTGCTTCACTTAAGCGCATGAAGCTTAACATTCTCAACTTATCCAAACCTAAGCTTATAGACCTATAGCCTACAACGCAGTTTTAAAAGCAATTTAGTCAGCGCTATAGCCTATAGAGTATAGAGGATGCAAAAACGCTGCAGAGATATCTGGCTATTATATAATGGATCGCCATCTATTACCAAGCGAGGAAGAAGCGGCTTTCTTTAGTTTGGCCATGTCCATCTGTTGACGTTTACAGCAACTGTCACGTGCCTCCATTCTCTTCGCGAACATGCGCACTCGACGAATCAGATCCAGACCGGAAGCTATGCGAAACGTGTACGTTCCCTGCGACTGACCACACTGGCTGAAACCAGACATGGCACAGCAGACACAACTTAATGGAAAAGTAGCCTAAATGTATGTATGTACATGGACATTTATATAGCGCCCTAACAAGAATCTCACGAAGGCGCTCAACGTACATGTAGCTACCCAACAGATCTAAACAGATTCGATTTAAGAGCTTTAGAAAATGTTTAGAAAATGTAGCAAACCAGCCGACGTAAAATAGCCAAAAGCAATCAGAGAACAAAACGAATCAAAAGCAATCATGTAAAAAAAAGAACAGATCAGAATAGGACCTATAGATAAATGAAAAAGTAGAAGATGAAGAGAGAGTCAGTGGAGGTAGACACAAGAGATCTGGCTGCAGCCACGTCTGTAAAGGTTTCGAATTTCTTAATCTAAACATAATTATTATAAAAGAGTCTGATCCAGTGATCTTCCTAGTGTTATTATGGCAGAAGTATTATATATACAGTCCACTCATTATAGATGAGTTCACTAAGGGAACAGTCTCGACCCCCCCCCCCCCACTTGCGACCTTACGACTGACAGTATAATGGAACACCTATAAATAATTCTACCATCAATAAATCTGGGCGTTTTAGTTCCTGTTCTATAGTGTTGAACAGAGACTGACTGCCTGGGTCTGCCTCACCATAATAGATCCACTCGAGTCCTCCGTGATTTATTTTCTTATGTCTGTTTCAGCATCATCTATAGGTCTACTTTCTATAGGCAATGTAAATGTAGGCTGCGTATACAGGAGTCAGACTGTCGGCAGAAATTAGGCCAATTGTAAGCTTACATGCTGGCAACCGAAAAGAAAGTTGCTTTTACAAGGACTGGAAGAAAGGAAAGAGATCGCTGAACACTGGCGCAGATTTGTTTAACGGTTAGGTTGGATATGGTGGTATATCTAAGTCTGGAATATGGCTAATTATTTGTCTCGTTACGTGTAAATAAGAGATTAATTAACATGGGCGGAGTTTATAAGGGGCTAAGGCTTCCGCTAAGCCC